>OW626784.1:32235725-32307706 GCA_939628115.1 Tribolium freemani | reverse complement strand
TTTTCCAATCAACAATATTGTCAAATGTTATTATTTTGGCCTGAAATTGTATTTTGTATTTAAAATAGATTTTAGAAGTTAAACTTGTTGATTTGTTGTAAAAATCGGAAATTGATTCGGTCAACCAATTAGTTATTTATAGAGGTGATAATTGCATTAGATGCATGTGCAATGTCATTGTTGAAGTGCATTTTGCGTGAGTAAGGTCAGAAATAGAAATCTAGTAAAATAATTCGAAAAATCAAGCATGTGTTACGTGTTTGTACAGCGTGAGAAATATTCATATAAACATTAAACTGTTTGTTTGAAGAACAGTGTAAACCTGTCTCTGTCTCCAGACAAAAGATAATGGTATTTACACTTCGATATATTGAGATGAAAGAACCAAGGTTTATGAATTACGGCAGTTAATAAATATAGGTACAGTAAACACTGTAAATTTTTAAGCGCGCTAATAACACTGCAAGGAATTCGATTATTTGAAAATTTAATAAAGTTAGTCAGCAGTTTTCTAGCCAAAATACCAGGATCGATAATGCGCTTATCAGCAGACGTGACTTAAGTCTGATTCAGAAAAGAGCTATTGTGTTTCTTGGGAAGAAAATGCGCTCGCTTTTTATAGGCTCAACTTTTCCTGGGATATGCCATAAACACTTGTTTGTCTAATTAATTTTATTGCACGTTAAATACGTATAATAAAATTGTGAACCGCACCTTGTTAGGACGCTTTGTTTGCCCACTAATTAAATCCATTCAAAAGTTGACTGAAATCGAGAGCATCAAGAGGAAAGAAACCTTAAAAAGTGCGTGAGAACAGACATTTTCAGGCCACAATTGGGTCAAGGAGCTTCGCTTTTTCCAATTTTATCAGATAGCAAGCCTCTTATTATCACCAACTTCATTCATAAATAAATTTCGGTTTTAATGGGAGAATACCAACTTAAAACTTGATACTTATAAGGCTATAAAATCGCAAGTGACAGACTTAAATTTTTTAAAAGCTTTTATTAATAACTCACAATGTTGTCTGTCTGTCGGTTATTTTTTCGGAGCCAAATTTGAAAGGGTTCCCGTTGTCCCACTGAATTGAAATTTTGCATATTTCCTTAATCTGCGTGACAATGCAATCTTATGTAGTTAAATACCCCCTAAAGGGGTTAAATGGGGTTTTGAAGTTTTAGGTTATGTTTGCAAAGGGGTTCTCGATTTGTTAATTTGAGAGGGTTCCTGTAGTCGCAATGAAATGAAATTTGACATGCTTACGTAATCTGCATGGCAATGCAATTCTATATAGTTAATTACCCCCTAAAGGTGTCAAATGGGGTTTTAAAATTTTAGGTTATGTTTACAAAGGGGTTCTCGATTTGTACATACCTTAACATAGACAGTATGTTGGTCATTTGGACGTCACAGTAAATTAACAATAAATCTATGCAATAAATAAAAACTAAAAAGCAAAAAATAAAAATATATAAAAAAAATGTTCTTTAAAAAAAGCTTTTATTTAAAAGACCCGACAAGACCTTGAGTGTTTTACATTTGTGTTATTTATTTATAATTAAAAAAGTCGAGACAAAAACTTTAGATTTTTAAAGTGTGATGATGGAAAGTCGCTTTTAAGGTCAAGGCTAAGTTAAATTTTTGAAAAGGGGCAAGAAATTGTATTCTTTACCAGATCTTAGGACAAGACTTGAAAATAAAAATAAGAGTGACTTTAAGCTCGCAGCTTAAATTGTAAAAAAAAAGTTTAATTTTCTCGGAGACAGAAGGAAATCCTTTAATTCATATATTCGTTCTTTTCAGGATCTTGAAGCATTTAGTTTTGAAATACTTGGTGAAAATAATCAGTCGCAAAGTTTTTAAAATTTACCAAAATTTGTTTTCCAAATCAATAAAAAATTGACGAAATTATTTGTTTTTGGACGCCTTTTTGTCATTTGTTTACATTTTCGACATATTTTTTGACTAATTTCGAGATTTTCTTAACTTTTTTTCGTATATCATTACGGGAAAAAATTAAGTGTGGAATGTCTCTGGTTAAGTTAAATTTTGGAAAGAAACAAAAAATCTCCCCTCCACTTTCATCTTTTCTATCGTGAGACCTTACATGTTTTCGAATTGTTTTATTTAAACATTCAAAAAATGTGACAAGCTCGAAACTAAAAATTATGAAAGTATAAGTATTGTAAAAAAATTATTATTATAATTTTTTTTTTTTGAGAAAAATCTATTTCTTAACATTGTGTCGTTCTGTCAAATGGCTGAAGGTTTTTTAATAAATAATTAATAAGAATCGAGACGATCAAAATTTTGGTGAAAAGAATCAGATAAAAAAATGTTTAGGTATATCTTTGGAATTTACCAAAATTTGTTTTCTATAACGATTTGGATAATTCTGGTTTTTAAAGTTTTTCATGTACTTTGTTGGTAAAATCATCAAAAAATGAACAAAATTATTTGTTTTTTAACATTTCTGAAATTTTTTGACCAATTTTGGGATTTTCGCAACTTTTTTTTAAATAATATCATAAACACGAAAAATTACGATTTTTTGAGTGTTGAAAGTCTCTTTACTAGATCAAATAAGTTAAAAGAAGCAGGAAAATTTTGTTCCTTGTTTTGGACTTATTTTTAAGAAGTCTTAACAAAAGACCTGAAAATAAAAATAAAGACTCTTGGAGGCCTAGAGATGTTTTCAAATTGTTTACTACTTAATGATTCAAAAAGATTAAGATTTCGGAAAATGAACAATGTGTTTGTAAGCTCGAAGGTAATCTCTAATCCTAAGGCCTAATTTTTTTGTTGTCTATTTTGGTAAAAATCGGTACAAAAAATCAAAAATTGATCATAAATTGTTCATTTTTGATCACCTTTTTGTAATTTCTTCCACAAATTTTTGGTCAATTCCGAGATTTTTTGTATATAATCAAGACAAAAAAATAGGATTTTTTAAGTGTATAAAGTGTATTAGGCCAAAGCTAAGTTAAATTTTAAAAAGATGAAGCGGAAAATTATCTCCCGTTTTTCTATCTTATTAAGAGAAAATTTGAAAACAAATATCAAAAAGAGATGTTTCCGAATTGTTTTATTATTTAAAAATTCAATAAAAAAATTTAAATTTCTCTGAGGAAAGAAGAAAATCTTTAAATTATGTCTTGTTGATTTTGTATCGTTCATTTCAAGATCTGGACTAATTGATAAGACGAATCAAAATCTTGTCAATGTCAAAATTAAAAGATAAAAAGCTCTTTAGCGAAGACGTAATTACTTTTGAGATAATTACTAAATCTGAGAATTTTTGTTACATTAAACTGTTAATTGCAATCTAGAAAAAAATATATAAAAAAATGTTTTTCAAAAAAAAAGCTTTTATTTAAAAGATGCACTAAAAAGTAAAAAATAATGTATTTCAATCACAGGAGAATATTTTTTCTTACAGGTTAAAATTCTATATTCTCTGATTGAAATACATTATTTTTTACTTTTTAGTGCATCTTTTAAATAAAAGCTTTTTAAAAAAAACATTTTTTATATATTTTTATTCATCATAGTGTGAAACCAACCGTTATTCTCTATTTGCTCTCGCTTAATCCACTAAATTCTATTTATTCAAAGATATAAACAGGTAAAAGACACACACTGTTGTAACACCCAGAGATGCCACAATTTTCGTCTCCAGAAATAATCACAGACAAGAGGTTTTTTCCGTTTTGATTAAATTCCTCATTTATCGGACAATTGATGGAATTTCACTCAGATTAAAATCTGTAGCGCAAAGTAGCTAATGAGTTTTTTTTGGTGATAACTTTGTATTCTTTTAGAGTTATTTATGCTTCAACACAGCCATAAATTCATTTATGCCAAAGTTATAAACCAAAAGGCTCATTATTATTTATTGCGTTCTCGAATTTATTTATAGGTGGGCATAGATCATTTTTCTCCATAATGGTAGGTACACCACACGACATAAAAAATGTGGGCAAACCTGATTACGTCAAATATGATCTTTACTTATAACTAAGTTTTATTTTTTTAAAAGATCTTGAGCATCTATTTATTTTTGCGTAATAAACTGATGATTTAAGCTGCACATAATTAATTTTTATTGCGCTTTTGTGGGATTTGTTAAAGTGTTGATTTATGTCGGAGTGCATTAAGCTTTATTGAAATTGAGTCGTAATGAATAAATATGATTTAAATGTAAATGTGTGCAATCAATTACATAAGTATAAGTCTTTAATTCCAATTAAGTCAAATCGGATGCAATTAAGTGTTGGCGCATTCTCTGACAAATCATTTAGTGCTGAAACAAGTCCGATAAAATGTTAGTCGAATTTCTATATTTGTGTAAATGTGATTCATTGAAACAATAACCGCTTTGGTCAAGGAATGCCGACCTACCTCAAGTCGTTTGAACGTGTGTTTAATGTTACTGCCAAGGTTAGGATGATTTCGATCAATGTTTTTTGCTCGATCTAACAATTTGCCAGTTATTGGTCGATTTACGAAACCAATCGAGTTTGTTTTGGAATTCTTGCGCCTTTCAAAGTTTAATTTATAAGCGAGTTTTAATACGGCATGTAATTGATATATGAAGCAGCGTAAGTGTAACCATTAACTTTATGCTGTAACCAGTTAACGTGCTTAATACACATTCTTCACTTCAAATAAAGTTTCAACTAATCGAGCTTTTACAGCCATCAGGTGAGAGGTTTTAATTCCGGAGCTTTCGTAGTACGTCCAATAACAACAACTTGTTAATTTCTTGCTGAACTAGCCACATATTATTATTTATTATTTTATTGTATACTGATGCATGGCTGGCTAACAATAGCCTGTATTGTTTAGCAACATGAAAATAATTTTCTCGAATCGCCAATACACTTTTAATACAATAGGGCTCTTGTCATATGCTAATGAAAGTACATATATACATACCAGCAGTTCGAACAAGATATCATATTTTCTAAATCTTTTACGCTCAAGCTTTCTCGGAAATTCACAAGAATTCACATAAAAGCGACGATTACTAATTTCGAACACGATTGAAACTAAACACGCACTTATTGACTAACTGTAAATTCATCAGTTCATCACACCACTTTTAAATACATTCCGACAAAAATCTCACATTTTAAACGAAAAGTGATTTGTTCTTTTCATAATTTTTTGAGTTTTCTTAAACTCTTACAGTTATGTGAATATTTGTATTTTATTAAAAGCTTTTATTTAGCTCACAACGTTATCTTTCTGTCTGCTATTTTTTCGGAGCCAAATTTGAAAGGGTTCCTGTTGTCCCACTGAAGTGAAATTTGGCATACTTACATAATCTGCATGATAATGCAATCCCATGTAGTTAAATACCCCATAAAGGTGTTAAATGGGGTTTTAAAATTTTAGGTTATGTTTACAAAGGGGTTCTCGATTTGTACATACCGTAACTTATACCGACATAGACGGTATGTTGGTCATTTGGACGTCACGGTAGATGCACAGTGTAATAACAATAAATCTTAATAAAGACTAAAAAACAAAAAATAAAAATATATAAAAAAATGTTTTTTAAAAAAAGCTTTTATTTAAAAGATGCACTAAAAAGTAAAAAATATTGTATTTCAATAACAGGATTTTTTCTTACAGGTTAAAATTCTAAAATTTATAAAAGCTTTGGGAGTTATAAAACTACGGCATTACAGAATTACTTTGTTCAGTTGACAACTCCCAAAGCTTTTATGAATTTTAGAATTTTAACCTGTAAGAAATTGTGATTGAAATACATTATTTTTTACCTTTTAGTGCATCTTTTAAATAAAATCTTTTTTTAAAAAACATTTTTTTATATATTTTTTTTCTAGATTTCAATTAACAGTAACAAAAATTCTCAGATTAAGTAATTATGTCAAAAGTAATTACGTCTTCGCTAAAGAGCTTAAATTTATCTTTTAATTTTGACATTGACAAGATTTTGATTTGTCTTATCAATTAGTCCAGATCTTGAAATGAACGATACAAAATCAACAAGACATAATTTAAGGATTTTCTTCTTTCCTCAGAGAAATTTAACTTTTTTTATTGAATTTTTAAATAATAAAACAATTCGGAAACATCTCTCTCTTGATATTTGTTTTCAAATTTTCTCTTAATAAGACAGAAAAACGGGAGATAATTTTCTGCTTCATCTTTTTAAAATTTAACTTAGCTTTGGCCTAATACACTTTATACACTTAAAAAATCTTATTTTTTTGTCTTGATTATATACAAAAAATCACGGAATTGACCAAAAATTTGTGGAAGAAATTACAAAAAGGCGATCAAAAATGAACAATTTATGATCAATTTTTGATTTTTTATACCGATTTTTACCAAAATAGACAACAAAAATAGGCCTTAGGATTAGAGATTACCTTCGAGCTTACAAACACATTGTTCATTTTCCGAAATCTTAATCTTTTTGAATCATTAAGTAATAAACAATTTGAAAACATCTCTAGGCCTCCAAGAGTCTTCATTTTTATTTTCAGGTCTTTTGTTAAGACTTGTTAAAAATAAGTCCAAAACAAGGAACAAAGTTTTCTTGCTTCTTTTAACTTATTTGATCTAGTAAAGAGACTTTCAACACTCAAAAAATCGTAATTTTTCGTGTTTATGATATTATTTAAAAAAAAGTTGCGAAAATCCCAAAATTGGTCAAAAAATTTCAGAAATGTTAAAAAACAAATAATTTTGTTCATTTTTTGATGATTTTACCAACAAAATACATGAAAAACTTTAAAAACCAGAATTATCCAAATCGTTATAGAAAACAAATTTTTGTAAATTCTAAAAATATACCTAAACATTTTTTTGTCTGATTCTTTTCACCAAAATTTTGATCGTCTCGATTCTTATTAATTATTTATTAAAAAACTTTCAGCCATTTGACAGAACGACACAATGTTAAGAAATAGATCTTTCTCAAAAAAAAATTACAATAATATTTTTTTTACAATACTTATACTTTCATAATTTTTAGTTTCGAGCTTGTCACATTTTTTGAATGTTTAAATAAAACAATTCGAAAACATGTAAGGTCTCACGATAGAAAAGATGAAAGTGGAGCGGAGATTTTTTGTTTCTTTCCAAAATTTAACTTAACCAGAGACATTCCACACTTAATTTTTTCTCGTAATGATATACGAAAAAAAGTTAAGAAAAACTCGAAATTAGTCAAAAAATAGTCGACAATGTAAACAAATGACAAAAAGGCGCCCAGAAACAAATAATTTCGTCAATTTTTTATTGATTTGGAAAACAAATTTTGGTAAATTTTAAAAACTTTGCGACTGATTATTTTCACCAAGTATTTCAAAATTAAATGCTTCAAGATCCTGAAAAGAACGAATATATGAATTAAAGTATTTCCTTCTGTCTCCGAGAAAATTAAACTTTTTTTTTACAATTTAAGCTGCGAGCTTAAAGTCACTCTTATTTTTATTTTCAAGTCTTGTCCTAAGATCTGGTAAAGAATACAATTGCTCCTTTTCAAAAATTAACTTAGCCTTGACCTTAAAAGCAACTTTCCGTCACACTTCCAAAATGTAAAGTTTTTGTCTCGACTTTTTTAATTATAAATAAGTAACTCAAATGTAAAACACTCAAGGTCTTGTCGAGTCAAGCGTTGAGTAGAAGCATTTTTTTTTAATTTGGGAGACACTTTAAAATAAACTGCTGCACCAAAATTCCAATATTGAATTAAAATTTAATTGATTTTTATTCACAAAGCTTTTTCTAGCGTTTGCTTTAATTTGGTAACGGTTTCGAACTTTCATGGAAAAATGCCATCGAAAATATTGACTTGTCAAAGCCGAATATTAACCAGTTTCCATCAGCAGGCATTGTAGTCTCGTTCACACCTTTTAAATTACTTTTAATCATCTGACAGTCAACAAAAAAGGGTACACACATATCAGAGAGCAAGCAAACAGATATACAATTTGACGCCAACAAGATGAAAGCTCACGGTTGCATGAACAAGTCGCAGCCGATCAACGATGGTAACCTAATCCAAATATCGGACAAGAGGTGACTGAGTGTCAACGCGTCTCAGACACACACCAATGCATTTTTAACGATTTACCAGACATAAGCAAAGCCTATTATCTAACTATCCACACTCAGAAAAATGATGTGTTTGTTATTACTATATTTGTAGTAGTAGAAAAACTACGGTATATGCAACTCTTAAATATGTTATATGGTAACAATGAGGTGGTTAATATTACTACTAGAAGTGTAGATGTTACTAATAAAAAATAGTTTTAGTACGAGGTAAATTTTACTAGTACAAATAGTAAGTTAAATTCTTTCTTTTTTTCTTGATTTTACGAAGCAAGGTGTAGAATTCACTACTACAAAATATTATATTCCAACTTGATCACAACTTAGCTGTAATACAGGCTGTTTTGTCTAAACCCCACATTAGAAGTATTGGGAGTTCTAATAGTCATAGTCATCTGAAAATTTGTGTACAACCATAATCTTTTAGGTCCTGCTCAATGAAAATATTCTCAATTTTAAATGGAATGCTATATTTTTTAATGCGTTTTTGAATTACTAGAGTTATTTTAAGGTAGTTTTTATTAACTGTTCCTATACCTAAATTTAGCCGTTTACGAAATATTTATGGTTTTTAAATTTTTTTTTGGATTTGCACCTTCCAGTTCAAAAATCGATAACTCTGCGATTTTTAAAAATTTGGAAATATTTTTGAGCTCATTTGAAAGAGGAAGCCTAGATCTTTCCTTTGGTGTTTTCAAATTTCTAAAAAAGAATAACAAACTCCAAATTTTTAAAATTAAGTTTGTAAAACTTTAAGCACCCATAACTCATTTTTTTCAAATGAAATGACAAAAGTTTTATTTCACTAGATGGTAGAGAATTTAATTCTGCTTCGATCTGTGTTAACATTCCCTATACTTATGTTTAATAGTTTTCAAGTTACAATACCTTTTTGTTGGGATTGAGAATTTCATTAGGCCTTTTCTCATAGGTTGCCATGAAAACGAATGAAAAAAGGTGAGAAATTAAAGTTTTTCAAACCAACACTTAATGAATTTATTTTGTTTTCACAGTCTGATAACACAATTTTGAACAGAGTTTGTCGTTTAAGTTTAATCAGAAATGTTTTTATGGCAAACTATGCAAAAATAGCTGTGTTTAGTAAAAAATTTCCTGCAATAACAAAAAAACCAACATAACTTGAAAATTATCACAGATAGGTATAGGGAATGCTAATACAGATAGATACAGAAAAAAATTCTCCTCCATCTAGTAGAATAAAAATTGGGACATCCCATTTGAAAAAATTAAGTTTTGGGTACTTGAAGTTGTCCAAACTTAACCTTAAAATTTTTGGGTTTATTAACTTCAATTCCAATTTTGATCACACTGAACAACAGATATAGGCTTTCTCTTTCAATTCTCCAAACGTGATTTCGAAATCTCTAAAACTAAGCGAGTTACCGATTTTTTAAGGGACAGGTGCAAATTCAAAAATTTTCAAAAATCCCAAATATCTCGAAAACGGTTAAACTTGGGTATAGGGAAAGCTGATAAAAACTCCCTTAAAATAACTCAACTAATCCAAAAACGTAGTGAAAAACATAGCTTTCCATTTAAAATAAGAAAGTTAATAGCGACTTCCGATATAACCGGAAGTGACGCCATCTTGAAAATATTTTCATTGAGCAGAACTCAACGGATTATGCCTGAGTACCAACTCTCAAATAAGTATCTTTATTAAAACTTTCGATACTTCTAATGTGGGGTTTAGACGGAACACCCTGTATTTACCACTACAGAATGTATAAAGTAAGTAAGATACACATAGAAGTGATAGAACAACAGAAGCTCCAAGTGTGATTAACAATGACGGTCATCTTAAGTTCTTATATATTAGTATTCCCTGTCATGATTGATAGTAATTCTAAAGTTGTGGTGTTGTGGTAAAGTTTGCTTTGAATGGTATTTAAAATTTTAAAGTTAAAATAATGGAAAGTTATGCTGTATGTTCACTTGAATCATCAAGAATTCTTTCCGTATTTCAGCAGGGTAAGTAAATTTTTGTTATTATTGTAACTTTTTGTATTGTTGATGTTATTATTATTTGTATGACTGATCGTATTTTAGATAGTTTTTTAACAGGTACAAACCCGAGACAGTGTCACTACTCTGCTGATGAGGACGCCACCAAACAGTTAGAAGTTCTAAATAAAAAATAACTATTTCATATTAAAAAATCTTGTAAATTTTTTTTTCTCATTTTGTTTGTTTTGTTGCATTCTAATGTCTTAATAAATGACAATATGTGTGTATATAGTTTTATAGAGTACATATAGGTACCTAGGTATTTAATGTATTTTTTAATAAAATAAAGTAGAGATATTTATAATCACTGTGTATTATTATTACCTATCTCATCGAACTGTAAAATATACCCATCAAAATTTAATAGTAACATCTACTATATAAAAAAATAGTTGGTTTAACACATCGAATAAGGTTAAATTGTACTAAATCTGTAGTGGTAAAATATACTATAAGTCCGCAGTGTAAAAATAACAGCTGGTAGGTGTAATAATCACGAATTTATAAAAACTATTTTGTAGTGGTAAAATTTGCGGCACAAAATAGTTGACACTATTTTTTTCTGAGTGCAAACAACTTTTAAACAATCTAATCATAAAATACCAGACGGCATTAGCCCACCTCAAGTGAAAAGTGAAAAAAAATCTCAAGTTGGTTATGTAAGCGAGCTTTATGGTGTTTTAGCAATTACTTGGCACAATAGATGAGTAAACACTCAATAAGACAAGTCAGATATTGTTACAAGAGAGGTGTTGGTAAATCTTCGTAACATCTTGCATAATCCTTATTGTTGATGAAAAATCCGTCTTTACTAGCTAATAAATCACTGATGTGATATTTGCAAACAACATTTATTGATTGTTGACGAACCTATTTTTATAACATTTAAAGTTTTATTTGTTGACAAAACATTACAATTGCGTAGAGAGAAGATGTTCGCTCGATCGAACTTGCCAGGTGTGTTCGAAAACCAATAAATTAATAAATAAATTGAAAATATGACCGCACATGTCAAAAATGTAATTACTTAAGAAATTTATGCAACCACACCCATTAAATTGTTTTAGTATTAAAACAAAACTATTGATTTAAATGACATTCACACACCAATTTGCTTTTATAAACCACTTTAGTGTTGTTAAAATGAAGCGTTCCATTACGTGGCGGTCTTTTAGGGTCTCATGTAACCTACAAGAACCAATAATAATGAAAAACACATTCGACTTCATGTAACAATTTACTATTGCGGTGTATGAGGGTATTGCCATTTCGCCTGTGTGACCAGGTTTTATTGCCACACACTAATCATTTCAGATTTAATAAGCAAAATTTTAAATTGAGTTGGCAACATTGAGTGGCATCTGATGAATGCCAAACTATTTTCTTGTACTTGTAGTGTTTTCACAATCTTTCTACAATTTTTTTAGTTAAAATTAATGAATTCATTAATTACTATTAAGTAGCTGCAACAATGTTTATAGAAGCGTCATTAATTTAATCCGCAATTAAATGCATGATTAACTGATCACGTGACCAAATTGAAGCAATTTGATTGGTCTATTTGCCTTGTTAACTTTTAACAGCGCAATTAAAATTTTTCGTGTTTATGATATCACAAAATTGGTCAAAAAATTTCAGAAATGTTAAAAAACAAATAATTTTGTTCATTACAAGCTTTTATTTAACTCACAATGTTGTCTGTTTGTCGGTTATCTCAAAAGTAATTACGTCTTCGCTAAAGAGCTTAAATTTATCTTTTAATTTTGACATTGACAAGATTTTGATTTGTCTTATCAATTAGTCCAGATCTTGAAATGAACGATACAAAATCAACAAGACATAATTTAAAGATTTTCTTTTTTCCTCAGAGAAATTTAACTTTTTTTGTTGAATTTTTAAATAATAAAACAATTCGGAAACATCTCTCTCTTGATATTTGTTTTCAAATTTTCTCTTAATAAGATAGAAAAACGGGATAATTTTCTGCTTCATCTTTTTAAAATTTAACTTAGCTTTGGCCTAATACACTTTATACACTTAAAAAATCCTATTTTTTTGTCTTGATTATATACAAAAAATCTCGGAATTGACTAAAAATTTGTGGAAGAAATTACAAAAAGGCGATCAAAAGTGAACAATTTATGATAAATTTTTGATTTTTTATACCGATTTTTACCAAAATAGGCTACAAAAAAATTAGGCCTTAGGATTAGAGATTACCTTCGAGCTTACAAACACATTGTTCATTTTCCGAAATCTTAATCTTTTTGAATCATTAAGTAGTAAATAATTTGAAAACATCTCTAGGCCTCCAAGAGTCTTTATTTTTATTTTCAGGTTTTTTGTTAAGACTTCTTAAAAATAAGTCCAAAACAAGGAACAAAGCTTTCTTGTTTGTTTTAACTTATTTGATCTAATAAAGAGACTTTCAACACTCAAAAAATCGTAATTTTTCGTGTTTATGATATTATTTAAAAAAAAGTTGCGAAAATCCCAAAATTGGTCAAAAAATTTCAGAAATGTTAAAAAAACAAATAATTTTGTTCTTTAAAAGCTTTTATTTAACTCAGAATGTTGTCTGTCTGTCGGTTATTTTTTCGGAGCCAAATTTGAAAGGGTTCCCGTTGTCCCACTGAATTGAAATTTCGCATACTTACTTAATCTGCGTGACAATGCAATCCTATGTAGTTAAATACCCCCTAAAGGGGTTAAATGGAGTTTTAAAATTTTAGGTTATGTTTACAAAGGGGTTCTCAATTTGTACATACCGTAACTTAGACGGTATGTTGGTCATTTGGACGTCACGGTAGATGCACAGTGTAATAACAATAAATCTATGCAATAAATAAAGACTAAAAAGCAAAAAATAAAAATATATAAAAAATGTTTTTTTAAAAAAGCTTTTATTTAAAAGATGCACTAAAAAGTATGTATTTTGAAACTGACTTATACTTTTGCGATTTAGCTCGTTTTAAAGTCAGAAACAGTTTTATGTTAGAAGATTTTGTCCAAAAGTTTTGGAAAAATTACTTGGGTCAAGAATAAAAATCAAAGCCTTATAAATGAATGTTTGTAGAAGCCGCCAAATCACCTTCACTCACACTGATATTGTTTTACTTTTTTTTAAGCATGTTTGAGCCAAAAACTCACTTATTTCATCAACAGTTTAGGTAAAAAGTAAGAATTTTTGTTCGAAAACATCATTTATATTCCTATTTATATTTTTTATCTAAAGAAGGGCAGAAAAATTCTGAAAAAATTCACGCATATAGAGAAAAAAGTCGGTATATTTAATAGCAAACGCTGACTTGTGTGCTTCATACAGGGTGTATTAAAATTATTGATAAATAACGAATTTTAAATAAATGATATGTGGCAACAATAACAATAAATTAATTTTGAAACGGTTTCCTAGGAAATAATTCCCAGTGTTGGCACATCTACAAATTGTGATTTTTTTGATAAATTTTAATTTTTTTAAATTCAAAAAATGGCTAAAATCTGATGGTAAATTTAAAAATCATTATTCAGCGTTTTGTTAGGGAACGATTACTTAGTGTGAAACATAAAAACTTAAAAAAATAATGAAAATTGAAGAAGTTAACAAAATAAGTTAGAGTTTAGAGGAATTTTTTCAAGATTCAATGTACCACTGAGTTGGTGCGCCATTTTTTGAGCACCCTGTATACTTGTTTATTTACTATTTGGTATAATGCCAATATTTATATTAAAACAATGCGTTTCTTTGCGACTTTTACGAAGCTAAATTCAGTGAAAATTGGTAGATAATGGTGATTGAAATTGAAAAAGACAGTCGTGTTAAACTGGGTCAGATGCGTTTGTTTAAAATTGTAATTTTTGTGGTACGAAATGCTCAAATCCGTCTGTCTTGTAAACTAACCGTTCAATTTTGTTGAAATTTTTTTTCTGGGCTTTTAAACTATGGGGAATATGCCTATCATACCAAATTTGATGTAACATTTTTTTATAGGGGTGGATTGGGGGTAAAATGTGTAAAAACCGCAAATATTGTGTTTGGGCAAAAATGCTCAAACACGTCAATTTCTTTTTTTTAAATACACATTTCTCAATTTGATTTAAAATTCTACACTTTTTATATTTTGAGTAATGACGTCATCCATGGAACCCCTTAATTTTTTTAGCCATTTCGATAGATCTTTCATTGTCGAAATGGCAATATTAAAATATTAAAAATTGCTTAAAACAAAGCTAAAAAAATCATTCAAAAAGTGAAAAAACAAAATTTTAAATAAAAAAACAAACAAATTGCTAATATGTAAGAAAAAAAGGATCAATTCTTTATTTAAATATTCTTCGTAATGGACATTTTTCAATTTAGTCGAATATTGTATCTAAATTGAGTTCGACAAAACAAAATATTAGTAGTTTTAATAAGATTATTCCATAATTTTGGCGCTCACTGTATTTAATTACATTCACATCAATTTCTCTTTATATTGACTTGTTGACTAAATATTTTTACAATAATGCATATTTTCACACTTTTTAAGTTTACATTGAGTTTTACATCAAATACTCTTAATTTTATTGACTTCAAATTTTTTTCGCTTTCTACCCCCAATTCACCCCTCTAAACAAAACATTACGTCAAATCTAATACGGCAGGTGTATTCCTGATAGTTTAAAACCCCCGAATATAAAATTTCAGTAAAATTGAACGATTAGTTTACAAACTACAGCATTTGATCACGGATTTAAGCATTTCTTTGCACAGTGCCTCGCGTACTTAAATTGTCAATAACTGTCAAAATTAACCAATGTTTTATTCGCCAACTTTGATTGGTGATGGGTGTTTTGGAGCGTCTTGACGTATCTTCCTAAACAAAATCATTCGTGAAAGTTTGAAATTCTACGAAAATTTCATATATTTTATTATCGAGGTAAATGAAAATAATTTATACATTTTGACAACACTTTCACCAGTGAAATAAAGCTAAAACATCCATCTTTCAAGGTTTGTACATAACAATATCAAATCTTAAAGCATTTAGTTTGTACAGGGTGCAGCATTTTGGATGTCCGAATCTCCGAAACTAAGAGGTTTAGAGAAAAACAAATGATACATTCTCGGGTCCGTTTTTTGACAAAATCATTTTGGTCAAAACCGCATCCCGCTATCGTCTTTTGTTTTCAACTTATAAACAAAAGTTGACATTTTAGCGAAATCTTAAAAAATTCATATCTTTCTTATTATAAAAGATACACATTTGAAATAAAGACATTATACAGGCACTTTTTTACAGAGAATCTAACAATGTTATCAGCGATTTTTTTAATCATTAATTTAGTTGTAATAACACAAAGTTTTATTATTTTAAATAGGAATCATAGTTGGCTATGACATTTTCGAAAAGCTTATTTTTTTGAACTAAAAACAATATAAATACAGTTTGATATTTTTACAGAGAATCTAACAATGTTATCAGCGATTTTTTTAATCATTAATTTAGTTGTAATAACACAAAGTTGTATTTTTTTAAATAGGAATCATAGTTGGCTATGACATTTTCGAAAAGCTTATTTTTTTTTTGAACTAAAAACAATATAAATACAGTTTGATATTTTTATATACTTTTGATAAAAAATATATTTAAAATATTTGAAAGTAGTTGGCCATGGAAAAATTATTTCACATAAAAGGTGTGAATAATGTAGAAATTTTGTGAACGGTTATTAAAGTAAAAAATGTGAAATTATAAAAATAGCTATGTTAAAGTTATTTTCAATTGAACAAATATACGATCGTGCAGATTTTAATTACATAAGAAATGTGCAGAAAATTGAAAAAGATGTGAAACCATTTGATAACACTTTTTTATGATTTAGTGAAGTGCAATGGAGGTGACCTTGATAATGTTATGTATTTTTTTACCGCAGATGGGATTTGATATTGGTGTTTGGATTGACATTTTTTGTAAAATAAAATTTCATTGACAAACAATCACACAATTAATAAGATTTTTCTTTTTCCGACATTGCATGTTTAATTAGAAAATAGAATAGCAATAAGTAAGCTTGCCATTTTAAATCTAAAAACAAATAATTTTTATTAATTGCAAAAATTTGATCTAATAATAATTTATTATGCTGTTTTTGAATTAATTAGTTTTTAAAAAATTATTAAATTATAAATACTTGTTGGGTAATATATTTTTCATAGTTTTAATTGAAAATCCAAAATTTTTTCATGGCCTACTATAAAGAAAAAGCGAAATGTTATGTTTTTTTTTAAATATTTAAAAATAATGTATTACACAAATAGACATATCAAATCAGAAAAAAATAAGCTTTTCAAAACTATCACAGCCGCCTATGATTCCTATTTAAAAAAATACAACTTTGTGTTATTACAACTAAACTAATGATTAAAAAAAATCGCTGATAACATTATTAGATTCTCTGTAAAAAAGTGTCTGTATAATGTTTTTGTTTCAAATGTGTATCCTTTATAATAAGGAAGATATGAATTTTTTAAGATTTCGCTGAAATGTCAACTTTTGTTTATAAGTCGAAAACAAAAGACGATAGCGGGATGCGGTTTTTGACCAAAATTATTTTCTCAATCACTCGTTTTTCTCTAAACCTCTTAGTTTCGGACATCCAAAATGCAGCACCCTGTACACGTAAAACGAAGAGCGCATTTTTATGTTGAATTTTGATTGTTAAAGAAATGAGAGATTTTTGTGAACTTTAAGCGCCCACAGCTCTGATATGGATCTTGTGACGAAAGCCTTAGTTATACAAAAGTTAAATTAGGATAATATGAACATTATGTGTTACATAATTTGAACCTCATAGAAAAAAGTCAAAATAGTGCCTCGGCTTGGCGACCTTATATCCAGCAGCACCAACAGTCAACAGATTGCAAGTTTAAAGCCATGGCAAGCAGGCAGTGAATAATTGGCCAGGGCGTTGAGAAAATGACTCTGAAACCAGCCTCAACACCTGAGGCGATCGTCCAACAAACTAAAGCCGAAGAAGAAGAAATTTGTACGAAGGTCATCATCACCAACTTAAATATAATGCGGTGTGGAATTGTTAGTTATGGACGCCATCGTCTTAGATAAATCTGGAATAGATGGTGGATCTGCTGAAGACGCGATGGCTCCGAGTAGGCGGGCATGAACTACGCCCGCCCCACTAACGTTTTTTGTTCTCGTTCCCTTATTTCGGCGATCGGATACAAAGAAAGAACTCTGGGACTCATTCCAACCATGTCGGTGTTTTACAAAGCTCAAGGCAAAGCGCTAACCACTCGACAAACCGACCAAAGTTTCTTTATTCCAAACCACATTCAATACGAACCGATTTTACCTCAAATTTTAAATAACTATTTCACACAACACGAGCAAATCGGCATTTCGTGAGAGGCTGGACGCCATTGCTCAACACATTCCACGGATTTGTCTACGAACCCGAAAAGTTTCATGAAATTGCACCAAAGTTTTAATTTTTATGTTATGAGCCTCGAAAGTTTCATCAAAGTAGGTACACGAAAAGTTTCAGGCTTTCCCAAGTGAAATACTTTTGCATAATGAGGCTAGTTTCAAATATTTTAGAACGTGATGCTAACGTTTCTCAGTTTTTTTTTTCTCACTGACTATTAAATTGGCAACACTGAATTAATTTTAATATACTCGTTGTCAAAATAAAAGATCACAGTAGGCGATGACTGTGTAAAACAACCATTACGTTTGATTGTCAAAACTCAAAATATCAAACAAAATTTGAGGTTAAGAAAATTGTGTCAAAATAATTGTGGTTTATTCTTTTGGTGAAACTAAAAATTGTTTATTCAGCCAGCTTCTACTGTAAAATCCCTGATATAACCACCAATGTTTTTTTTTTATTTAAATCGGTAACTAATTTCAACTAGTTGGAAAACAAATACCAACTATTAATATGTGCAGATACTAAAAAATATATAAAAAATGTTTTTTAAAAAAAGCTTTTATTTAAAAGATGCACTAAAAAGTAAAAAATAATCTATTTCAATCACAGGAGAATATTTTTTCTTACACGTTAAAATTCTAAAATTTATAAGAGCTTTGGGAGTTGTCAACTGAACAAAGTAATTCTGTAATGCCGTAGTTTTGTAACTCCCAAAGCTTTTATAAATTTGAGAATTTTAACCTGTAAGAAAAAATATTCTCCTGTGATTGAAATACATTATTTTTTACTTTTTAGTGCATCTTTTAAATAAAAGCTTTTTTTATATATTTTTATTTTTTGCTTTTTAGTCTTTATTTAGATTTATTGTTATTACACTGTGCACTTACCGTGACGTCCAAATGACCAACATACCGTCTATGTCGGTATAAGTTACGGTATGTACAAATCAAGAACCCCTTTGTAAACATAACCTAAAATTTTAAAACTCCATTTAACCCCTTTAGGGGGTATTTAACTACATGGGATTGCATTGTCACGCATATTAAGTAAGTATGCAAAATTTCAATTCAGTGGGACAACAGGAACCCTTTCAAATTTGGCTCCGAAAATATAAACGGACAGACAACATTGTGAGTTAAATAAAAGCTTTTAAAAAGGGTAAAAACAATGTCATCTTAAACTTGAGGTTTAATTTTTTTATTTAGAATTTCTACAAATATGTGAATTTCGAACTGAAAAGTCAGTTTTACACAGTGCCTTTTTTAACTTAATTTGGTTATTTTTGATAAAATTTGATGGAGGACAATTAGAGTATTACATTTAAAAAAGTGCTAAAACGTTTTGAAAACAAAACAAATTTGAGTTTTTTGGCACCATTTGGTATTTTTGATTTCGAGTTTTACGAAATGACTGAGTTTCTGACTCAAAAATGCACTGAAACTGATGCGAAAAAGCTAAAAAATAATGCAATGATAAGCTTGACTTAAGCTTAGTTATTGTGCAAATTTGACGATTGTTTGGATATTTCTTATTATTTTTGCCTAAAAAATATAAAAAACACACAAATTTGGAGACTTTGCGTGAGATTTGCTATCAAATTCGCCAAAAATTTTAGTTTTGTGTTTAAAAAAACGTGCAGACAATTATAAAAAAGATTAAAAAAATGTCATTTCAAAACTGAGCTTTAATCTTTAATTCAAAATTCCACAAAAATGTGAATTTCGAACTAAAAAATCAACTTACACAATGTCTTTTTTGGTGCTTTTTGATGAAATTTGGTGGAAACCTAGATTATTAAATTTTGAAAAGTGCTAAAACGCTAGAAAAAAAGTCGTTTCGACTTAATTTAGTCACTTTTCCATTGATGTGTGCAAAATATTTGCGTTTTAGACGAATTAAAGCAGCTTTAGTTTAATTATTGTTGATTTAATTAAAAAAATTGCGTCAAAATACCTGAAAAAGACGGTCACTAGCTAGGGCTATCGGAGTTCGAACCCAGATCAGGTCTGACAATTTTTCTTTAAAAAAAAGTAGAAATAACCCGGTGGAAATAAGATAAAAATATATAAAAAAATATTTAAAAAAAAACTTTTATTTAAAAGATGCACTAAAAAGTAAAAAATAATGTATTTCAATCACAGGAGAATATTTTTTCATACAGGTTGAAATTCTAAAATTTATAAAAGCTTTGGGAGTTATAAAACTACGGCATTACAGAATGACTTTGTTGAGGTGACAACTCAAATTTTAGAATTTTAACCTGTGATTGAAATACATTATTTTTTACTTTTTAGTGCATCTTTTAAATAAAAGCTTTTTTTAAAAAACATTTTTTTATATATTTTTTTATCGTAAAATTTTGTCTTATTTTTGCAAAAAATGTTTTCTGCGAAAAGACTTTCTAGAAACTGAATTCACAATGAACAAAGGAATTATTGAAATGACATTACTTTCGATCAGTTTTTGCATTTTTCGAGCAATTTCCTAAAACAGGCTAAAAATACCAAAGAAATAGTGTAAAGGACATTATTTTCGCTTTTTTGTTAGACCTGTCTTGTTTTTGAGTAGAAGAAACTCACTTATTTGGCAAAATTTCGTTGAAAATGAATGAAAATTTTTTTCCTTTTTCGTTAGATCATTCTTGTTAAGAAATTTACTTTTGCGAATTTTTAGCCAGTGTAGATTGATTATTTTAGGGAAAAACTTACTTTTTTCACAAAAAAAGATTGAGTTGAAAATGAACAATTATTTTCGCCTTTTTGTTAATTCTTATTTTTGAATAAGAAACTAAAGTACTTATTTTACAAAATTTAGACTAAAAAGCAAAAAATAAAAATATATAAAAAAAGCTTTTATTTAAAAGATGCACTAAAAAGTAAGAAGTATTTCAATCACAGGAGAATATTTTTTCTTACAGGTTAAAATTCTCAAATTTATAAAAGCTTTGGGAGTTACAAAACTACGGCATTACAGAATTACTTTGTTCAGTTGACAACAGCTTTTATAAATTTTAGAATTTTGTTTGTTTTAGAAATTGTGATTGAAATACATTATTTTTTACCTTTTAGTGCATCTTTTAAATAAAAGCTTTTATTAAAAAACATTTCTTTATATACTATTTTTATTTGCCCGAAAAGATCGTTGTTTAGAATAACAAAATCAAAAAATTTCATTGATTAAATTCACATACATTAAAAATAGCAAACGCTGAATTCGGTGTGACCATTAGTTTTGTTTTTGCCTTTCCCATCAGAAAAAATTTAGTGGGTGTTATAACCTTGTGAAAAATGCCACAATTCGGTCAATACAATTTTTTGTATATTTTTATTTTTAGAAAAATTTTGCTAAAACTACTAAATTTATCAAATTAAATAGAAATTTTGTCTCTTGTCTGTTCTTATTTCACTCAATATAGTAACTCGCTTTTGAGCAAAGTTTTTCAAAAGTAATCCGAAAATAAACCACAAAATTCGGTATAAGATGGTGTTATTTTTACATTTTTCAAGTTAAAAATGCGAATTTTTGTCAAAAGTAAACCCAAAAAAGTGTTTAAAGCGTAAAAATTACGTTGTCATTTTTGAACCATTTGTGCCTAGAAATCACGATGGGAAATTGAAATTAGTATCGTTTTGTCTGTTTTACTTAATCCAAATTGAGTCGATAAAAAAATAAGGACCAAAAAAGTTAAAGCCAATCTCGTTTTATGTTTATTTTTTGTGGTGCCGGCTGCCGGAAGCTGCCGTTTTGCTTTTATCGTGGACAATTTATGGCACAATTTTGAATAAAAATGCGTGGTGTTGTAATTTTCTCTTGATTGGATGTATTTATGAATCAGCGTTGGCTAACGTGAGAGAATTTTTGATTATGGAGTGGTTCCCTTAAGTGAGTAAAAAAACTGTTTAAAATATACAAAGAGAGATTCCCTGAAATGGAAGCCTTTTACGGTTGACTTTATGTCCCTTTGTGAGGGTTTGTGTTAACAAGTCTTGTAATGTTTGACTAAAACGAATTGTGTGCCGATGTCCCTTTATGTAGAAAATCAATTTCACGTGTGTCACTCAGTTCCTGGCCAAACATCAAAATATTTTGCAACGGAATGTGAAAAGTTCTAATGATTAAAACAGGTAGGGCCCTTGAGAATGGATATTGTGAGAGGTCGACAAGGTGATAAATTTTGTTAAAAGACACAGGTGGGAGCAGGACCGGAAGAAAACTACACTTTTGTGTAAGAAAGAATAAACGAAGCCGCAGCTTTTTGTATACAATACCTGCCCAAAAACGGGCAAACACTGCCTGTGTACACATTTATCCATTAGTCCATTTTAAATATATTGCTTTGGAATGAATACCTGGGGAGAAATCCCAAAAGGCGCCGCCAACAAAGCCCAATATTGAATTTTTCAGTCAATTGCTTGGCACAATTGCTGATCTAGTCGAGTCGAAAATCACATTTTTGCAACAGGGGCATAAAACCTCCAACTAATAAATATTGAGCTCTGATGCCTCCATAAAATCGGCCATTTTTCAATCGTTTTGTCAAGACATCAACACAAAACCAACGAATCATAACTCATTTGCCCCTTTCGTCTCCATATAAACCGGTATCATAAATATTTAATCAAAATGTGCAAGCCATTGTAGCCATTGACAAAAAACAATTCTGCTCCTGATACAAGCGATTCTTATCAATCGAACAAAATTTTATTCTTTCAACATTTAACCGGAAGTCTCAAACCACCTTGTCATGGGAATTGGGCTTTTACACCCGTCATAAACCTATCGATGATTATCAATGTTTGCCTTATTCTTTCACGACTTTTACAATTTCCTGTTGGCTGAAATTAAACGGCAAATGCGACACGATAACGACCGAATTGTGGCATTTTTCACAAGGTTATAACACCCACTAAATTTTTTCTGATGGGAAAGGCAAAAACAAAACTAATGGTCACACCGAATTCAGCGTTTGCTATTTTTAATGTATGTGAATTTAATCAATGAAATTTTTTGATTTTGTTATTCTAAACAACGATGTTTTCGGGCAAATAAAAATAGTATATAAAAAAAGCTTTTATTTAAAAGATGCACTAAAAAGTAAAAAATAATGTATTTCAATCACAATTTCTTACAGGTTAAAATTCTAAAATTTATAAAAGCTTTGGGAGTTGTCAACTGAACAAAGTAATTCTAAATTTTAGAATTTTAACCTGTAAGAAAAAATATTCTCCTGTGATTGAAATACTTC
The DNA here is from genome assembly GCA_939628115.1 of Tribolium freemani. Taxonomy (NCBI): domain Eukaryota; kingdom Metazoa; phylum Arthropoda; class Insecta; order Coleoptera; family Tenebrionidae; genus Tribolium; species Tribolium freemani. The sequence continues at coordinate 32,284,902 of OW626784.1, read as the reverse complement.
TTACTTTTTAGTGCCTCTTTTAAATAAAAGCTTTTTTATATATTTTTATTTTTTGCTTTTTAGTCTAAATCTAAATCTAAATTTATTGTTATTACACTTTGATTTTTGAGGAAATTTTGTAAAATAAGTACTTTAGTTTCTTATTCAAAAATAAGAATTAACAAAAAGGCGAAAATAATTGTTCATTTTCAACTCAATTCTTTTTTGCGAAAAAAGTAGGTTTTTCCTTAAAATAATCAATCTACACTGGCTAAAAATTCGCAAAAGTAAATTTCTTAACAAGAATGATCTAACGAAAAAGGAAAAAAATTTTCATTGATTTTCAACGAAATTTTGCCAAATAAGTGAGTTTCTTCTACTCAAAACAAGACAGGTCTAACAAAAAAGCGAAAATAATGTCCTTTACACTATTTCTTTGGTATTTTTACCCTGTTTTAGGAAATTGCTCGAAAAATGCAAAAACTGATCGAAAGTAATGTCATTTCAATTATTCCTTTGTTCATTGTGAATTCAGTTTCTAGAAAGTCTTTTCGCAGAAAACATTTTTTGCAAAAATAAGACAAAATTTTACGATAAAAAAATATATAAAAAAATATTTTTAAAAAAAAGCTTTTATTTAAAAGATGCACTAAAAAATAATGTATTTCCATCACAGCTGAATATTTTTTCTTACAGGTTAAAATTCTAAAATTTATAAAAGCTTTGGGAGTTGTCAAATGAACAAAGTAATTCTGTAATGCCGTAGTTTTATAACTCCCAAAGCTTTTACAAATTTTAGAATTTTAACCTGTAAGAAAAAATATTCTCCTATGATTAAAATACATTGTTTTTTACTTTTTAGTGCATCTTTTATTTAAAAGGTTTTTTTAAAAAATATTTTTTCATATATTTTTATCTTATTTCCACCGGGTTATTTCTACTTTTTTTTAAAGAAAAATTGTCAGACCTGATCTGGGTTCGAACTCCGATAGCCCTAGCTAGTGACCGTCTTTTTCAGGTATTTTAACGCAATTTTTCTAATTAAATCAACAATAATTAAACTAAAGCTGCTTTAATTCGTCTAAAACGCAAATATTTTGCACACATCAATGGAAAAGTGGCTAAATTAAATCGAAACAACTTTTTTCTAGCGTTTTAGCACTTTTTAAAATTTAATAATCTAGTTTTCCACCAAATTTCATCAAAAAGCACCACCAAAAAAGACACTGTGTAAGTTGATTTTTTAGTTCGAAATTCACATTTTTGTGGAAATTTGAATTAAAGATTAAACCTCAGTTTTGAAATGACATTTTTTTAATATTTTTTATAATTGTCTGCACGTTTTTTTAAACACAAAACTAAAATTTTTGGCGAATTTGATAGCAAATCTCACGCAAAGTCTCCAAATTTGTGTTTTTTATATTTTTTAGGCAAAAATAATAAAAAATATCCAAACAATCGTCAAATTTGCACAATAACTAAGCTTAAGTCAAGCTTATCATTGCATTATTTTTTAGTTTTTTCGCATCAGTTTCAGTGCATTTTTGAGCCAGAAACTCAGTCATTTCGTAAAACTCGAAATCAAAAATACCAAATGGTGCCAAAAAATTCAAATTTGTTTTCTTTTCAAAACGTTTTAGCACTTTTTTAAATTTAATACTCTAATTGTCCTCCATCAAATTTTATCAAAAATTACCAAATTAAGTTAAAAAAGGCACTGTGTAAAACTGACTTTTCAGTTCGAAATTCACATATTTGTAGAAATTCTAAATAAAAAAATTAAACCTCAAGTTTAAGATGACATTGTTTTTACCCTTTTTAAAAGCTTTTATGTAACTCACAATGTTGTCTGTCTGTCCGTTTATATTTTCGGAGCCAAATTTGAAAGGGTTCCTGTTGTCCCACTGAATTGACATTTTGCATACTTACTTAATATGCGTGACAATGCAATCCCATGTAGTTAAATACCCCTTAAAGGGGTTAAATGGGGTTTTGAAGTTTTAGGTTATGTTTACAAAAGGGTTCTCGATTTGTAAATTTGAGAGGGTTCCTGTTGTCGCAATGAAATGAAATTTAACATGCATTGTCACTCAGATTAAGTAAGTATGCAAAATTTCAATTCAGTGGGATAACGGGAACCCTTTCAAATTTGGCTCCGAAAAAATAACCGACAGACAGACAACATTGGAGTTAAATAAAAGCTTTTAAAAATTCTTACTTTTGATCTAAACTGCTGATTTGTACGAAATCTGACAAAATAAGCAAGTTTTTGTAAAGTAAAACAATATCAGTGTGAGTGAACGTGATTTTTCGGCTTCTACAAACATTCATTTACAAAATAAGGCTTTCATTTTTATTCTTGACCCAATCGGTTGAATCTTTTTCTCAAAACCTCGCAAAAAAGTGAGTTTCTGGCTCACAAAAAAACTCAAATCAATGTCTGACCTATTTAGTAATTTTTCCAAAAATTTTGGACAAAATCTTCCACCATAAAACTGTTTCTGACTTTAAAACGAGCTAAACCGCAAAATTACGTCAATTTCGATTTAATTCCAAGTTTTCATGACTTTTTTTGACGAAATTTGGCATAAGAAATAATTTGCAAGAGCACGATCACTTACAAAAGTTAAATTTATCTCAATTTTAACCTATAATTTGATGTTTTTCCGGTTTTGGATAAAATCTCACAAGATAAGAACAATTGCTTCAAAAAACAATAAGCTAAGAAAACATTGCAAAAGAAGGCCAATTTTAACGCTATTTTGTCATTTTGTTGCTTATTTTAATAAAAAATAAGTGGATTTCTATTACAAAAACAAGATAAATCGTTGAAAAAACAAATCAAAATCAAAAATTAATCAGTTTTGGCGCGATTTTTGCTCGAAAACGACCCAAGCAGTTCAAAACAGGTTAAAATAAAGTCAATTTTGACCGAAATCGTTAATTTCTTAACTACAGTTTTCAAGAATTCTAACAAAATTAGAAAGTTTTTGGTCTAAAAATCCCCCAAAAAAGGCAAACTAGTTGCAATTGGGCTTAAGTGAGATGATTTTTTGTAGCTTCTTTTGACAATAATTTGCAATCCAAGTGACCCTAATTTAAAAATAAGTTGAATTGTTCGTAAAATAAAAAACAACGTCAATAAAATTATTGTCCCAAATTTGGCAAAAATTCAGTTTCTTGCTCAAAAACGAGCTGAACGCCCACAAAGTGATTTTTAGGAGAAAATCTTGCAAAATAAATTTATTTCCCAGTCAAAAATGAACCAAATTGCAAAATTCTAAACTTGTTTTCACGAAATTTGGTGATTTTTTACTTTTTCTTGACAACATTTTGCAAAATGAAAACATTATTGGCCGAAGTGATTCTGTAAAAGTATTTTTCACGATATTGCAAAAACTAGTAGTTAAATAGGAGCCAGCATTTACTATTATATAAGATCTTTCCATTTTTCTCATTATTTTATAAAATTTATTAATTAATTAAGAATAATATCAATTAAATATGAAAATAATCATTTACTATTATTAAGATCTTTCTATTTTGCTCTTCCTCATTATTAAAATTTATTAATTAAGAATAATATCAGTAAAATAAAAAAATATGGAAATATTTCTAGTGTTAAAAGATGTTTTCAAGCAATTTTTTTCAATTTTGGAGTTGGGGAAGGTTTAACGCAACCGCTAATAGATTTAGAAAAGTGAAAAAACTAATTAGTTATTGATCGTGAAACACCTTGACCTTTTCCCTCCGCATCTCCTTTGTCCAGCCCAAAAGTAATTTTGTGTAATTTTTGTGGGTCCATTTATCAGGCGTTTAGAAAAAGCTTCACCCACTGCCAAAACTGTCTAAATGTTTACCTGCCATAAAGCAGGCCCACAATGGTCCTGTGGTAGGTTTCGATATCTGTAATAATTTACAACCGGAGCGGTTCATTCACAAGTCTTTGTCTGGCACATATTTAACCGATTTGTAAGACACGACAAGCAATTTTATGACACGGAGATTTATATCACAAAATAATAAAACGAACAGATATAGATGTTTACATCTATTAATAGATATGCTAATGCATTGTAAATTCGTATTAATTATTCATCAATCCGGTGATAATAAAGTTGTAAGTGATTTGATTGTTGTTATTGCAGAGATGCAAGGAGAAGTTGAACACTTTGGCGATATCGGTGATGAACCAATGGCCTGGTGTTCGCCTCCTGGTGACCGAAGGCTGGGATGAAGAAGGTTATCATACACCAGAGTCCCTTCACTACGAAGGACGGGCTGTTGATATCACGACCAGCGATCGAGATCGCTCGAAATACGGAATGTTGGCCAGACTGGCCGTGGAAGCGGGCTTTGATTGGGTCTACTATGAAAGTAGGGCCCATATACATTGCTCGGTCAAATCAGGTAAGCACTTAAGGTTGCACGTTCTAAAGCTAAATTATTTTCTTTTTGGTTGTGGCAGCTAAAATGTTGTTGCAGTCAATTTGGTTTTTAAAATCAAGTTGTTTTTTAGTTAGATTAATATTTAAAAAAGCTATAATATGCTCGTTTGGCTTTATATTAGACTCCTAATAGTTGCCCCACAATTTAGCTTTAATTTGGTATCTACGTAACTAAATAGTTATTTTTTAGGTTGCCATAATGCTTTTATGTCCATCGTAAACCCAAAAAATAACCTTTTCACAGCTAATTAAAGTTGATATATTATAGCTATCACACATATTTTAATGACAAAATAATGTCTAAAATATTACTATTTCATGACCATTTGGCTATTCTGCAATATAGTTGTGAATAATCTATCTTATAACTAACTATATGGCAATTTCCGAAGTTGCCGCAACGCTTTCTTAAAAATAAAAAAGCTAAAATATAACGAAAATCTATCTGCAGAATCCCAAGTAGCACAAAACATCTTTTTGGTTGTGGCAGCTAAAAAGTTGTTGCAGTAACGTTATGGCAACCTGATCTTAGTCATAATTTGGTTATTTCATTAGGTTTTTAAAATGAAGTTGTTTTTTAGTTAGATTAATATTTAAAAAAGCTATAATATGCTCATTTGGCTTTATATTAGACTCCTAATAGTTGCCCCACAATTTAGATTTAATTTGGTATCTACGTAACTAAATAGTTATTTTTTAGGTTGCCATAATGCTTTTATGTCCATCGTAAACCCAAAAAATAACCTTTTCACAGCTATTTAAAGTTGATATATTATAGCTATCACACATATTTTAATGACAAAATAATGTCTAAAATATTACTACTTCATGACCATTTGGCTGTTCTGCCATATAGTTGTGAATAATCTATCTTATAACTATATGGCAAATTTCCGAAGTTGCCGCAACGTTTTCTTAAAAATAAAAAAGCTAAAATATAACAAAAATCTATCTGCAGAATGTGGCAATTTGGTAGCAAAATTTTAGTTTTCATTACCAAGTAATGTCTATAACTCTACCCTTTCGAAGCTACACAATAATTTTCCCATCATTTTAACTGTCAAATTTTATTTGTCGTATACCACATCTACTTTTCCTATACCAACAAAAGTGTATTTTCTGTAGTGTGGAGTGTGAATTATGCCTAAAGTTGACATTAAACAAACTGCTTTTTCCTTAAAAAGATTTAGGAAAAGCAGTACATATTACAGAAAATTAAAACGTCGAACGATTGACTCAACTTATTTAGTTTGTTTCGATTTAGTCATTATTTAGCCAGAAAAGCTCCCTCAAACGTAAAAAATAACTAAATACCATTTGGTTTTAACTTAGTCAATATTAGGTTTCTGAGTCAGCACGGCAACCATTTCCTAACAATCAGAGAAGAAATACAAAAATGGCGATTTTTTTGACAAGTACGACAGCGCAGACAGCGGCCATGTTAAATTTTTCTTATGTGTGTCAATTTTACAACTATTTTATAACCATTTAATAACTTTGTCGTTGTCAGAATCATAATTACTGCTATTTTATAAAATTTAATAAATAAAAGTTATACATTTTTATAACTGAAATTAATTTAAAAGAAAAATTCTCTTAATTTTTTGAAAAAAAATTAGTATGTTTAATAAATTATTGCTTTTTTCAAGGCGCGTCGATTTTTTCGAAGTATTTGTCAGAAAAGTAATGTCGCCAAACAAATTTTTTGCTTGGTTAACCAATATTTGGAATTTGTGTATGCATTACAGTGATATATAATATGTTTATCGCCATCCATGATGTCTACAAGGATTGAATAATATAACAATTTCTTCGTGACTCTTCAGTGACCACTAAATTACCATATTGTTATATTTTGATCTTGATGTCCCACAATTTTTCCTAAATTACAACCAAAAATAAAATGTTATTTTGTAGTTGCTGTTGGGTTGTACTTTGGAAACGATAGCCAATTAACAACAAATCGGTGGTTATGTAGTAAATAGTTGTCATTTAGTCATAAAACAGCTTCCAGAGCATAACTTCGTTAGAGCTTTGAAACAACCAAATTGTTGGCAACTATTTGGTAATATTACCGTTATATAACCCAAAAATGACAAGTTTGGTGAAACGTTTTCCTCGATTGTTGCGGTGACCAAATAGTTGTTGCCAAAACGTTTTTACAACCGCTAAATAACAATCTGTGCTACTTGGGATTTCATTTTCTAACAAAATTTTACGACAAAATTAAGTTTTTCCCGCATAAAGCAAGCTAAAAATCATTCTAAACAGACTAGAATGTGATCATTTTTGAGGAAATTTTGTAAAATAAGTACTTTAGTTTCTTATTCAAAAATAAGAATTAACAAAAAGGCGGAAATAATTGTTCATTTCCAACTCAATCCTTTTTTGCGAAAAAAGTAGGTTTTTCCCTAAAATAATCAATCTACACTGGCTAAAAATTCGCAAAAGTAAATTTCTTAACAAGAATGATCTAAAAAAGCTTTGGGAGTTGTCAACTGAACAAAGTAATTCTGTAATGCCGGAGTTTTATAACTCCCAAAGCTTTTATAAATTTTAGAATTTTAACCTGTGATTGAAATACATTATTTTTTACTTTTTAGTGCATCTTTTAAATAAAAGCTTTTTTTTAAAAAACATTCTTTTATATATTTTTATTTTTTGCTTTTTAGTCTTTATTTATTGTTATTACACTGTGCATCTACCGTGACGTCCAAATGACCAACATACCGTCTATGTTGGTATAAGTTACGGTATGTACAAATCGTACATAGACATAACCTCAAATTTTAAAACCCCATTTAACAACTTTAGGGGGTATTTAACTACATGGGATTGCGTTGTCACGCAGATTAAGTAAGTATACAAAATTTCAATTCAGAGGGACAACGGGAACCCTTTCAAATTTGGCCCCGAAAAAAGAACCGACAGACAGATAACATTGTGAGCTAAATAAAAGCTTTTAATTAGAAGTATCGAGCAGTTGAGAATTTTTGGAAATGAAAATTCACTAAATTGAAGTTTCTAGAAAGTCTTTCGCAGACAATAAGTGAATTATTTAACAAAATCTTGCGATAAAAGTGTAAAAGTGCTAAAATGTGTAAATTAGTTAGTTTACTCAAAAGCAAGAAAAAAATGCAAAAAATATTCGAAAATTATTTCAACTGAAAAATGTTTTGGCTGCTGAATTTTGCTTGTTTTCGAAAGCTATTGATTGAAACGTGAAAGCGGTAAATTCCCGATGCTTGTAATGATTTTGTTATACAACAGAGTTCATTAGTGACTCGTTGAATTGAAAGGTTACAAACGTAAAAATGTTCATAAATCTTGGTGATGAGTAGTTGCATAAGCGCAAAATGTGGGTGTGTCAGCTTCCAGAATAATCCCGGTTTTGGGCCAAGGTGACTTTTCATTAAATTTCGGTTAGTCTAATCCCCAAGTCAGGATTTGTCTGTATGTTATCATGTTAAGACACAAAACAACAATCTCTTGCACGTAGCGCCTTTTGTGCGTACCGAGAAGCTAAATCTCTGTGAGAGTTTAAAAGAATTTTCTTCACTTGACTGCCTCCACTTAAATTATTTTCGGAAAACCAATATTGCAAATCCGGCCTATCATCATGTTTGAACAAGTGACAGGTTTTAACCGTAATGCGATTATACTTAGTATATAGGTAGTAGAAGAAAAATTCCCGTTTTTGATGGAAAAATGTGCGCTATTTTGGTGGCTTGCCTGTCTGAACCGGTTTGGTTATAAATAAGGTTTATCTTTACCAGAATATTTAATTTCGAAACGGCACCCAAGTTGCAGCGCATTATCATCAAATCCCAACGATCTGGTCATTTGTTATTTCGAACGCCCGGGCCTGGACGGCCACTTGAAAGCGATACATTTCAGATACCATCGACTTTGACATTTGCTGCTAGTTTAATAGCCCCAAATTAACTTTAGTAGTTCATGTTATCTATTCGAAGGACCAGATAAACCACCGCAAGCTTTTACAACACGATTTATAGCACCAACACGATTTTACTCAAATAATACTTAAAAAAAATCTCAGACGTTTTTCGAAATCTTCTCTTACATAAAAATAAAATTCAAGTGCATTATCGGAACTAATTAATTTTTTTCAAAGTGAATAAGGATCATCAGAACAAGATAAAAAACTAATAATTGCACCGAATTCAGCGTTTGCTATTTAATTTATCAGAATTTTTCAGCAATTCCTTATAACTAAAATTAATTACAATTAAGTACTTGGAAAAAATTGTTATTTCTTGTGACATTTACAAGTGATGCTTTAACGTTGTTTTGTGATAAAAATCCCTAAAAAAATGTCACTAGCCCCAATATTTTAATTTTTTTAATTTCATTTATCTTAACTAATTAATTTTAATTATAAGGAAAGGTAGAAAAATTCTTAAAAAATGCACGTACTTAGAGATTAAGCATTTAACAGCAAACGCTGAATCTGGTATGATTGTTAGTTTTTGAGATGCAGTGAAATATTTTTAGCAGACACAGTCCATAATTATTTTATAACACTGTCGGCCCGGTTTAGAGAAATAATAAACAATAAACAGAATTGCATAATAATTGCATTTCGAGCTGGAAAATGAGATAAACGTGTGAAAAAAACATAATTATTAATTTATTGTGACGATTCTTCGGTCAATTTTAGCGAAATCTTACAAAAAAAAACTTTTAATTATCGGTTCAAAACATGCTGAAATGTTTCATTTTCGACCAATTTTGAAGTTTTTATAGTCTATTTTGGGAAAAAATTAAACCCTAAATAGACTTCCTAAGTACTTACAAATCGTAAACGCTAGATAAAAATAATAACCGCTAAAAACAGTAAGTACTGTTAAATATTATTTATGTTGAAAAAAATATATACAGGGTGATTCACATAACTTTACGACCCTGACGAATTTCAAATACAACCAGTAATACACTACTCAATTATAATTTGCCAGATTTTACTCAAATAATACTTAAAAAAAATCTGAGACGTTTTTCGAAATCTTCTCTCACATAAAAATAAAATTCAAGTGCATTATCGGAACTAATTATTTTTTTTCAAAGTGAATAAGGATCATCAGAACAAGATAAAAAACTAATAATTGCACCGAATTCAGCGTTTGCTATTTAATTTATCACAATTTTTCAGCAATTCCTTATAACTAAAATTAATTACAATTAAGTACTTGGAAAAAATTGTTATTTCTTGTGACATTTACAAGTGATGCTTTAACGTTGTTTTGTGATAAAAATCCCTAAAAAAATGTCACTAGCCCCAATATTTTATTTTTTTTAATTTCATTTATCTTAACTAATTAATTTTAATTATAAGGAAAGGTAGAAAAATTCTTAAAAAATGCACGTACTTAGAGATTAAGCATTTAACAGCAAACGCTGAATCTGGTATGGTTGTTAGTTTTTGAGATGCAGTGAAATATTTTTAGCAGACACAGTCCATAATTATTTTATAACACTGTCGGCCCGGTTTAGAGAAATAATAAACAATAAACAGAATTGCATAATAATTGCATTTCGAGCTGGAAAATGAGATAAACGTGTGAAAAAAACATAATTATTATTTTATTGTGACGATTCTTCGGTCAATTTTAGCGAAATCTTACAAAAAAAACTTTGAATTATCGGTTCAAAACATGCTGAAATGTTTCATTTTCGACCAATTTTGAAGTTTTTATAGTCTATTTTGGGAAAAAATTAAACGCTAAATAGACTTCCTAAGTACTTATAAATCGTAAATGCTAGATAAAAATAATAACCGCTAAAAACAGTAAGTACGGTTAAATATTATTTATGTTGAAAAAAATATATACAGGGTGATTCACATAACTTTACGACCCTGACGAATTTCAAATACAACCAGTAATACACTACTCAATTATAATTTGCCAGATTTTACTCAAATAATACTTAAAAAAAATCTCAGACGTTTTTCGAAATCTTCTCTCACATAAAAATAAAATTCAAGTGCATTATCGGAACTAATTAATTTTTTTCAAAGTAAATAAGGATCATCAGAACAAGATAAAAAACTAATAATTGCACCGAATTCAGCGTTTGCTATTTAATTTATCAGAATTTTTCAGCAATTCCTTATAACTAAAATTAATTACAATTAAGTACTTGGAAAAAATTGTTATTTCTTGTGACATTTACAAGTGATGCTTTAACGTTGTTTTGTGATAAAAATCCCTAAAAAAATGTCACTAGCCCCAATATTTTAATTTTTTTTAATTTCATTTATCTTAACTAATTAATTTTAATTATAAGGAAAGGTAGAAAAATTCTTAAAAAATGCACGTACTTAGAGATTAAGCATTTAACAGCAAACGCTGAATCTGGTATGATTGTTAGTTTTTGAGATGCAGTGAAATATTTTTAGCAGACACACTCCATAATTATTTTATAACACTGTCGGCCCGGTTTAGAGAAATAATAAACAATAAACAGAATTGCATAATAATTGCATTTCGAGCTGGAAAATGAGATAAACGTGTGAAAAAAACATAATTATTATTTTATTGTGACGATTCTTCGGTCAATTTTAGTGAAATCTTACAAAAAAACTTTGAATTATCGGTTCAAAACATGCCGAAATGTTTCATTTTCGACCAATTTTGAAGTTTTTATAGTCTATTTTGGGAAAAAATTAAACGCTAAATAGACTTCCTAAGTACTTATAAATCGTAAATGCTAGATAAAAATAATAACCGCTAAAAACAGTAAGTACGGTTAAATATTATTTATGTTGAAAAAAATATATACAGGGTGATTCACATAACTTTACGACCCTGACGAATTTCAAATACAACCAGTAATACACTACTCAATTATAATTTGCCAGATTTTACTCAAATAATACTTAAAAAAAATCTCAGACGTTTTTCGAAATCTTCTCTCACATAAAAATAAAATTCAAGTGCATTATCGGAACTAATTAATTTTTTTCAAAGTAAATAAGGATCATCAGAACAAGATAAAAAACTAATAATTGCACCGAATTCAGCGTTTGCTATTTAATTTATCAGAATTTTTCAGCAATTCCTTATAACTAAAATTAATTACAATTAAGTACTTGGAAAAAATTGTTATTTCTTGTGACATTTACAAGTGATGCTTTAACGTTGTTTTGTGATAAAAATCCCTAAAAAAATGTCACTAGCCCCAATATTTTAATTTTTTTTAATTTCATTTATCTTAACTAATTAATTTTAATTATAAGGAAAGGTAGAAAAATTCTTAAAAAATGCACGTACTTAGAGATTAAGCATTTAACAGCAAACGCTGAATCTGGTATGATTGTTAGTTTTTGAGATGCAGTGAAATATTTTTAGCAGACACACTCCATAATTATTTTATAACACTGTCGGCCCGGTTTAGAGAAATAATAAACAATAAACAGAATTGCATAATAATTGCATTTCGAGCTGGAAAATGAGATAAACGTGTGAAAAAAACATAATTATTATTTTATTGTGACGATTCTTCGGTCAATTTTAGTGAAATCTTACAAAAAAACTTTGAATTATCGGTTCAAAACATGCCGAAATGTTTCATTTTCGACCAATTTTGAAGTTTTTATAGTCTATTTTGGGAAAAAATTAAACGCTAAATAGACTTCCTAAGTACTTTTAAATCGTAAACGCTAGTTAAAAATAATAACCGCTAAAAACAGTAAGTACTGTTAAATATTATCTATGTTAAAAAAAAATTATATAGGGTGATTCACATAACTTTACGACCCTGACGAATTTTAAATGCAACCAGTAATACACTACTCAATTATAATTTGCCAGAGTTTACTCAAATAATACTTAAAAAAAATCTCAGACGTTTTTCGAAATCTTCTCTCACATAAAAATAAAATTCAAGTGCATTATCGGAACTAATTAAATTTTTTCAAAGTGAATAAAGATCATCAGAACAAGATAAAAAACTAATAATTGCACCGAATTCAGCGTTTGCTATTTAATTTATCACAATTTTTCAGCAATTCCTTATAACTAAAATTAATTAAAATTAAGTACTTGGAAAAAATTGTTATTTCTTGTGACATTTACAAGTGATGCTTTAACGTTGTTTTGTGATAAAAATCCCTAAAAAAATGTCACTAGCCCCAATATTTTATTTTTTTTAATTTTATTTATCTTAACTAATTAATTTTAATTATAAGGAAAGGTAGAAAAATTCTTAAAAAATGCACATACTTAGAGATTAAGCATTTAACAGCAAACGCTGAATCTGGTATGATTGTTAGTTTTTGAGATGCAGTGAAATATTTTTAGCAGACACACTCCATAATTATTTTATAACACTGTCGGCCCGGTTTAGAGAAATAATAAACAATAAACAGAATTGCATAATAATTGCATTTCGAGCTGGAAAATGAGATAAACGTGTGAAAAAAACATAATTATTATTTTATTGTGACGATTCTTCGGTCAATTTTAGCGAAATCTTACAAAAAAAACTTTGAATTATCGGTTCAAAACATGCTGAAATGTTTCATTTTCGACCAATTTTGAAGTTTTTATAGTCTATTTTGGGAAAAAATTAAACGCTAAATAGACTTCCTAAGTACTTATAAATCGTAAATGCTAGATAAAAATAATAACCGCTAAAAACAGTAAGTACTGTTAAATATTATTTATATTGAAAAATATACAGGGCTTTCATTTCAAAAGGAGCCAGTCTCAATAACTTTTGACATTGAGCAAATCTGTTTTCAAGCAAAAACAGGTCGATTAGGATCGCGAGGGGGAAGTTCAAAACCAACATTAGTTACATTTTAGGTTTCATCCCTTAATCGCTAGCTACCCCTACTTTAAAATTTTAAATGGCATCCCCTACTTTTTCAAACATTTTCGAAAAGGGAAAAAATTTACGGATCGAGCTGTCAAGGAAAAAAAATTTTTTGTCTATTCGTTTCTTAGTTAAGGGTGGTTTTATTTTTGAAATTTTTAATCCTAGTAGCCTTTGATTGGAGGCCAATTTAATTTAAATAAAAAATTTGTTGATTAGAGATGCAATGAGAGAGTTTAAATCCAACATTAGTTACATTTTAGGTTTCATCCCTTAGTCGCTAGCCACCCCTAATTTAAAATTTTAAATGGCACCTCCAACTAATCGACCTGTTTTTGCTTGAAAACAGATTTGCTCAATGTCAAAAGTTATTGAGACTGGCTCCTTTTGAAATGAAAGCACTGTATATATTAGTTGTTTCAAAAAAATAAAAACGCCAACGTCGCATTTTCTCTCAAAATTAGTTGTTATAAATTATTCATGCACTTCAAAAAAATAATAGTTAATGTAATTTATACTTTCAATGAGAGATCTAACCATTAATATTACTATTTTAGAATTTTATCAATCTTATTTAAAAAAATAATTCGGTAAAATGCGACGTTGGCGTTTTTATAGTTTTGAAACAGTTAATATATATCAATGCAAATCTCTTTGTCTAATAAGAGGGACAACTACACTTTTTACTTCCCTCCACAAATACATCACTGGGTTTGTCTAAGGTACTGGATGCTGTCATGGACAGAGGTACTGCCATCATATGATTTTGACAATGACAGCGGCTTTTTGACCTTGAAAAATGCCAAAAAAAAATGTCAAGATTTGAAAGTTTTTGTGTCAGTGTCACCTAAAATATCAATTTTTGACAATATAGTCGATTTGACAAGGAAAATTTTCAAGGTCAAAAAGCCGATGTCATTGTCAAAATCATATGATGGCAGTACCTCTGTCCATGACAGAGGTGTATGACACGTCCCCCAATTGTCAGATGAGCGGCTCTTGCCAACAGTCGCATCTAAACCAAAAATTACTAGAAATTGCAGCTAGAGGACATGTTAAGAGAAATGTTTTGATAGTTGCATATAACAAAAGCTTATAAGATCTAAAATTATTTAAAAACATTATAACTATAATTTATTATGTCAAATACATACTATAAGTGTCACTAATATTGCTCTAAAACGTTATTTTAGAAGATAATTCTTTTTTATTTTTTTACTTGACACAATCACTTCATAATCTGCATTTATATAAAAATTTACATAGCATTTGATGCCATTATGAATGGAGTTTCCAGACCTGCCATTTTATGATCGTGGTCTGAGCCACGAAAAAGAAGAAAAATTAATAATGTTCTCGGAAATGTAAATGTTTTCAATGTACAGGGTGTTTCAAGTTTTAGGTCCATTCAAAAAATAAATACTTCTAGTTGTCCAAAAGAAAAAAAATATATCTCAAACGATAGAGTTTCTAACACGCTTCAATTTGATGCTTTAATGTTATACGAAATTTTCATGGTATGAGCGTGAATTGTGAAAAACTAGATAAAAAATTTTTTGTTTCCAAATTATTGCAATCGTTTTCTCATAATAAAATTCCTCCTATTTTTCAAGTGAGACTTCCGAAACTGAAACAGTAAAAAACCCAAGGCGTATTGAGCAATTGAAATTCCAATTTGCAAAAGATCAAATAAATGTTTTATCTTAGTCACCTTTGAAAAAACAGAGCTCGTGTCTTTGCTTGATTCACAAAAAATTGAAACGTCATTAACTGTCAGACTAAAATTTTACTTGTCAATTAAAAAATGCCCTTTTTTGCAAATTGAAATTTCAATTGCTCAATACGCCTTGGGTTTTTTACTGTTTCAGTTTCGGAAGTCTTACTTAAAAAATAGGAGGAATTTTATTATAAAAAAATTATTGTAATAATTTGAAAAAAAAATTTTTGTAATGTAGTTTTTTGCGTTTTACGCTTATATCATGAAAATTTGGGATATCAGCAAAGCATCAAATTGAAGCGTGTTAGAAACTCTATCGTTTGCGATATATATTTTTGATTTTGGACAACTAGAAGTATTTATTTTTTGACTGGACCTAAAACTTGTATGTATAATTTTTTTCAGAATCATCTCAAGCCGCAAAATATGGCGGTTGTTTCTCGGGCGAGAGCACGGTCCTGACCTCTAGCGGCCTCCGTCGCAACCTCTCCTCGCTCCAAATCGGCGAGAAAATCCAAGCCCTGGACCCCTCCACCAACGAGCTCGTCTTCAGCGAGATCCTCCAATTCCTGGACTACGATCCCACTCAGAAGCGCCAATTCCTCCACATAACCCTGGCTTCAGGTCGCACCTTGACAGTGACCCCATCTCACTTGCTCGTCCTCGACGATCGGACAATAAAATACGCGCAAAAGCTCCAAATCGGCGACTTTTTGCTCGTGAGTGGGAAAAACGCTCTAATCAGCGAGGAAATCGTGCAGTTGGAGGGCGTGTGGCGGACGGGCGTTTTCGCGCCGTTGACGGGCGTCGGGACGCTGGTGGTGAATGACGTAGTGGCGTCGTGCTACGCTACCATTGACAGTCAATGGTTGGCCCATTGGGCGTTTGCGCCTGTGAGATGGGTGGCCAACTTGTGGAATTCTGGGTTAAAGAAGCCAGAAATGGGCGTTTATTGGTACGCGAAATTGCTTTATGCTATGGCGGATTTTGTTCTACCTTCGCATTTACTGCACGAGTGATATGTATAAAAAATTAGGTTTAGGTTTTTGGCCAGTGACTTAGGTAGTGCGGACAGACCTTCAAGTGTTCCTTAACTAATTTATGACATGACTATTCTTGCGACACAAGCTGTATGTAGTGTATTTTTCATGTATATAATACAAACTACTTTTACATATTGTATAGTCCCTTGTTTGAAAGTTGTACATAGTTATTTATGTAATATACAAGGCTTTCATTTCAAAAAGAGCCAGTCTCAATAACTTTTGACATTGAGCAAATCTATTTTTAAGTCAATTAGGATCGCGAGGGGGAAACATTTTCGGAAAGAGAAAAAATTTGCCTATCTAACTGTCAAAGAAAAAAAATTTTTTGTTGATTCGTTGATTTTTGAAATTTTTAATCCTAGTAGTCATAGATTTGAAGCCAATTTAATTTAAATAAAAAAATTGTCGATTATAGATGCGATGAGAGAGTTAATACTAACATTACTTACATTTTAGGTTTCATCCCCTAGTCGCTAGCCACCCCTACTTTAAAATTTTAAATAGCACCCCTTTTTTTTAAACATTTTCGGTAACAAATGAGTGTTTCTAACTGTCAAAAAAAATTTTTTATTGATTCGTTTTTTAGTTAGGGGCGGTTTTATTTTTGAAATTTATAGTCCTAGTAGCCTTTGATTTGAAGCCAATTTAATTTGAATAAGAAATTTGTCAATAAGAGGTACAATGAAATAGTTCATTTTACATTTCATCCCCAAATTTCAAATCATCCTTACTTTAGAATTTGAAATAGCACCCACAACTTTTTAAATATTTTTGGAAAGGGGATAAAAAGCTTATCTAACTGTAAAAGCAGAAATTTTCGATTCGTTTTTGAGTTCAAAACCAACATAAAATGTTTCAAAATGTTGGGGGTGCTATTACAAATTTTAAAGTAATGGTGGTTAGCGACTAAGGGATGGAACTTAAAACGTATTTTATGTTGGTTTAGAGCTCTCCCAGTGCAATCCAAAACAACAACTTTTTATTTAAATAAAATTGGCTTCAAATCAAAAGCCACTATAACTAAAAATTTCAAACATAAAACCACCCCTAACTAAAAAACAAATAGAAAAATATTTTTTGATAGTTAGGTACGCTAATTTGTTCAATTTCCGTAGTAGGAGGTGCCATTTAAAATTTTAAATTAGGGGTGGCTAGCGACTAAGGGATGAAACCTAAAATGTAACTAATGTTGGATTTAAACTCTCATTGCATCCCTAATCGACCATTTTTTATTTAAATTAAATTGGCCTCCAATCACAGGCTACTAGGATTAAAAATTTCAAAAATAAAACCACCCTTAACTAAGAAACGAATAGACAAAAAAAAATTTTTCCTTGGCAGTTCGATCCGCAAATTTTTTCCCTTTCCGAAAATGTTTGAAAAAGTAGGGGGTGCCATTTAAAATTTTAAAGTAGGGGTAGCTAGCGATTAAGGGATGAAACCTAAAATGTAACAAATGTTGGTTTTGAACTTCCCCCTCGCGATCCTAATCGACCTGTTTTTGCTTGAAAACAGATTTGCTCAATGTCAAAAGTTATTGAGACTGGCTCCTTTTGAAATGAAAGCCCTGTATAGTCCACTTTTATTTATGGTGAGAAATTTTATATCGGAGACAAAATAAACGTTAATGTGATGACAGTGTTTTAATATACCTCCTTTGGTTTGTCAAAACAAAAAAGTACTTTATTATACAAATCAAGAAAAAAATGTGCTGTTGTAATTTGATGTTTTTAATTTTAAGAAACAATTTCTATAACTTACAAAGCTTACAAGTGGTACAATTTTGGCAACCATTTAATATCCTGAAGTGTATCATACAATACATTGTTAACATGAGATCGAAAATAAACTCAATTAGAACAAGCTGGCTGTGCCTGCAGAACTTTAGCCCTTTTGAAGTTATGTTGTCTTATTAACTGTTTCAAAACTATAAAAACGCCAACGTCGCATTTTCTCTTAAAATTCGTTGTTATAAATTTTTCCTCCACTTCATAAAATGAATAGCTAATGTAACTTATAGTTTCAATTAGCGGTTTCAAAACTATAAAAACGCCAACGTCGCATTTTACCGAATTATTTTTTTAAATAAAGTTGATAAAAATCTAAAATAGCTATTAATGGTTAGATCTCTCATTGAAACTATAAATTACATTAGCTATTAATTTTTTGAAGTGCATGAATAATTTATAACAGCTAATTTTGAAAGAAAATGCGACGTTGGCGTTTTTATAGTTCTGAAACAGCTAATATGTTGGTTTTTAGCATATGATGTGGCTAAAGTTACACTTCACTTTCAAGTCTTGCTCTGATTGAGTTTATTTTCGATCTCATGTTATAGACATGCAATATAACTTTTAACAGGATATATTTTGTCAAAAAAATTAATGAGTCAATGACTCATCCCTAGTAGCACAATTTTACTGAGTTATCACAAATCTAACCATTGGTTATGTTAGACCCAGATTATACAGGGATGGTTTTTTATGAGTATACATAGCCCTATGTATACAGTAAAAAAACCGAGTCAATTTTATTGTTACTGTGCCGATTGTAGTTCTAGGAGCAGGCAACCAATATTACAACAACTTTAATATCCAAAAATAAAGAATAAACTTTGCAAAACAACAAAATAAATGAAATTAAATGACGCATCAAACCAAGGAAAACATTAAATAATCAAAGAAAGTGCTAAAAAGGCCCTCCTTATTGCACTTCCAAACAATAGCTCCAGTCCACAGAAATAGAAAGAGAAAGAACGCTGACGCACAAGCAAAAGTGCACGCCGCATTGAGTCCGCCATTTAGTCCCCAATGATAGCCAACAATACCAATAAGAACAAAAGTCCCTAAATATTTAGTAATATTTTAGTTAAAGTTGGTATGAAGTGTTTTGTTGGTTGCATATATTAATTGGAGTATGTTAATTTCTAATGAGTAATGCAACAAAAACATTCAACTGTACTGCTGGTTGTATACTTTTGTTGCATCTGGGACCAACCAAGTCAGTGGGGAGCGCAGTCATATGCATTTAGAATCACATTTTTAAAATTAAGAAAACAATGAATACGTTTTTGAAAAAAGAAAAAAATTAGTTCCTTATAACTGTTATTTGTTTACAGTTTGACTAACTCTTGCAAAAGTCATTACTAAAAGTTCTTTTGGAAATCTTCAACAAGGAATTAACAAAAGACTGAACAATATTTATTGTGCACTAGTGATGTCGTCCACCTCAAACAAGCTAGATAAAAACACATTTTTTTATCCTAAACATATAATATTTCTACGAACTTTGAGTTTTTTTTAATAAATCTTTGGCAAAAGTTATACAAGAAAAATATAAGAATGGTTACATAAACCGCAATATAGGTAAGTGAGATGTAAGTGCAATTATACAGGGTCTCTAAAAAGTATGGATACAGTTAAATATTTTAAAAACTATTCATCAAAACTTATTGAAATTTAGTATAAGCTTAAAAGTATATAAATTCTATCGTTTCAGATGCTTATCAAATTCCTATCTTTTTTTGTTCTGAGGATACAAGGCTAACTTGATTTTTTTTAAATGGCAAGAAAGGTGAAATTTAATATTTTTTTGTGAATTCTATAGTGTAACGCATGCATACCTTATTTTAATCGAAACTTAAAAAAAATATCGAACTAATAAAATTTTCAAAAATGTAAAATGTTATTACTTATTAGCCTTGGAAATGTTGACTTTATCTATCGATAGCTCTTTGCTGCTTGAACTTTGACCAAAAAATACGTAAAAGTTAATAATAATTGTTAAAATAACACTTTTAACCTAAAAAGTAACACATTCTAATAAAAAAAGCAAAACACGAAATACGTCGCTAATGACAATATTGTCAAAGCTGACTTAGTTTTACTTTTGCAGAAGTCCAGAATGAAATTTTAGAATTTTTTTTTTGTCTTTTAATGAAAATAAGGGTGGGAACATGTTACATCACTAAATTCAGAAAAAAATGCTCTTTTAAAAATTATTAATTTTAACCCTTCGTGTCACTTAAAAAAAATCAAGTCAGCCTTGTATTTTTAAAACAAATGACGGTAGAAAATTGAAAAAATCTTAAATGATAGAATTTAAACGCATTTAACTGTACCCCAAATTTCAACGTGCTTTGTTAAACCGTTCTGAAAATATTTAGCTGTATCCATACTTTTTAGCGACCCTGTACAACCATGCCTGGATAAAAGTTGAGACATTACTTTTAAAATGTGATGTTTCAATATTGATTATACAACATTCAGAAACTAGGAACAAGGAATTCCATCATCAACTAGATGAAAAAAAACATTTATAATATCAGTCTGAATTAAAGTTAAAAGTCGCGGGTGACTGCTAGTTATCTATATATATGGCGTAAAATCACTGGTAAAATGTTCAGTTGGTGTTTGGTAGCATACTACCATAGTTTGTTGAAATTATTCTGTTTACTTACTTTAATAGACATGGCTTCTAACAAAGGCTTATATTCTCCCGATGAGGAAAAAAAGATCGTTGACTATATTGTTGAGAATGGTCTCATACATCAAATTAAAGGCGATCGTTTGTGGAAGGTTTTGGAGGCCGATAAAATAGTCTCTAGGACCTGGCAGAGTATGAAACAGCATTTTCGGAAACGAATCATCCTCGACTTGTATCTACCGCGATATGGACTAAGCGAGGCAACACAATCCCTTTTTAGGGAATACTTCTACAGGATTCCCCGGAGATCGCTACCTGCTAGGGTGAGAGAGCCCCAATTCTCATCAGATGATAGTGATTAAATATGACTTTATTATTATCCATATCGAGATATTGTTTCTTGTTTCTTTTTCATAGAGAATGTTATGTTTGTGTTTATATAGTTATAACGTTTATAAAGTTATTTTTGCACAATTTGAGTTTCCCGCCAATTATTCTTCCTGTCAACTGTCAACCCGATCTCCAATAAGATTTTATCTTTGTCTTTCTCTGCTGTCTTTGTCTGAGCAATGTGTGGAATAAAAATTAAAAATTATGCCATAATTCAGCTTTTATGAAATAAATAATTATCCTTCAAGGTTAGCCTTTAATGATTAAAAGTGTTCATTTTGCGTCCACTGTCACCCCAAGAAATTTGAGGTTATACCTAACCTCAAATCTAAGCCGAAAATGGGAAAAGTCATGTCTTTGATGGCCCGTCCTTTTCGGACCTTTAACATTGAAAGTAGGGCACACAAAATTATATCGAAAGATAAGCCAACTCCAGCCCCCAAATACAAAAGTGATCAACTAGACTATGAAAGATTAATGAGAGGTGAGTTTCATGTTGAAAGGCTTTGCCTAACGAATTATCTTAAAGAATATCCTGAAGAATTCAGGGAAGGTCAGAAAAAACACCAACAGTTGGATAACTACTTGAAAGATGTTTATGTGACCTCGCATGACCCTGTAAGTAAATTATTTTATGTAACTGCAGGTTTTTTCAAAATGCCAAATTTATTTTTAAATGTCAGACTACTGTCAAACTTTGCAGTCGTGTTACATTTCCATTGGTCACAAGTTGTCATTACGCCACAAAAAATATATTGTCAAATGTGCAAATATTTTTTAGAATCCAGTACAAGAACCGAAAATAAATCCTAACAGACCTCTTCCTCTTAATAGGCATCAGGTTGAGGATTTTGAATATGGGGTTAAAGAACCTGAAAAAATTCCAGAAGGGAAAGCCACACTTAAACAAATCCTTAAGTTTGTGACAGATCATCAACATGATCATAGACTACATAGTGTAGAAGCCATTTCCAAGGAGTATAAAATACCTGAGGAAATAACAAGTAACTTTCAATTTTTTTAACCAAAATAGTCGCCAATAATTTTTTGTAGAAAACGTTTTAAAATATTTTAAAGTTTTTGAAGTCTATATTCCTGAACAAAGAAGAGTTAAAGCTAAGTTTGCTGGGCCTAGTGTACCCAGAATCAGAGTCGCCCCAAAACTTAGAAAACAACTCCCAGCTGGGAACGAAGACAAGGGGAACACCTGACATTGTCAAAATAAAAGATAGTTCAATTTAAATAGTTTATTTATTGTAAAAAAATAAAAATTGTAAAATTAATTACGCTACTTTATCCCATCTCCAAATTGTCCCGTCATCACACACACATAATAAAATATTGGCGTTTCTGCTGAGACTAGTTTGCCGGATGGCTGTTGCACATCTAGGGTGCTGTAAAGTGTAACATTTGGCTTGAGCTGGATCGTCAACATCCAAATCCCACACAAAAATTTTGCCAGTCTGATTTCCAAGAGCCAAAATCTGTAAACAAACTTATTAGCAACACGATTTAAAAAGCAATTAAAGCGGTTACTTTCTGCCAAAAATCCATAGCAAATCTCACAAACCAAATTTCACATTCTTTGTACTCAAATCGGTGAATAACAGTGGACGTGGTTTCGCCCTTTCTCAAATTATCGTCTTCAAGACGTCCAGGCTTCCAACATACGATGCAATTTTCGCATGATTTACTCAACACAAAATCACCGAACCATCGCACGCAATCTACGTAATTTCTAGAAAAAATAAATTATTAAGGGGAAAAACCGCAACAATTCATTAAAACCTGTGAATATCTCTAGTGGAAAAGTCAGGGAAGTGTTCTTTTAATGAATTGAATGGTCTTGTACTTTTAGTCGTGTTCCATTGGTACGACTGTTTAATTGCCTCCCTCATACTCTCCTTGTTCAATTTCCATAATTTTAACGAGTGGTCCATGCCACAAGACATAATTCTGTTACCCAACAAGTCAAAATCCTAAATCACTCAAAATTAGTATACAGCGTGACCGGTCTATAACTTTTTTGCTATTGAAAATATTGCGATGCCGTTTTTATTATCCGATAGATCAACTTAAAGTCCACAAACTAAGAATATTTATATTTTATACAGGGTGATAAACCAAAGTTATATTTTTTTAAATGGAACACCCTATATATTTTTCCATTATTAGACTCTACGTGAAAAAATAATGGTACTTTGTATAATCTTTTTTTGTTTCGAAATTATTCAACTTTTTGTGCTAAAAACAACTCACTTTTAAAAAATCACTGTGAAGCCGCCAATGAATATTTTCCGACAAATTTGCGACAGAAAAACTTAGAATATCTTGTAGTTTTAGCAAATAGTCGACTTTTCGTTAAAACGCACAGATAATGTACAGGGTGTGCGCAAATAATTGAATAACTTATTTTTTTCAAATGGAACAGCCTGTATTTGTTTACACCTATCAATAGCATTTTTGATAAGCTTTCTAATGATACGGGGTTTGTATAGCAAATTTAAAAGATTTCTCGAGACTTTCAAAAAAAAATTATTTTATTACAAAAAAAATCTATTTTTCAAATATGCTGCTGCCACAATGCTTTTAAAGTGAGACAGTTATTTATTTCGCTAGTGTTATTAATTACTTGATACAAAAATGGATTTTACTCAGCAAGAATTAATCAACATGGTTTACTGTATTGGTGAAATGTTAGAAGAAAACCCGAATTTAAGCACGTGGGAAATTTCTCGGCAAACAGATATTTGACAGAGCAGTGTCAACAGGATGACATTGAAACATAGATTTCATCCATACCATTTAAAATTACATCAAGAATTGCATGGCGAAGATTTTCGAAAGAGAATAAATTTTTCTGAAATTATGCGTAATTTGATTGCGGAAACAGAAATTTTATAAACAAAATTCTGTTGACCGATGAAGCAATATTTAAAAGTATTTGAAGTGTGAACAGACATAATATGACTACTACTCAGTTGAAAACCCACACTGGGTTACGACAAAAAAAATGTATTTTATTACAAAAAAAGCAGTTAAATTTTTCAAATAGGCTGCTGGAGAGCAGTGAGTGAATTTATTTTTCACAAGAATTAATTTTCTTAATATAACTGAGAATTAAAATAACACAATGTTTATAGCAACATTAATATTCATCATAATTCCTATAAAAGAACAATTCACAATAACAAAAATGAACATTATTATTAAAAAATATTAAATAATAATGAAATAATAAATAATAAAAATATTAATAATAAAAAATTTAATGTAGATGTTCAAATAAACCATCGTTTTCCTCGTTACAAAACGCCAATTGCCTTTCAAAAGACAATTTGACTCTTGCTAACGTGTCTTGGGGGATTGACTGAAATACTTCAGAAATTCTATTCCTCATAAATGTCGCTTCATCGGTAAACAGAATTTTGTTTATAAAATTTCTGTTTTTGCCAATCAAATTAAGCATAATTTCAGAAAAATTTATCATCTTTAGAAAATCTTCCCCATGCAATTCTTGGTGTAATTTTAAATGATATGGATGAAATTTATGTTTCAATATAATCCTGTTAACTTTGCTCTATGAAATGTCTAACATTAGCAAAACATTTAGTTCAGTGTCTTGGATCAGTCCTCCCACCTAGTATTTCTTTCTTTTCGTATTTAGTACTACCAGAGTTCTCAAATCGATCTTTTAGCTTCTGAAAAGAAAAAAAAAAGATATTTTTGACGATAGATTCTGCTGGCTAACGAAACATTTCGATCGGCTTCACCAATACAGTAAACCATGTTGATTAATTCTTGCTGAGTAAAATCCATTTTTGTATCAAGTAATTAATAACACTAGCGAAATAAATAACCGTCTCACTTTGAAAGCATTGTGGCAGCAGCCTATTTGAAAAAGTGATTTTTTTTGTAATAAAATAAAAAAAATTGAAAATCTCGAGAAATCTTTTAAACAAAAGTTGACATTTCAGCGAAATCTTAAAAAATTCATATCTTCCTTATTATAAAAGATACACATTTGAAACAAAAACATTATACATGCACTTTTTTACAGAGAATCTAATAATGTTATCAGCGATTTTTTTTAATCATTAGTTTAGGTGTAATAACATAAAGTTGTATTTTTTTAAATAGAAATCATAGTTGGCTATGACATTTTCGAAAAGCTTATCTTTTTCTGATTTGATATGTTTATTTGTTTAATATATTATTTTTAAATATTTAAAAAAACAACATTTCGCTTTTTCTTCATAGTAGGCCAAGAAAAAATTTTGGATTTTCAATTAAAACTATGAAAAATATATTACCCAACAAGTATTTATAATTTAATAATTTTTTAAACACTAATTAATTCAAAAACAGCATAATAAATTATTATTAGATCAAATTTTTGCAATTAATAAAAATTATTTGTTTTTAAAATGGCAAGCTTACTTATTGCTATTCTATTTTCTAATTAAACATGCAATGTCGGAAAAAGAAAAATCTTATTAATTGTGTGATTGTTTGTCAATGAAATTTTATTTTACAAAAAAATGTCAATCCAAACACCAATATCAAATCCCATCTGCTGTAAAAAAATACGTAACATTATCAAGGTCACCTTCATTGCACTTCACTAAATCATAAAAAAGTGTTATCAAATGGTAGTGACACATCGTTTTCAATTTTCTGCACATTTCTTATGTAATTAAAATCTGCAAAGATCGTATATTTCTTCAATTGAAAATAACTTTAACATAGCTATTTTTATAATTTCACATTTTTTACTTTAATAACCGTTCACAACATTTATAGATTATTCACACCTTTTATGTGAAATAATTTTTCCATGGCCAACTACTTTCAAATATTTTAAATATATTTTTTATCAAAAGTATATAAAAATATCAAAGTGTATTTATATTGTTTCTAGTTCAAAAAAAAATTAGCTTTTCGAAAATGTCATAGCCAACTATGATTCCTATTTAAAAAAATACAACTTTATGTTATTACAGCTAAACGAATGATTAAAAAAAATCGCTGATAACATTATTAAATTCTCTGTAAAAAAGTGCCTGTATAATGTCTTTATTTCAAATGTATATGTTTTATAATAAGGAAGATATAAATTTTTTAAGATTTCACTAAAATGTCAACTTTTGTTTATAAGTCGAAAACAAAAGACGATAGCGGGATGCGGTTTTGACCAAAGTTATTTTCTCAAAAAACGGACCCGAGAATGTGTCACTCGTTTTTCTCTAAACCTCTGTTTCGTAGATCCCCTATTCGGACATCCAAAATGCAGTACCCTGTACATCTGGATAAAAAACTGACCTGGAGTTCACATATTGAGCAAATTGTAGCTAAATTAAGCTCTCTATGCTACCAATTACGATTTTTAAGAAACAATGTTAACATCCCATCTCTTATAAATGCATATCATGCTTACGTTAATTCTACCATCAAATATGGCATTATATTTTGGGGAAACGCCACAGAAATTAACAGAGTTATGGTGTTACAGAAAAGATGTTTAAGAACAATGTTTGAAGTAAGCCCGCAAACACCCTGTAGACCATTATTTAAAAAATATAACATCTTAACTGTGACATCATTATACATTCTAGAATGTGCAGTATTTATAAAAAAAAATCCGAATTTTTTTGATCAACAGCAATTTCTACATAAGTACCCTACCCGTAATAAACATCATTTGCTTCAAGATCAAACAAAATTAAAACTAGTCCAAAAAAGCACAAAAAATGAAATTATTAAAATTTTTAACCACCTACCAAAGTCTAGTCATTTGTAGTACAGGGTGTTTCAAGTTTTAGGTCCAGTCAAAAAATAAATACTTCTAGTTGTCCAAAAGAAAAAAAATATATCTCAAACGATAGAGTTTCTAACACACTTCAATTTGATGCTTTAATGTTATACGAAATTTTCATGGTATGAGCGTGAATTGTGAAAAACTAGATAAAAAATTTTTTGTTTCCAAATTATTGCAATCGTTTTCTCATAATAAAATTCCTCCTATTTTTTAAGTGAGACTTCCGAAACTGAAACAGTAAAAAACCCAAGGCGTATTGAGCAATTGAAATTCCAATTTGCAAAAGATCAAATAAATGTTTTATCTTAGTCACCTTTGAGAAAAAACAGAGCTCGTGTCTTTGCTTGATTCACAAAAAATTGAAACGTCATTAACTGTCAGACTAAAATTTTACTTGTCAATTAAAAAATGCCCTTTTTTTTGCAAATTGAAATTTCAATTGCTCAATACGCCTTGGGTTTTTTACTGTTTCAGTTTCGGAAGTCTTACTTAAAAAATAGGAGGAATTTTATTATAAAAAAATTATTGGAATAATTTGAAAAAAAAAATTTTTAATGTAGTTTTTTGCGTTTTACGCTTATATCATGAAAATTTGGGATATCAGCAAAGCATCAAATTGAAGCGTGTTAGAAACTCTATCGTTTGCGATATATATTTTTTATTTTGGAATACTAGAAGTATTTATTTTTTGACTGGACCTAAAACTTGAAACACCCTGTACAGCTTAAAAAAATTTAAAGAGAATCTAAAGTTATATTTGTTAGGTAAATGCTTTTATACCTTAAATGAATTTTACCTAGAATTAATTGATGTGTTGTAACATATTATTTAAATTTGTTTTAGTTAGTTTTTATATTTTTATAACTGTATTTGTAACTGTATTTTTTTAAGTAGGTATAAGTTATGTATTTAGGTTTTAATTTTTATTGACATGTTCTACGCCATTTGGTTTTTTTGTGAATAAAGTTTCATTCTATTCTATTCTATGGAAAAATATATAGGGCGTTCCATTTAAAAAAATATAACTTGTATACAACACCCTGTCTATAATAAAAATATTTTTAGTTTGTGGTCTATCGAATAATAAAAACGGCATCGCAATATTTTCAATAGCAAAAAAGTCATAGACCGTGGATCACGCTGTATTATTATACGAGTTTTGTAAGAAGTTTTAAGGTTAAAAATAATAGGTGAGGAATGTTTTAAAATTTACATTATTTTGGCTGGTTTTGTTCAATTCAACTTAGTAATTTTAAGCACACTTACAGCACTTAAAACCTCATCTCTGTGCCCCTCAACACCTCCAAAAATCGCAATACAAACGTCGGTCTTAATATTCCACAATCTCAAAGCGTGGTCTTTGGACACAGACAGTAACAAATTGGGGTCTCTTGGGTGAAACTTCAATTCGTTAATTGCATGTCCATGGCCTATATAATGCCTCATACAGGTCATAGATGCAGGATTCAAAATCCTAACAATCCCTCTTGAACCAGCAACGGCTAAAAGAGGTTTTCCTGTCTCTTCGTCATAAGTCCAGGCACAAGTGTAATAGTTCTCATCTAACTGATTTATTAAGAAAATCCGTGCACAAAATCAAGGAAATCTGATAAAAAAGGATACGTCAGGGTCTGCAAAACACTGCAACAGCTTGATTCCATTCCCTTCAGGACACTCATAAATCGTGACTCTATTGCTGCCAACAGCTGCAAAAATCAGCGGTTGCCCCTCTTTCAAGTGGTGGTTAAACTGGGTGCCGAAAAGGGGCTGTCCGTGATCCTCCTTAATATTACAACTGAGAGACAACACAAGTAAATAAAACCCCACTTAACCTCACTCAAACTCACGTAAACTTGTAAATCGGTTTGGGGACTTTGAGCGGGTTAAATTTCTTCTTGCCCCTTCGGCCTTTGCGCACCCGATTTGTGGGGGTGTCGCTCCTGGAGGTCGTTGAAGTGCTCCCAACACTTGAAGTCTCATCCTATTAAAATTAGGGGAGTTTGTCTCAAAATTGTTTAAAATTTTACCCCTTCATCGCCGGAGTCTTCGGTTAGGTTCGAGTTGGAGTCATTGACCACCGGATTCGACTTTTCCTTCATGATAAAAATGTAAATTAAAATTCAAAAAAAGCCCAAGCTTACTTCACAACGGTTGTTAGGGTTAGGTGAGGACGCCATCGTTGTCAAATTGACAGTTATGCAACACCAAAAAACGAAAGTTCCAAGAATTTCAACGTTGAGGTTAGGCCTTTCGGCCCCAATTAATTGTTTTGTATTAAATGATAGCACTAAACGAGTCTTTGGAATTACATATGAATGAATAAAACAGTGGCAGAATGACTCGGCATAACCTTAACCTTGACACTTGTCACATTTATTTGACCACCAGTCTTCCTTGGCTGTAGGTCATTCAATTAACATAGCTAATTATTTCAAATTCATTTACGCAACGCGATGGCCACTCTAGGGAAGAAATTGGTGCAACAGCTCAAAAGCAAAGAGTTTAGGGAATATTTGATGAGGTTAGTGCGTTTGTTTAACTCGTTGTGTTACTAAACTGTGTTATAGCACGCATTTTTGGGGCCCTGTGGCCAACTGGGGCATCCCTATAGCTGCCATCGCTGATATATCGAAAGACCCGAAATATATCAGTGGAAAAATGACCATTGGTACCGTGTTTTTTGGTTGTGACTAAACTAATGATTTTTTGTAGCTTTGTGCCTCTATTCTGCCATGTTTATGCGATTTGCTTGGAAAGTGCAGCCCCAAAACATGCTGCTTTTTGCCTGTCATTTCACTAATGAGAGCGCCCAATTAGTGCAATTAAGCCGATTCCTCAACTATAACTACCTCACCAAAAAAGAGGACAAAGATTAAGTGCTTGGTTTAACGTGATTTTAGGTAATTAAATTAGACGTGTAAAGTGAAAAATGGAGGTTGTTAGGAAATTAGATAAGGTTTTTATTACATAATCAATGCTCAATTTACCTACCTTGAAGACCAAAATGAAATTTAGCGACTGATCTGAGAATTTATTTTGTTGGTATATACATGTTGTTTGTATATTTTTGGAAATAAATATGTGCCTGTTTAAAAATTGTCGCTTATTTACCACCTTGCGGACAATGTCAGAATTTTGTCACAATAATAAATTCGATGCGTTTTTCGAAAATCCTGGGGTACATTTTTGCCGTTTATTGTGTGCTTTTTCTGGCCATTTACGTGGTGTTTGTGCAAGTGTTGCGGTACATTTACCACTACTTGGAGGAAAATATCTGAATTGAAGTTTGTTGTTTGGGTAACAAAACAAATTGTGTAGTACATTTTGTGACAATGCTCATTAAATAAATTCAAAACGAGAGGATTTTTCAAAAGTTTTTCACGAAAATCAAATTTTTTGGTAAGTGAACAGCGTAGATTAGACGCTTTCGTAGAAATTGGCGCTTTGGTGGTCACAAGCCGGGCTTTGGGACGGTTTTTACCGTATTTTTGACATTAGAAAATTGTGTTTGAAAGATGTTTAGTTTCCCTGGAAGTGAAACATTTTTGAGTGGTCTCAAAGCCCGCGATCTCACTGATGTGTGTGAGAAATGAAAAACGTTTCGTATAAAATTGTTTATTAAACTTGAGTTAACATATAACGGACGGAGAAATAAAAAATCGATTAATTGTTCAGTGCACTTGGGAATAAAAAGAATATCAAAAATATGTACATGTATAAAGCCATCTGTACACAACTCACGATCGCCCAACAAAATTGCAACTCGGCCTATAGTACGATTACATTCTTTTTTGTACCAAAATCCTACAACTACAACTAAAAAATGGACGGTAAAACTAAAATATCATCAATAAGGCACTTAAAAGGCCTTCAATTTCAAGTCGTTGCTTTCAACTTCTGCCATACAGACCAAAACTAACAAATATCAATAACAGAACCGTAACGATACTAACTTGAACACTGCTAGCGCCAGCTAAACGACACTTAAACATATCAAAACGGGTCTCGTTATTATCAACTAAATTACTAAATTCGGCTTCCAACACCTGACCGTCGTAATAAGTAATGAGATCTTCAAACGGATATTCGTAACCTTGCTTGCACTCACACTTATAGCCCCCTGTTTCAAATCCACGGCCCAAAATCGGAACACACTGAAACAATTGACATTACTAACTACCGACCTATTTCTTTAATTAATAACTTCAACAAGTGCTTTCAAACGCTTATTTACAATGTAGTAAGTGTTCATGTTAAAAAATACTTATGCAATGAACACGGTTTTGTATCTGGTAGGTCTACTGTTACAAAAACTTGATGTTTTTGCAGACTTGATAGCGTAAACTTTAATATACTGCTTTCCAAACTTTATTACTTTAGTCTTTCAGACTCTTTGATAATTTTTTTTCAATCTTATCTTACTAAAAGAAGTATGTTTTCCTAAATGGTTTTGTTTCTGACGTATTTGAAGTTACATCTGGAGTGCCACAAGGGTCGATACTCGGTCCGCTTCTTTTTGTATTTTTTATTAACAACATTGTAACTTCTTTTGACATACCTTGCCTCCTATACACTGACGATTTAAAATTTTTTTGTAGAAGGAAAACTTCTCTGGACTGTAATGTTCTGCACAAGAATATTCTTAATCTTTTAGAATGGTGTCAGAAAAATGAGTTAAATCTTAATCTGTCAAAATGTTTTTTAATGCAATTTTCTAACAAATCAGTCATAAAGTTTAATTATTTTATTGATTCTTTACTCCTAAAAAAACTGGATTATGTTAAAGATCTAGGTGTTACTTTTGATCCACAGTTCACGTTTTCTAATCATATTGATAGTGTCATACTAAAAGCTTCTAAGATGTTGGGTTTTGTTATAAGAAATGGTTCTGAATTTTCACAAATTAACACTTTGAAATTACTATATTTTTCATTTGGAATATGCATCAGTTGTTTGGTTTCCTATTTACGGAAAAGCTTGAAAATGTACAAAGAAGGTTTTGAAATTTCTGGCTTATAGAGATGATGGAACTTATCCTCCAGTTGGTTTCCCGCAAGAAATTTTATTAAATAGGTTTCAAGTATCTAGTCTTGAAATTAGATATAAATTTGCTGCATTAAGGTTTCTTTTTAAAATTATACACAATAAAATTGATTGCCTTCAACTACTAAAACAAATAAATTTTTGTGTACCTCGTCAAAACTCTAGAAATAAACAATTATTTTACTTGGATGCTAGTCGGACAAACTTCAAAAAAAATCACCAATATTTAAGATGTGCTCTGAAATGAACCGAATTAATAATATAGACATATTTTTTATGAATTTCAATTCTTTTTGTAATATTTTACGTACTTATTTCTCTTCATAAAATATACTTTTTCTAAATTTTACATAGGCTACACAATAACTGGTTTCGACTGTGGTATAGCAGAAATCAATAATAATAATAATAATTCGATAAAAAAACTTACATATGAGTTACGCAAATCGCACTTGTGTGTGTTTTTGAACGCGTTTGGAACGTAATATCTGTCCGGACATTGGTTAATATCAAGTTTTAATAAATCCATTGATACTGTGACAACACCCCTGCAATCATAAATCAATTAGATTACGAAATATTTAAGTAAAAACTTACTTGAATTCGAGTTTTACTTTAAGACTGTCCCAACCGAAAAACGGTGCCGCATATTTAATCTTCCACATGGGTCTTTTACCATCACAATCGTAATACGGTTCAGTCCATAAGCCGTGTTTTAATTGGGCCCCTCTGTAGAAATTCGGATAGCGTTCATATTTTCGTGTCGTTTCGCCCGTTTCATTGAAGCGAATTTTAATTTTCATGTAATATTTTTCGAGACTGTCAAAATTGGTCAACCAGCGTTGTTTCAATTTCAAAAACCAGGGTTTATTCAAATATACTTCGTCTAAAAACAAGATGGAATAACATTTGTGTGATTAAATAAACTGTGATTAAACCTGCATAATTATGTTAAAACCGTGTACAACCATAATCTTTTAGATCCTGCTCAATGAAAATATTTTCAAGATAGCAGCACTTCCGGTTATACCGGAAGTCGCTTTCAACTTCCATATTTTAAATGGAATGCTATATTTTTTAATGCGTTTTTGAATTACTAGAGTTATTTTAAGGTAGTTTTCATTAGCTGTTCCTATACCTAAATTTAGCCGTTTACGAAATATTTATGGTTTTTAAAATTTTTTTGGATTTGCACCTTCCAGTTCAAAAATCGATAACTCTGCGATTTTTAACAATTTGGAAATATTTTTGAGCTCATTTGAAAGAGGAAGTCTAGATCTTTCCTTTGGTGTTTTCAAATTTCTAAAAAAGAATAACAAACTCCAAATTTTTAAAATTAAATTTGCAAAACTTTAAGCACCCATAACTCATTTTTTTCAAATGAAATGACAAAAGTTTCATTTCACTAGATGGTAGAGAATTTAATTCTGCTTCGATCTGTGTTAACATTCCCTATACTTATGTTTAATAGTTTTCAATAACTTTTTGTTGGGATTGAGAAATTCATTAGCCATAGGCTTTTTCTCATGGAAACGAATGAAAAAAGGTGAGAAATTAAAGTTTTTCAAACCAACACCCAATGAATTTATTTTGTTTTCACAGTCTGATAACACAATTTTGAACAGAGTTTGTCGTTTAAGTTTAATCAGAAATGTTTTTATGGCAAACTATGCAAAAATAGCTGTGGTTAGTAAGAAATTTCCTACAATGACAAAAAAAACAACATAACTTGAAAATTATCACAGATAGGTATAGGGAATGCTAATACAGATAGATGCAGAAAAAAATTCTCCTCCATCTAGTAGAATAAAAATTGGGACATCCCATTTGAAAAAATTAAGTTTTGTGTACTTGAAGTTGTCCAAACTTAACCTTAAAATTTTTGGGTTTATTAACTTCAATTCCAATTTTGATCACACTGAACAACAGATACAGGCTCTCTCTTTCAATTCTCCAAACATGATTTCGAAATCTCTAAAACTAAGCGAGTTACCGATTTTTTAAGGGACAGGTGCAAATTCAAAAATTTTCAAAAATCCTAAATATCTCGAAAACGGTTAAACTTGGGTATAGGGAAAGCTGATAAAAACTCCCTTAAAATAACTCAACTAATTCAAAAACGCAGTGAAAAATATAGCTTTCCATTTAAAATAACAAAGTTAATAGCGACTAATTTTAATTAATTTTAGAATTGTGTGCTCAGAATGTTGTTTACACAATTTGGAAATTTCTTTAAACATAAAAATTGAAGACCAGTTAAAGAGAATTTTAAAATTTAATAGTTTTGATAAACCACATCTGTTGGCTAACATTTCAGAGGAAATTATAGTTCTTAGACT
Source organism: Tribolium freemani (assembly GCA_939628115.1). Taxonomy (NCBI): domain Eukaryota; kingdom Metazoa; phylum Arthropoda; class Insecta; order Coleoptera; family Tenebrionidae; genus Tribolium; species Tribolium freemani. The sequence goes on along the minus strand of OW626784.1, from coordinate 32,250,856 downwards.
ACATGATAGAAAAAAATTGAAAAGAAAGCGGAAGTTTTATAGAAAATCAATTTTTTAAAGAGGTCAAAATCTAATAGTCTGGACTTTCTCTGGCCTAAAACTAAAGTTGTTGATACAGTACAAAAAAATATACAGAGACATTTTTTTTAACTCTGTATTAGCTGTTTCAAAACTATAAAAACGCCAACGTCGCATTTTCTCTAAAAATTTGTTGTTAATTAGTTGTACACTTCAAAAAATTAATAGCTGACGTAATTTATCGTTTCAATGAGAGATCTAATCATTAATAACTATTTTACATTTTTATCAACCTTATTAAAAAAAAAAACTGGTAAAATGCGAGGTTGGTGTTTACATAGTAGTTTTGAAACAGCTAATACCTACATATCAATTATTCCCTATGTTCAATTTGAAAAAACACAGATCAATGCATTGCAAATATTGCGATGCAACTAATTATTCCACATGCTGTCATTTATCTCAAACTGTCAATTAAATCTTAAAGATTATTCATGTAAAGAAAAAATAATTTTTCCGAAATTTATAATAGGTAAGGAATAATAAACTACTTTATTCTTCGACACTGTCAGAATTTACGGTTTTTCTCCTGTGTAAGGAAATTTTGACAACTGTCAATACGAAACGTCAGATTATTTTTAACAGATTTAAAGCAATTTTAAGCCTTGTTGAGTCTAATTCGAAGAATGTTATATTCAACTTGTTTTCGTGTAAATTGGTTCATTTATTTCACCTCATGGATGATAAACCTCTCGTTATCACTCGACGTTTAAAAATCCACTCGTGAAATAAGCGTCCGATTTACACTCAAACTCGTTAAATAAATAACTATTAACAAATATTCGAAATGACTTCAAATTGATTCGAATAACTTGACATCAACGAATTATTTTTGCGTATCATTGGTGTGTTCTTTTTTAAATTGAAGAAGGGAATATGTTCAGAATTAAAAAAATGTCCCTGCATATTTGATTTACGTAATAATAATTATACACTAACACATGAACAGCTATTAGAAATTAACAGATTGTATAAAAACATATGAAGTGCTGTTTTAGTTTTTTTTTTATTTTTGTTATCTAATGAAACATTTGTTTATTTACGTTTTTTTAACAAAAACAAAATCTTTTAATTTTTTGAATTTTTGGTCAGTAATTTATCATATCAAAAAAAAAAATACTATACTTATCGATGTACAATGGCGAGCAAAAAATTTCGGGCACTTTTGTCATTTCATTGTCAAAACGGATAGGGAATTACACACGTTTATGTCAGCGAGATGGTGCCGAAAAATTTTTGCTCGCTTCTGTATGTACTTATTTGTTAATAGTACGTGTACAACTAAACAGATAAAAAATAATTACACAATTAATTTTCTTGGACTTTTAACGGCAAAATTTTTGAAAATTGTATGCAGTTGGATGTTGGGAAGTATTTTACGAAAAGGAAGTATGGTGTACAAAATTTAGGTCAGCTGTTTACCCCTCGGTTGAAACTATTTTTTTCTTGTAATTTTCAAGTCAGTAATAACACAGAAAATTCAGTCACATGACGCCGCCATTCTACAGTTTCAATTAATAAGAATGCAAAGCTCAACATTTTTTCCCACGTAATTAGGGAATTGCTTGGATTTAAATGAATTTAAAACAATTAGGCGTTCGAAGCGCCCTCATTGTCACTCTGCCGTACTATATCTTTTGGGTACAGAAAATCGTTTCGCCTCCTAATCTATAATTCTCCCTTACCTGATTTATTAAGTCGGGCCAAATCCTCAACTGCGAATTTTCGTGTATTAAGTTGCGTTTTGTAAGCATATGGGGCGAAAAGTGTGCGATTTGTGAATTTATTTCGTTCCCAGTATGTACCAGCCGACCAAATTCGGCTATTACCCATAACAAGGGCTAAAGTTTCGCCAATCATTTCGTCCTCTGTTAGCGGCCGATCAGGGACTCGTTTCCCCGAATACACTTCAGTTGGGTCATTGACTTGTAAAAAGGCACTAATGAAATTAGCAAGTCGTAAAGCCATTTTGGCTTCGTTTTGGAAAAATTCATAAGCGCCATATTCGACACCTCCGTATAGAATTAAATCGTCCCTGTTGTGATCCTTACAATTATTCTTATTCATGCCCAAAATAAAATCGAGAGATTTGTGAATGTTGATTTTGGGTTGGTGTAAAGCTTCAGGTCCTGAGACAGGATAACGATACTCCCTGTATTTATCGAGGTAGTGGTTACGGACCGATGAACTTGCTTTTTCCCACTGAACTGGTAATTTTTGAACCCCTGTAAATGAAACAATCAAGTTTTTTTGTTCGTTTGAATTTACTTGAATTAATTACATCCGATTTTAAGACAGTCAAAACCGTTGTAATATTGTTCTGCTGTTGCACGTTCGACTATTTCACCCAAAAAGGCACGTCTCACTTGCATTGGGAGACGATAACCGGGTTTGCAACGACACTGATAACCACCTCTTCGAAAGCCCCAACCGTGAATCGGTTCGCACTGAAACAAAACTCTTTGAAATTATTGTTGGTAAAATTGGGCGTTTTACTTCAGTCGTTTCTTTTTTACATCGGGCTGTGTCTGCAAACATGTTGAGACCTTCCTTGTTGCCTAGACCTGGGGGACATTGGTTGATGTCGATACGTTCGTAGTCCATTTCAACCACAGAAACAGCTGTATAACTAATTCGAAATATTCGATTCAGTTTATTAAAAAAACAAGACAATTTAATTGTGTCAAATAATAATCAATGTTAATATAGATAGAGACAAAAAACACAGTTGCTCTACAAAATCAAAGGATAGGTATCACGAGAAATCATTTTGAACTTTTTTTGTTAATAAATTAGACTGTTCGGACATTAACTGTTAAATGATGGTTCTAATCGTTCCATTCTGCAGTTTTTTTTTTTGAATTTAAATATTTGGTAAAGTTAAGTTTACCATTTATTATTACTAGAGATATTTTACAAATTCCAAAATAAAAAATCCAAAATTACAACATTTCGGCTCAATTGAGTGGTCTCGTAGGAACTGATTTTAGATAAATTTTGTAATATATTAAGTTAAATAAGATATAATGTTCGTTAATAACATCTTCGCCCTTATTATCTAAGGGCCGGTTAATAGAAAGCTTTGTTAAAATTTAATTCGTTGTTGAAAGTTAACAACGCGAAAGGAACAACCAAATTGCTTCAATTTGGTCACAAGATCAGTTAATCACGGATTTAAGTGTGATTTAAATTAATGACGCTCCCAAGTAGCACAGATTGTTATTTAGCGGTTGTAAAAACGTTTTGGCAACAACTATTTGGTCACCGCAACGTCACCGTGCCAAAAATGGGCGTTTATTTTTGGGTTATATAACGGTAATATTACCAAATAGTTGCCAACAATTTGGTTGTTTCAAAGCTCTAACGAAGTTATGCTCTGGAAGCTATTCTATGACTAAATGACAACTATTTACTACATAACCACCGATTTGTTGTTAATTGGCTATCGTTTCCAAAGTACAACCCAACAGTAACTACAAAATAACATTTTATCTTTGGTTGTAATTTAGGAAAAATTGTGGGACATCAAGATCAAAATATAACAATATGGTAATTTAGTGGTCACTGAAGAGTCACGAAGAAATTGTTATATTATTCAATCCTTGTAGACATCATGGATGACGATAAACATATTATATATCACTGTAATGCATACACAAATTCCAAATACTCGTTAACCAAGCAAAAAATTTGTTAAAAAAAGCAATAATTTATTAAACATACTAATTTTTTTTTCAAAAAACTAAGAGAGTTTTTCTTTTAAATTAATTTCAGTTAAAAAATGTATCACTTTTATTTATTAAATTTTATAAAATAGCAGTAATTATGATTCTGACAACGACAAAGTTATTAAATGGTTATAAAATAGTTGTAAAATTGACACACATAAGAAAAATTTAACATGGCCGCTGTCTGCGCTGTCGTACTTGTCAAAAAAATCGCCATTTTTGTATTTCTTCTCTGATTGTTAGGAAATGGTTGCCGTGCTGACTCAGAAACCTAATATTGACTAAGTTAAAACCAAATGGTATTTAGTTATTTTTTACGTTTGAGGGAGCTTTTCTGGCTAAATAATGACTAAATCGAAACAAACTAAATAAGTTGAGTCAGTCGTTCGAAGTTTTAATTTTCTGTAATATGTAATGCTTTTCATAAATCTTTTTAAGGAAAAAGCAGTTTGTTTAATGTCAACTTTAGGCATAATTCACACTCCACACTACAGAAAATACACTTTTGTTGGTATAGGAAACGTAGATGTGGTATACGACAAATAAAATTTGACAGTTAAAATGATGGGAAAATTATTGTGTAGCTACGAAATGGTAGAGTTATAGACATTACTTGGTAATGACAACTAAAATTTTGCTACCAAATTGCCACATTCTGCAGATAGATTTTCGTTATATTTTAGCTTTTTTATTTTTAAGAAAACGTTGCGGCAACATCGGAAATTTACCATATAGTTATAAGAGAGAGTATTCACAACTATATGGCAGAATAGCCAAATGGTCATGAAATAGTAATATTTTAGACATTATTTTGTCATTAAAATATGTGTGATAGCTATAATATATCTACTTTAAATAGCTGTGAAAAGGTTATTTTTTGGGTTTACGATGGACATAAAAGCATTATGCCAACCTAAAAAATAACTATTTAGTTACGTAGATACCAAATTAAAGCTAAATTGTGGGGCAACTATTAGGAGTCTAATATAAAGCCAAATGAGCATATTATAGCTTTTTTAAATATTAATCTAACTAAAAAACAACTTCATTTTAAAAACCAAATTATGACTAAGATCAGGTTGCCATAACGTTTCTGCAACAACTTTTTAGCTGCCACAACCAAAACGATGTTTTGTGCTCCTTGGGCTTCTATAAACCGGCCCTAAGTGCGTAAAAACGGTATTAGAAAAAAACAAAAATAATTGTGTTGGAAGAAGCTTGAGTGAAAAGGAATATAAATAAAAATTGTTGGCACTGATAACAACCTGTAGAAAAAATTTGACTCTCTTATCACTTTATCAGAGACAGAAAAAAAGGCACGACTCGGATTCGAAACAATAACGTTTTCCTAATTCCCGGTTATCAGATGATTACGAATAACGAAATCCCAATTAATTTGGTAAAAATCAGCCGCTATTTAAAATAAACAAACGCCAGTTTTTTGCCAAATTTTTGAACGCCTTGTGATTGGTCTATCGTACTGTCGGGTGTGCATTAGTTCGTCAATATCCAATCACAAACACCTTGCAATTTTTTGTGCGGTAGATAAACAAGTTGGGAGGTAATTTCGATATTTTTATTGGTCAAATACGCATTCTTGGAACAAATGAGACGGTAAACCGGCTCGGGCTCTTCCCACCAAACTAGAATTTCGTCTTTAATGCAATGTCGGATAATGTTTCCAATTTTATGCAATTTGTCAATAAGCCAATAACACTTTATCGAAATAATTTTATCTCAAATTGTGTTTTTTCGTCTTCACTTTCAATTAGGTACGTTATGAATATGATGAAATAGTTTTGAGTTAAAGTTGACATTAAATTTAAGTGAAGAATTAAATGTCTTTATGAAATCAACCCAAATTACTAATTTATCCACGTCATAAATAAAGTCCGATTAAAAATTGATGTCATTAAAATATCGGACTTTCTTTTCAATATACAATTGCAATTCATTTATCATTCTTTTGGGTCATTTATCTTTAATGTGTTTTTAAAAGGGACAGGCCGTAATGACAAAATAATTACATTTCCTGTCTCAACCATTCTTTTATCTGCATTTCCTGAAACTTACGTGGGATATTCAATATGCCTAAACCCTGTATGTCTTGGATAAATATCAGCAATGGGTACAACAGCCGCCACCAACCACCTATTCGATCTCCCACAATCAAAATACGGTCTTGTCCATTGAACAGGTCCTGGACTTTCATCAGCTCCTGGTGGTCCATGAAACGTAAACGTTTCATTCGTATTATTTGCATATCTGATATAAATCTGATACGTTGTTTTGGTGTCATGTCGATCAAAAACACGATCAGGCAACCACTTCTTGTACCATTCATTAATTCGGTAAAAATCTGAAGTGTAATCATCGCTAGTGTTGGGTTTGATTGCCCCTAAATCGTACACTGTGAACGTATTCAAGGTGGAAATACGTTCCAAATGAATGGGGTCGTTGAAATCATCGGCTCGGAATGTCCTAGGTGCAAATCTGGGGAAGGTCTTGTTGAAGAAGCCACGATATGACGATGAATACGACATATTAGGGGCAAAATAAATAGCACTAGCATTGACGTGGTTGTTGGTGGAGACATCGGCCACAGTGGAGAGGAAATAGTACATCATTCCAGGGTCGTAGGTGTCGTTAATAGCCGGTCGAATGAAACGACTCTGCAGAATGTAACTCCAGAAGAAGGCCCGACTCAATGCCATGTTGTGAATGTGTAAAAGTTGGGTGCGATTTGGAAAAACAGGATTGATGTTAACATCTTTGATATCGGGAATATGGGATACGGAAGTTTCCGGCAGATACAAGTCACCAACGTGTTGGATTTCACAATTGTATTTATTCACTCTGTCCATTGTTCGACGAACTTCATCATAGGCATCCCTTGCTTGCCATTCGTACTGGGCGATCACACCCAATGCTAATAAACACACACACAAAGCACAAAAACGCCACATTTTCGCCCTATAATAACACAATTGTAATGTAGGTTTTTAATGCGTCATCTTCAAACTTGGGGGTGGTTTTGCTTTGTTTTGACGGTTTCGAATTTTAGGTTACGTGCCCTGCCCACCGAACGTTACAGCAGGTACACTCATCGAGTACCCCCACCAATGGTTGTTTACCATTAATAATGGTAATGAAGGAGTCAACAAGTGGTCAATGGGTGTTTCCCCGTTTTGGTATTTAAGGTGTCATGTAGGCAACCAATTATACACCATGTTCTCGATAAATTCGATCGCATAATAAATTGCTACGATCGTTACTTTGGTGCAGGTGTGCAATTCAGAATTTATAAGTTTTTTCTCAATTATAGTATTCTTACACAAAGCTGTACTGTATTATTATTAATTATTACAAACTTATTATTAGTCACCGATTAACAAACACGTCAGAACTTATTATTATTTATTGTGTGGATTGGTATAGATTGATAAGTTTAAATAAAGGCCAGTTTATCAATCTTACTACCTACCATACATAATTTTTTAATTATGCATTGTTAATAGTTTTATTTTATTCATAAATACGTGTGTGTTTTAATGGGGGTTTCCAATGATTTTTTTAAATGAAAGTTTAATGCAATTCTATGCGAAATGTGAGATTTCAGCGGTCAAAACGTTTTCTAAATGCTCTAAAAAAAATGTAAAGTATAAGGCGGGAAAGTGGCGAATTCAAAGCGAAGTCTTGACCAAGTTGAGTGGGCTTGTTGCCAAATTTCTCAATTGAATTATTTTTTTAAAGACTTGAAAAATTAAAGAATACGACGTAAAAATTATCTTAACATATACGGTTTTATATTTTACACCTAAAACTATGCATTGAATATAGTAATTTATTTTTAACCTGTTCACAACAAGTTGAGATTTGACAACGTGGCATGTTACTTTAATTTTATTGGTTCAGCGGTTTGCCGCCGAAACAGTCAAGTTTTAAAATGGTTAGTTGAAAACTTGCTTTTTCATAATTTTTTATAGTGACTATTGATAACTTTTTCTCATTTATTTTTTAGATTCGTAGGTTATGGGGTATGTACTTAACAAATCTTTATTCTACCATTCATTGGAAACCCCATTGCTTCGTTAAATGTTTGTTGCCTGATAAACAAATTAATGACAATGACCCATTCACCCATTTATAAATGATTGCGTCTTTGTTTTTTTTAATTCTGTTCTTTAGGGTTTTTATTGTGCATATGATAATAATGTGATAACATTGATCTTTCTTTTAAATAAAATTACTAATTAGTATGAATGTTTCTGTTTTTTCTATCACGTATAGATTTTTGTTACGCTAGTTTAATTCATTTGAATTAAACTATTTCGGTTGATGGGAAGATAAAAAAAGCTGAGAACTGCCCAGGAATCATTTGACAATTTTTTTTCTTCTTCTAAAGGTCTAAAAAATGTCCTTTCCAAAAAATCTTCTTTTTTGACTCTCACTTAGATTTCTTTACCAAAAAACTTAGCGCAGTATCGATAAACATAAAAAAAGGTTTTAACAAGAGATATTAGATATTACACATAGATGAGAGACAATACAAGTCACAAGATGGTCAGAAGCAATGATAGCAGATCTGTGTTGGTTGAAAATTTTAATGGAAAATGTGAAAAGGGAAAAACTTCAAAGAAAAATGCAATAAATAATTAGATGTTTTTAATAATTTTAACGAAGTATAACGTTTGTTGTAAATTATTGTCGCAACCATTAAATTTACAGTTATAATTTTAAGACGGAAGAAATTGTTTTTGGTTGTTTAGGGCAGGGAATAAACTAAACTTTATTTTATTAGCGACGTTTCGATTTTAATTAAATCATCATGAGGCTGCAATATTGATACGTCTTGCTTGAAATTTTCAAGGACACAAATGTCAATTCAAAATTTATAATTTTAAGTAAATCAAAATTTACAACAAATGTGGTACATATTTTTTTTACTATATTTCGATTCAGAAACATTAAATTTATAATAATCATAATAATATGAAGAAGGAGAAAAATGTTATTTTTTGTAGAGCAGTGTATTTGATAACAGTTTGCGAATTTACGAGTATAACAGATAGTTTGAATGAATGCAGTTTAACATTTTTGTAAAATTATTTATATTAAAAACAATTAAATAAAATGGTGTTTTTTTGTGATGACTTTACTAACAAATATCTCACATTATCAACAATAATTAATTTAAAAGCTTTTTAAATTCTGTTATGATATGTCGAATTTAAAAAATGTACAAAATTCTATAATGTAATTTTTAAGAAATAAACGGTCCTTCTCTCTCAAAATTGTATTTATGAAAAAACGCAACATGTTTCGACACACATTCGTGGTCATCTTCAGGCCTAGAAAACAATAAAGGTGTTTGTAAGCTTAATTTAATACTTACTATCGAGAAAAGTTACACCAAATTTTGAATTCACCATTTTGTGAAGATTTTTAATTTGTTTGAGCGTGCGCGAAATGTAATTTAAATTTAGTCAACAAAGAAATAAATAAATAAACAATGAAACAAATAAATTTTTAAGACAATCTAACAATATTATAAAATTAACAAACATTAACCGATGTACAAATTAAAATTATTAAAGGACAAACAACAAGCCTAACTGAAAGGTAGTATTGGATGGGTTTAAACAGGGAAATTTCTATTACTTACTTAATTAAAACTTTTAATTAAGCTTGATACTTCGAAATTATTTTGATGATTTAGTGCGACTTTATTTTTGTTACTGTTTAATTTGTAAATTTCTAGGGACTCGAAAGCTAATAGTAGGTCATTTCTAGTGTGTCCTGTGTTTATATCGAAATCATGTAAGTTATCCTTTAGGTGATTAGCAAAATGCGACTGTCTATTATCCACTTTATTTAAATTAGAAAGATGTTCCTTGATCCTTGTTTTGAAATTTTTATAGGTTTTTCCAACATAGTAAGCAATACAATGTTTACATTTTAGTGAGTAAACCCCTGATCTATCTAGTTTGTCTTTTTTGTCTTTATTATTTAGAAGTTTTTTATTTAGGGTATTATTGGTATTAAATGAAATTATGTAATCTTTATTAATTCTTTTTATTATTTTGGCAATAATCAAAGATGGGTTACCAATAAAAGGTAAGCTAACATATTTTTTGTTGTTTTGTTGAACTATATTTTGGAGGTAAATAGAATTTCTAATTTTTTGTTTTTCCTTTTTATTAATTAACTTTTTTATCATTTCCAACCATTGGTTGTTGCAATATCTAAAATAATTTGTTTTTCTTTTTCGCATTCTATTTTATCTAAGGGGAAATTAATAAGTCTATGTATGTAACAATTGAATGCTGCTAATTTCTGTTCTATAGGATGATTTGAAGAATTATGTATCACACATCCAGTGTTGGTGTTTTTGAGAAAAACCCCAAAATCGTGTTTGTTATTTTTAATTGTAATTGTAAGGTCAAGAAAATTTAATTGATAGTTGTTATTTTGTAATTCCATAGAAAATTCAAAGTTTTGATCTATAGTGTTGATTAAATTTAAAAAATCATTAAGTTTTGTTGGGGTGTCGTTCCCTAAAAGTATGATGTCATCTATTAGCTGTTTCAAAACTATTTTCCCTCAAAATTAGCTGTTATAAATTACTCATGCACTCATGTAATTTATAGTTTCAATGAGAGATCTAATCATTAATAACTATTTTACATTTTTATCAATCGTATTTAAAAAAATAATTCGGTAAAATGCGACGTTGGCGTTTTTATAGTTTTGAAACAGCTAATACGTATCTATAGTAATATATAATATGTTGAGTGTAATTTTTGTATTTAACCTATTTAAGTAAAGCACATTCAAAATCATCCAGCCAGGATAGGAGATAAATAATGTGTGTCGAAACATGTAGCGTTTTTAATAAATACAATTTTGAGAGAGAAGGACCATTTATTTCTTAAAAATTACATAATTAACCTCTCACATGGATCCGAACAATCTAAAATTCTATAAGCTTACCACAAATGAGATAAGTGATAGGTAACCAGAACCGTTATTACTACTTAACTTTATTTGTTTTAGTCGTTTTTTATGAGTTGCTTGGGCTATGGGTTGTAGTTCCTTCCTTATTGCTTCACATATTTCAGTATTTATTAATTTTTATTTTTTGAATAATTTCATATTAGATTTTATGGATCATTAAGTAAATTGCTCTACACATAAATTAAATTCTGCAAGTTTAAGTAAATTCCTTTTCCTCTCGGATTGCAGAATTCTTGTTACATTTAAATATCATTATAGAAATCAACAAACCAGAACGTTTTTCAAATGTAAATCGTGCCAAAATATGCGCTTGTAAATTATTGTCCCTAAACAAAATTAAACACAATATGTTCTGACAAAGCTTTGTGCATTTGCAATGAATAAGAAAAATATAAAAAGTAAGTGAAAACTTGAAAGTGCTTCCTTCCCTTCTTAAATTTCAAAACGGATATCTGTTGGGTGTTGTGCAAATTTTTAAAAATTTCCACTTCCCCACTAGGTAGTTGTTTCGCACGCAAAAGGGGGAACAATGGATGATGTGCAAAATGTGCATATCATCCATCCATCCTTCCACGATTATGCGTGATCTGCTTTTTTGCGAATAGGTAGGAATAATATGACCGGTCTGTCGTGGTCCAGTTGCGTATAAACTGTCTCGTCTGCCTCGCTATAAAAGTTGCGGAAAGTTCGTTAAAGGTGAATGTACTGAATTAAGACACACACTATGTGGGGTAGACCCAACTGTGTTTGTGTGTGTGTGTGTGTATGCACACAGCATCACCAGATTATTACATACAGGCTGTCCCGCGAGGTAGTGCATATATTTTAACCATAGATTGAGCATTAAAATTAAATGGACCCGTATTTTTTATTTTTTTCCAATTTCTTGTGGAATTATTAGCCTCCAAAGTTTCTCCAAAAATACAGATTATAACCTTAATCTCTAATAATACTTATCCAATTTTTATAAAATTTGGTATACAGACGTTATTTTAAACACTCATTTAACAGTGCAAATTGCAAGCTTGTAGGGCATTGTTGAAGGGGGCTGCCGGGACTAGGGGTATTATAATTATCGATAAACATCGATATATCGATATATATCGAGATATTGATATATCGATACTTATCGAAATACCGAAAATTAGCAAAATATCGTTATATTATATTGAATCATCAATATTTATCGATATATCGATAAAAATATGGGTATTTATAGATAAATGATAGTACAATGGTGAGCAAAAAATTTCGGGCACTGTTGACATTTCACTGACATAATCGTGTGTAATTCCTTATCATTTCTGACAATGGATTGACAAAAGTGCCCGAAATTTTTTGTTCGCCATTGTACGATATATTTTTTTTTTAGAATATTATCTACTTTTTACCTTTGATTGAATATGTAAGATGACTGATAAAATTAATTTACCTGAAAAGGTAGGAGAGGGCCAAATTAATTTAAAAAATTCATGAAATTTATTAAAGTGGGAGCAGATTAAAAACGAAAAACAAAGGCAGAAAAATAACTGCAGGCAATAATAAATATCAGGACCACCTAAAAGCAAAGATTTGGATTCCGCAGTTGAAGCTGTTAAAAAAAATACAAGAAAAACAAGGAGGAAGAACTTAAAAAATAAGTTAAAGAAGTGCCATCTTATATAGAAAAAAAAATGCGACCGAAAAACTGATGCTTCTGGAACTGGGAAAAAAAGTTAAAGAACAAAATATGTTAAAGAATAATTAGTAATTGATTTTTTTATAACCCAGCAATAACATTAGCATTTGTGTTTACTTCAAAAAAATCTTTGTTCTTTAAATTATCCTCTTCATTATTAATGCCTTCAATTCTAAATTTTTTAAAGAAATTTTTTTCTCAAATTGTATTTTTTTCCTTTTTGCAACATTCACACATCATCTTCATTAAGAGAAGACGAACTACTATACAGGGTGTTTCAAGTTTTAGGTCCAGTCAAAAAATAAATACTTCTAGTATTCCAAAATAAAAAATATATATCGCAAACGATAGAGTTTCTAACACGCTTCAATTTGATGCTTTGCTGATATCCCAAATTTTCATGATATAAGCGTAAAACGCAAAAAACTACATTAAAAAAATTTTTTTTTCAAATTATTCTAATAATTTTTTTATAATAAAATTCCTCCTATTTTTTAAGTAAGACTTCCGAAACTGAAACAGTAAAAAACCCAAGGCGTATTGAGCAATTGAAATTTCAATTTGCAAAAAAAAGGGCATTTTTTAATTGACAATTAAAATTTTAGTCTGACAGTTAATGACGTTTCAATTTTTTGTGAATCAAGCAAAGACACGAGCTCTGTTTTTTCTCAAAGGTGACTAAGATAAAACATTTATTTGATCTTTTGCAAATTGAAATTTCAATTGCTCAATACGCCTTGGGTTTTTTACTGTTTCAGTTTCGGAAGTCTCACTTAAAAAATAGGAGGAATTTTATTATGAGAAAACGATTGCAATAATTTGGAAACAAAAAATTTTTTATCTAGTTTTTCACAATTCACGCTCATACCATGAAAATTTCGTATAACATTAAAGCATCAAATTGAAGCGTGTTAGAAACTCTATCGTTTGAGATATATTTTTTTTCTTTTGGACAACTAGAAGTAAGTATTTATTTTTTGACTGGACCTAAAACTTGAAACACCCTGTATGTACTACTTTCAATTACTATACGTAATAGGCGAAAATTGTAACTATAAACTTAAAAAGGCATTAATTTTTAAATGTACCTACAGATAAAGTGATTATGAGTTAAATTAAATTTTTTATTTTTTTCGCGAACTGGTTAGAAAATGTGCTAATCAATAAAATACGCAAAAGTAGCAAAAGAATTCGTGTTTTCCGTTGAAAAATCCTCATAAAATATAAATTATCATATATAATTTTCCACCTGATTAAGGCCGACTTTCTGGAAACATATTTAACGGAGAGATAAATTTAAACCTCAATTAAAACATAGCAACACCAATTAGATAAACGCTAACTTATAGCAACTAACAGAGAGATAAAATTTAACTGAAGTTTAAACGTACCAGAAACTGGCCCTTTAGTGATTTTCAGCGTCCTGTCCGATTTAGTGAAATGATAGATTTTATTAAAATTAAAATTAATTCAGAACAGGCATTATTTTGATAAATTCAATTCTGCCCCAAATTTTTTGTATTTATCATCATTCCAAAAATTATTTCAATAAACCAAGAACTATTTTTAATGTCAACTAAGCAAAAACCAATTACACCTTGACAATTTAATACATAACCTACTAAATCTAATCAACTTTTTGTTAGATAGATTTAGCAGCATTTCACCTATTTTTCCTTATTGTAATGAATAGATAAATAAATAGAAGAATAACACTTATATATCGAGATATCGATATATCGATATATATCGAGATATCGATATATCGATACTTATCGAAATACCGAAAATTAGCAAAATATCGTTATATTATATTGAATCATCAATATTTATCGATATATCGATAAAAATATGGGTATTTATAGATAAATGGCACTGTTGACATTTCACTGACATAATCGTGTGTAATGGATTGACAAAAGTGCCCGAAATTTTTTGCTCGCCATTGTACGATATATTTTTTTTTTAGAATGTTATCTACTTTTTACCTTTTAGTTCAAAAACAAATGACTATTCCAACACAATTTTTCTATTAAAAGAATAGATGTTAATTTAAAAACAACAATCGACGTGTTTGGTCGTTCTTTACAAAACATTGCACAATTAATTTATGAATTTAGCTTCTAACTAAACTAAAACGATATTATCGAAATTTTTCGGAATATCGATAAATATTGATAATTATCGATATTTATCGGTATTCGGTATATCGATAGTTATCGATAATTATCGATATATCGATATTTTTTGATAATTATATCGATCAACGATATATCGATATATCGGTAAAAATTCCCAGCCCTAGCCGGGACCCCCTTGGCATAAATTGTTTCATAACTTTGTAGCACAAATAAGTTTGGCTTTGGTGCTACTAGAATTTAAAAGGCTATTGAATTTAGAAGCTTTTTTGTCTCTTGTACATTTTTTGTAAAATGTACCATTTACGAGTAAAATAATACACAGTGTTTTTAAACAAAGCGGCATTGACTGTTAAAGGTGCAAATTTTATTGTCAAATCTCGTTTCACACTTTTTCCGTTATGGTTGCTTATTTTACAAGCCAGGAATTTGAAAACGAAATTTGACAATAATATTTTCACTTTTGACAGGTTTGAAATCAAAGCCGTTTAG
>OW626784.1:31294755-31498808 GCA_939628115.1 Tribolium freemani | reverse complement strand
AGTTGTTCCGCTTTTTTCAAGGAATCCAGATTGTTAAAAGTTAGACAGCCGCACTTGTTGTAAATACGAAATTGTATCAATGTTTTTACGTCAATAAGTTTAATAATTGTCTCGAAAAATTCTTTCTTTGTCATGTCGGGACTGAAGTCCGTAAAATACAGATAAGTATACTAAAACATACAAAATGTAGATCATTGTGTCGGCAACATCAATACATGCCCAAGAAAATCCTAGTTTATTCCAAGAATCGACTTATGAGGGTAACAAGTAGATTACAAAAACAGTGGCGGCTCACAAAATAAAAGCAACTATGTAAAAAAAATCGCCTAATTAATTAGAGGAAAAAATCGCAAATCCGTTTAAAAAAAACAAAATGAACACAATAAATCCAATAAAAATAGTCAAAATAAGGTCATTTTTATTCTCTTGTAGTGTAAGGAATTTATACGAAAAAGTTTTACTAATCCTCACAAAAAAGCAAAAATAACGTAATAATCGACTTAAATTACTTTCTCACTAACTAGCAAAATAAAGCCGAAATAAAACATCGTTTTAGACCTAACTGGAAATTTTTCGATGTACTCGTATGTATTTATTAGAGAAAAATTTTGCCAAATAAGTGAATTCCTAGCTTAGCATCACCTGATTTGGTGATTTTTCAGACGGTTTTCAATAGAAAAATATATTTTGTTGAGCCACCACTGCAAAAACACACAGATTATCAACTCACGTATCGCAATAGTTCAGGAATGGCCCAATGAACATCAATCAAATAGTTTCCAATTCTGAGAGACGGCCACGATTTCTTGTGTGCCATAATCGCAAATTGGTGATCCCTATACGTACAAAAGCAGTAATAACTCTCAGAAGCTCTTGATTTCTTCACCAAAATGTCTATCAAGCCTTCACCAATCGTACTAACGATAACTTGTCTTACTCCCTCTTCGGGGATGACCTTCGGGATCGATCTCAGAAACAGTTGGTTATTGTTAAGAGACATTTTAACAACAATCCGATGACCGCTTTCGATGATTTCGTTGTGTAGACAGCAAATCGCTTCGCGGCTCGCTTTAGCATGCAGGTATTGCACAAAACACTTGCCTCTGTTTGATCCACTAAAGTCCATCAGGAGGCGCATCTGGTAGATCTCCCCACATTGTGCGAAGAATTTGAAGAGGTTCTCGATGGCGATGTTTCGAGGAATTTTCGCAACGAAAATTTCAGTCATGGGTTCGGGTTGTAAATCCGGGTTTTGGAGCGTTACGTGCTTCTGGCCGTAGATTTGAAACACTCGATATTTTAATTCAATTCCTGGGCTTTTGTAAGTCAATTGTTCTAACTCGATGCGGAGGACCACTTGGCACGTCATTTTTTTATGATAACGAACGAAAGAAAGCAAAGACTGGAAGAGTTCTGGATGTTGAGATTGAGGGACCGTTGATACCGTTATCCCCACCTTATTAAAAGCTTTTGACCATGGCCGCTGGAAGCGTATTGGCTGATACCAGCTTTCTTGTAATTTATATTTATAAAAAAAAATATTCATCGCCTTAAGTTATTTACCAGACGATTTAAAAATGAGTTACAATAAAAATTTAGGTAATTGAAATGATTTTACCCTATTGATCGATATTATTTACTAAGTTTCGGAAATGTTATTTGTTGGCTTTTTACAAAATAAATGCTCGTATATTATTTTAAAATAAACAGGGTGTCCGTTTTTCGAGAGGAGATACGAGGTCGGTTAAATTAGGGCAAAATTGCGCGAAAATTTGATGTGTAATTTTTAGTTTTTGAATTATTGAGAAAAATCAAAAATTTGTAATTTTTGTTTTTATTTTTTTAAGCGAAAACTAAGAGAACTAGACGTTTTTAAGCAAAACATTCTTCATACACTTTTTTATAAGAAATCTAAATCTGTCATCGTCTTTTCCAAGGCGTTCTTTATGTCATAGTTACATCATTCAACTTTGGTTTTTCTTATGGACGCCATAATTAATACTTGTATTTTTGCAAAGTTTTTTTGTTCCTGATGACAACGATGTATCACTAGATATGATCGAATCTTTCATACTGATCAAAATAGAAAAAAAAAAAAATTTTTTGTGAAGAGTACTTTGGAAAAAAACGCCAAAAATTTTGTTTAACAAACTAACTATGCTATCAAATATGTGAGCAGAATTTTTATAACTTTATCTTGTTTTGTTTTGCAAAAAAGTAACTTTTAGCTTATCATGTCGTTTAGTTTTTAAATAAGTAAGCTTGGCGGAAATGTGAACCTTCAAGATCCAACTTCAATTAAACTTCCAAAATCTAGTTTGTTTAAAAACAAAATTGTTGGCGTTTTTTCCAAAGCACTCTTCGCAAAAATGCTTTTTTTCCATTTCGATCAGTATGTAAGATTGGATCATATCATGTGATACATCGTTGTAATCAGAAATAAAATTAATTTCAAAAATACAAAAATCGAATATGGCGTCCCTAAAAAAACCAAAGTTGTGTGTTGTAACTCTGACATCAAGAATGCCTTGGAAAATACGATGACAGATTTAGATTCTTTGCAAAAATGTGCCTGAAGAACGTTCTAGTTAAAAACGTCTAGTTCTTTTGGTTTTCGCTTGGAAAAATAAAAACGAAAATTACAAATTTCCGTTTTTTTTTACAATTATTCAAAAACTAAAAATGACACATCAAATTTTCTTTCAGATAATTATTCAGCATACAAATGCGCAATTTTGCCCTAATTTAACCGACCTCGTATCTTAGAAATAATAACATATTCTACAGCGTTTTGAAAAATCGGATTGGGCGCAGTTTTTACTTAGATATTTAATTTTTTTTCTCATGTGTATGACCTAAAAAATTAGTAGTCAGTTTTTTCAGCTTATTAACAATTTCCAACCAGTTAGTGTGTCCTATAGTTAATTTAAAAAAATGTTTCCCATGCCGCACTAATTTTTTGGGTAGAAAAAATCGAGTTATTTTTACCTCGTTTCGCTTCCTAGTATAAAAGGTATAAAAGTTCTTCGAAGTTTTGATTCAAAGTGGATTTATTTAATTTACCTACCCACCCTCGAACTTTCTAAGTGGTAGCTAGATGGTTAAAACAATTTGCGTCTTATCTGATAAAAAAAATGTTTCGAGGAAATTTTATTCTTTAAGATGAATTAGGAAGGGAAGTTTATTCTAACAACTTGTTACACCTTTCACTTGGTGTTTCGTCTTTTCGTTTGATACTTTGATACTGAGTTTTGGTAGATTTTAACTTCCATAAACTCAAAAGGACGGACGGTAAAAAAATGCATCCACTTATAATAATTGATCGTAGTCAAAAAAAGTGACCTGAACTTAACGATTAATTTATTTTCTTAGAGTGGGAGGAACCGATCTGTAATCCAAGTTACTATAGTTAAAACATTTATAGGAATTATAGGAATTAAAATTTACACTAAATAGGTGCAAAAATTATTTGGCAACTGTGTCCACTTTGATGTTTGCTATACACAATCAGTCTGGCCCATTGGATTCAAATCACTTTGTTCAATATAACAAGTCCTGGATAAAAACATACTCAATTATTCTGTGAAGAGTAATCAATAACAAAATTGCTTCTATCAGGAGTGCTTCACAGGAGTCTGAATTTAGTTGGAAAACGCTGTATGTAGGTGGACCAGGGAGGGATCAACTTGATTGCATTGGGATCGGTGTTAAAGTGATTGGTCGTTCCAAGAACAACTTGTATGATAATTGGAGGCTTACCTCTTAGCATATTTTCGACGAGTGAAGTGAACGATAGCGAAATTGTTGATTTTGCAGACTTTGATAACCTGGTTGTCACACTGGTGCTCACACAAAAAGGTTTTTAGATCGTCAGAAGATAACATGGATGAGAGGTACTTATTTACCTGTAGAAATACGAAGGGGGGCACGATTGGTTCGGAGTAAGTACGCTCCACTATTATTCGTCTCCCACCTCTGAATAGCCCGACACCTAGTTTCTCTTTGACGATGGCGACCATGGAATATGTGATATAACTCGAAATCTCGACTCATAGAAAGACTAACATTTTGGGGCAGTGTTGGGCAACATATAATCTAATTTATAATTAATAATTACAATTAACCATGTAATTTGTAATTCGATTACTTTGTAACAGATTACACATCAAGTAATGCTCATTCATAATTACCCAATGTAATCGATTAATGAGTAACTAATTACAGATTAATCTAATTACAAAGTAATATGATTACTTTATTCAATTACATTATACATAATACATAGTAATTAGTTAATTACTTTTTTATTAAATATGATTATCCGTCATTTTTAAAGATATAACATGTGTTCAATAATTGTTCTGGTCGTGGTTTGCTGTGGTTTTCTCTTTCTAGCATGAACGTAGGTTGCGTGATAACTTGATAAGTTTATATGGTTTGCTATCAACTGTCTAAATGTTATCTTATTTTTACATTTAGGAGTTTTTGATAAAAATCACATTGCAAATCATGAGAATTGTATGGAGACGTTCAAGAATTTACTCTGCAAGCGTTATCTCAGTTGAACGTGTGAATTTTTGGCTGCCTTTTCGTATGTGGCCTGCACCTAACTTCTTTTCGTGTCTGTTTTAAAACTTAAAATAAACGAACACTGGTAGGTAAATGGATAAATTTTATTACAAAAGATGTTGAACATGTCCACCTCCTAGTTCAATGCATTTTTCTTACAGAATTGCATACATTTTGTTTACACATTTTTGCGGTCCACAACTTCATCGGAGAATTGCTCCAGATAATCTGAGAGCTACTTGATTTGAATAAGTCCACACCTCACCAATTTTTGTGCCATTTCTTAAATAGGCTTCCACCATAAATTGTTTTTGTTCCAAGGTAAAAACCATTGCGGAGTTCACGTGAAAAGTCCAGAAAAGAGTAGCGGGCCCAAGCCGGGCGAAAACAAAGTCGCCCACAAAAAAAAAACGCACGTGAGTCAAAAAACACAGCGAAAACACTTGCAAGTTGATTTTAATTTAGAGGAAGACACAGAAACTCGAAAAGTGTGAAAGAGGTTAAAAAGCGGAGCACTGACAGCTGCCATGTGTCACTGTTTCCGAGATATACCTTTTTTGTGACAATTGCCACACATAAGCGATCTGATCAGAACAATTATTGAACACTTGTTACCACAAAAGTGGTATTGGGACCTTTCCTGACAAAATGAAAAAACACGTGTTTTAGGTTTCACCCTCAAGGGGGGAGGGTGGTTAAAAAATTTTAAAAACGTTTTTTTTTTAAATTATATTTATAAAAATTGGTATCTGGTGTTTTGGTTAAGGGTAAAAACGCATATGATGGGATTTTTGGAAATTCCACCCCTTAGGGGGTGCACGATAAAATTCCGTCATTTTTTATGTTACATCTACGAAAATTGGTACCTAGGCTTTCAGGATCTTTATATTTCAACCCCCTTATGGGGGTAAAATTTTTAACAAAAAAAATAGTAATTTTTCCTGAAGCCTAGATACCAATTTTCGTAGATGTAACTTAAAAAATGCCCGATTTTTTTTTAATGATTTTATCGGGGGTGGAATTTCCAAAAAGCCCAAAACATGCATTTTTTATCTTTAATCAAAACCCCAAATACCAATTTTTATAAAAATAATTACAAAAATTACAGTTTTCATAGAAATTTTAACCCCTGCTTACCCCCGTCCCCTTGAGGGTGGAATTAAAAAAAACTGAAACACGTGCTTCTTTATTTTCCAGCAAAGGTCCAAATACCAATTTTTATCAATTATCAATTTTTAATTTTTAAGGTGTAACTTTAAAAATGAGAAATTTGAAATTTTAAAAAAGCATAAAAAACATGTTTCTTATTTTTTCCTGAAAGCCCAAATTCCAATTTTCATGGAGCTAACTTAAAAAATGACGGATTTTCATTTTGCACCCCCTCAGGAGTGGAAATTACAAAACGCCCAAAACATGCGTTTTTTATCTTTAACCGAAACTTCAAATACCAATTTTTATAAATATACCTAATTTAAAACAATTACAAATTTTTATACAATTTTTAACCCGTTTAATCCTCTTGGGGGTGGAATTTCCCAAAATCCCACCATATGCGTTTTTACCCTTAACCGAAACCCCAGATACCAATTTTTATAAATATACTAATTTAAAAACATTACAGTTTAAAAAAAAAATGTAACTCCTGTTTAACCATCCTCCTCCCTTGAGGGTGAAATTTATAAAAAAAAAACTAAAACACGTGTATCTTCATTTTTCAGCAAAGGTCCCAGTACCTACAAATTTTATGGCATATGAATACTGAACGGATTTTCTGGAATTTAAACTTAAATACCCCATTTAACCTCCTTAGGGGACGTTTTTCAAAAATAATCTGTTATAATGTAATTAATTACAAAGTAATCGGATTGCAATGTAATTAGATTAATCTGTAATTGAATTATTTAATTTAATTACATTGTAATCTGATTACGCTCAACTCTGCTTGTGGGCAACGTCAAGACGTTACCGATTACTTTTATGAATATTATGGAATATTTAAAAAAAATGTTGGCAACTTGCATTTATCAGAGATTATGATCAACAATAAAATAAATGAAATATCTTTCAATTACTGCTTTTTGTTCTCATTTGCTATCCAGTTTTATTTTAAGTGGGGCAAAATTATAGGGTAGGTAAAAAGCTAAGATAAGTAATTTATTTTTTATATTTTTATTAGCAAAAACATATAAAATTAATATTCGTATCATAGGTTATGTAGAAATTTAGCTGGTTGCATGTGGTTCCAACACATTTCGTCTCTATTGAACTGCAAAATTACCAAAATTGACGAGTGCTTAGACTCTTTTTCATATTAATTGAGCTTTGAACCAGTTTTCGTTGAGCAGGAGGTACCGATCTATTAACAAATATTTAGTTAAAATATTTAAATTTAACATTTTCAAAAATATTTTACTTGCAAAAATTATCCGGAAGCTTCGCCACACGGTGTTGTTTGCTATACTCAATCGGTCTGGCCCATTCGACCCCAATCAATTTGTTCATCATAACCAGCCCTAAATGAAAAAAAAACATAAGTACTCAATTATTTTCTGAAAGGTAATCAATAGGTACGAAAATTAGTTTCAAAAGAAGGGCTTTACATGAGTGGACGAGGGAGGGTTCAACTTAATTGCTTTGGGATCAGTGTTAAAGTGATTGGTCGTTCCGTGAACTAGTTGTATGCAAATTGGAGGCTTACCTGTTAGCTTTCTGAAGGCTTCTTCGGCATACTTTCGAAGAGTAAAATGAACGAAAGCAAAATTGTTAATTTTATGGACCTTGATGATGTGGTTCGGGTGTAGGAGCTCGCATAAAAAGCTTTTCAATTCATCAGAAGACAAAGTCGTTGGCAGGTTGTTGAGGTACAATTTCGTGACCTTGTAAAAATAATAATTTAGGTAAATACAGCGTGACCCAGGGGTGTGTAATCGGTCCATAACTTTTTTACTATTTGAAATATTGCTATGCCGTTTTTATTATTCGATAGATCGACTTAAAGTCCATAAACTAAAAATAAACAGGATGTTATACAGAGTGAGTTTAAAGTAACGCATAAAATTCGTAATTCTTTTATTTTTCAAAAATAAAAAAAATGCATAAACAGGTGACTTAGCATTTTAATTGACCTCAAATCTGACCTGACTAGATCCGTCATGGCGGCCAATATGGCGTCGCGAGACGTTTTGACAGAATTTTTTAAATGGAACGATATCATTTTTCTTGTATAATTAGAAGCCCTACTAATAGGCCTTTACAACTGGGCTACATATTTTGAATATGGATGAACCAAACATGTAAAAAAAAATTTTTGAAATCATCATTGTAAAGTGACGTAAGTATAAAATTAATTTTTTTATTTTTCAAAAATTAAAAAAATGCAAAAACTCGTAACTTAATATTTTAACTGAGCTCAAATTTGATGTAACGCCATGACGTCATCACAGAATTTTTTAAATGAAATGATATGATTTTTCTTTTATTATTCGAAGCCCTATTAGTAGGCCTTTACAACTGTGCTACTTATTTTGAATGTAGAAAAAGCAAATGCGAAAATAAAATTTAAAATTTTCGTTTGTCTAAAATAAGGTAGGTATAAAATTCATACGAATTAGAGGCTATGCTGATCCAGATAGGTCAGAACTATTTCCTATAACCACAAGGTATTCTAATTTTTTCTGTAGCAAATTTATCGGAAAATATTCATAAGCGACTTCACAGTGATTTTTCAAAAATTGGTCTTTTTTATAACAAAAAGTTGAATAATTCCGAAACGAAAAGAGATAGACCCATAATAGTTTACATAAAGTTATATTATTTTTTTGCGTAGAATCTAATTAAATAATGCAAAATGCAAAAATATATAGGGTGTTCTATTAAAAAATATATAACTATAAACTATAGTTCACCACCCTGTATACCACACCCAGTATATAATAAAAATATTTTTAGTTTGTGGACTTTAAGTCGATCTAACGGATAATGAAAACGGCATGGCAATATTTCAAATAGCAAAAAAGTTATAGACCGATTACGCACCCCTGGGTCACCCTGTATGTTATTATCAAAACAACTGTAGGTGTAGTATTTAAAATAAGGCTGTGTCTAAACTCCCGGCACCGGTATCCACTCCAATCCCGGCAGCGTCATGAACATTGGAAGTGACGTCATCAACGACCGGGATTTGTCTTCAATTCCGGCTTTCGGCGCGACAAACAACAATATCAACCGGTGCGCAAAAGTATTTTTTTATGTAAATAATTAATTTTCACTGAAAATTGTGCTGTGAAATCGTGTCTTTGCTAAAGTACGCACTGTAACTAGTGTTTCATTTTCAAATTTTTTATACTAAATTTAGGGCGTAAATAAATCTTGATCTAAACTTATAGTTGAGCCCGAGATTATTGATTGACCTGTTACAGTGTTACATAATATCGATTGTATTCAAAATTGGGCCAAAATTTCATAGTTTTATAGAGGTGGAAAAGCCTGAAAGATGTTGATGAGTTGATGACATCACGTTCAATTAAGACGTGCATTACGTTTCCAGAACTTCGCACGTAATAATTCAGGGATTTTTCCACTTCTGAATAGCTATGAAATTTTGGTCCAATTTTGAATATGTCCAACACAATGTAACAGGCCTAATCTTGTCCTGACCTTGGATCACGATCGAAGATTTATTCCCTAAATTCAGTATAAAAAATTTGAAAATAAAACAACTCTAGTCACAGTACAACCTACTTTTGTACGATTTCACAGCATAATTTTCAGTGAAAATAAATTATTTACATAAAAAAATAGTTTTGCTCACCGGTCACTTTCAATGTTCATGACGATGCCGGGATTGGAGTGGATACCGGTGCCGGGAGTTTAGACACAGCCTTAAAATAAACAAAGCGAGAAAGACGTTGTGAGTAATAATAATAAAGCTTTTACTAATAGCAATGAATAAAAACAACTCCAGAATTATTAATTATTTTTTGCCCTTACAACTAATTAAATGCAAACATACCTGCTTCAAAATTTGCGGATTAACTACCGGTAAAGGTTCGGCCCAGTCAACAAAAATTGGCTTCCCCCAGATCACCAAATTTCCTGGGGACAACTGTCTGCGAGCAATTGCAGCTAAACGATGGCTTTCAAACTCTACAAATATAAATCCTCTGTTGATACTATCGTTGTAGGGTTCATGATAAAAAATAATATCGACGATGCCCTCGACATATTTCTCCAACACACTTCGAATTTCGCTCAAAGTAACGTGTCTTGGAATGTTTCCGATGAACAACCGGCGATTATCCACCGACATCGAAACAGCAATCTTGCTCTTATTCCTGATTTTATAATTATTAAAAGCTGCCACAGCGGCATGGGCATCTTCTTGTCTGAAGTACGAAATGAAACCGTATCCTCGGGTCCGTCCGAAGAAGTCCATCATAAGTCTCAGATTGTAAATAGCGCCTTTTTGGCTGAACAACGGGATGAGTTCGTCTTCGTATAAATCCGGGGGGAGGTTTCCGATGAAAATTTCCGTTCCTTTAGGCGGAGGGCGAATTCCGGAAGACGCACACGGGGAGTAAATGCGTTGGCCGTTGACTTGAATGATTTGATAGTCCATGTTTGTCGATTTTAAAAATGCGTGGTTCCATAAGTTTAATGAAGACATTGCACAATTATAAAAGTGATATCGACACTACCCACCTTCAAAGTTGGAGCAATACTGGATTGCTGATGCTAATAAGACGTTTTAAAACAAGTTTTGGCGTCAATAAAAAAAATACGGGTTGGCGGAAAGATTTCATTGATATTATTGGTCATTTTTACTATGAAATTGAGCGTGGGAATGCAGGTGGTGTCTGAGTAATTCAATCCTTTTCTATGAACCAAAAAAAAGTTTGTTAAACTTTAGTTGAACTCTATTATTTAATTTATTACCAGATATTTTTTAGATGCAGTTAATTTTTGAAGTCGGGTTTTAATTCTTTTGTTGTGTAATTAGAAATTAGTTTAGAAAAAAGACAAAATTAAGAAAAAAATACTCTGTAACTCCTTCAAACCGATTTTGTAAGATAGTTTGAGCCCCATACCTAATGTTCAGTAGGAATAATTATTTTTCAAATGACGTTTCGTTTTTCACCAGAGGTCAATCAACGGTGTTTGTTGTAGAACTTTATAGCACCATAGTGGATAAAAATAAAATATATATATAAGAGAGAACTCAGACATTTTAAAAATTAAGTCTACTTGTCCAAGGATTTTTTTCATAAATGTAGCGATAAAAACTATAAATTGTGTGCCAGTGTAGAACCTACACCTACTATCAAATGCGGCTCCCTTTGCGAGTAAAGAAACAAAGGTTGACTAAACAAGCAGTTTACTTTATCGGATTTTCTTTTCGCTGAAACGATCAAAATTGCCACTTAAAGGCGATCTTTTGATTTAAAAATGTAGTGTAATGTAATTTTTAACACACTTCTTCATTTTTTAATTGTGGTTGCAGTGTACAAAAATAATGTAGGTTTGCTTAAAATTTGTATTAAATTGCTCTTTACTGGAAATTTAGTAATAAGTCTAATAAGTAGCTCGAATTTTTTTCGATCATCAGTTTATATATTTTTTTTTATACAGGGTGTCCGTTTTTCGAGCTCCACCATGGGGATCTCAGTTATTGTAAGGGATACGAGGTCGGTTAAATTAGGGCAAAGTTGCGCAAAAATGCTTTTTTTTCCATTTTGTTCAGTTTGTAAGATTCGATCATATCATGTGATACATCGTTGTAATCAGAAATAAAAGCACTTTTCAAAAATACAAAAATTGAATATGGCATCTATAAGAAAAAGCAAAGTTGAGTGTTCTAACTCTGACATCAAGAACGCCTTGGAAAATACGATGATAGATTTAGATTCCTTGTAAAAAAGTGCCTGAAGAAAGCCCTAGTTAAAAACGTCTAGTTCTTTTGGTTTTCGCTTGAAAAAATAAAAACGAAAATTACAAATTTCCGTTTTTTTCCAATTATTCAAAAACTAAAAATGACACATAAAATTTTCTTTCAGATAATTGTTCAGCGTAAAAATGCGCAACTTTGGCCTAATTTATCGGACCCTGTATCTCTTACAATAACTGAGATCCCCATGGTAGAGCTCGAAAAACGGACAGCCTGTATTTGGGTTTTTGTTCGAATGTAAAGATAAGAATTTTATTTGAGAAAAAAGGCTATATTTAATTAAGTACATACAAAAAAATAGTATGGATACAAGTACTTGTAGTAAACAAACTCTAAAATTAAATTATATTTAATTAAATACCTATGATTAAAATATTTAAACCCATCGCACTTTCATTACGTCCATTCCATAGTGTAATTTGGATGTAATTTGTTTGTGCAAGTCGCTCAGGGAGTGGACATCATGAAAGTCAGTTGTGTTTGTATCAGCTAACAAATAAATATTTCAATATAAATTCTAAAAGTTTAAAAAAGTACAATTTATAAAATATTAATTTATCTTAACATTAAGTTAATTTTTATAATAATTTACTTTAAAAAAGGTTCTAAAATATCTAAAAAAATCAATCTAATATTACATTAACATTAGAATGATTTGTTTTTGCGACTATAAACTAAGTTAAAATGAAAATACATGGAAATAAAAAGATACTAAAATAATAAATAAACTTAATTATAGTAGATTGTTAAAATTTTGAGCGAATGCCGAGTTCTGCTAAATGCGCTTCTAAATTTTCCATTTCAGTCTGTAATAAAAAAAATTAGAATTTCATCCAACCTATGTAAAAATTACAAACCAAATCGGCATGCATAAGCATATCGCTCTCGCTACTACAAGAACTGGAATCAGTTGAACCCAATTTACTCTCTTTCTTACATTGTCGAACGAGTTTACGAAGTCTGGGAGGCACAGAGCTAAACAAATTTGACTTAAATTATGTATGAAAAAATGTATGTAACTTACGTGCAGAAATTATCAGGGACCTCATTTATCCTATTTTTTTTGCTGTAAGACGAGGGTCGTGCCCACTCCACTTCTATTTGCTTTCCGTTGAAAGTCAGATATTTGGAAACTGGATCAAGTTAGTTATTTGTTATTTATAGAGAGCATAAGGTTCATAATGTTAGAGTCTTACCAGATTCGAAAATTTTTAAAGCTCTTTCCGCGAAAGATCGATCATCGAAATGGATGAAGGCGTAGTTATCCCTCTTGTAAATTCGGTCGATGAATATTTCGCCCACAGTTTTTGAGATGTAAATTTTTAAACGTTCCAACGTCCAGAAGGTGGGCACATTTTTCATGTATAAAACTTTCACCTATAAAAATTTTTAATTTTATTATAAATAAATTCAAATAGCTGTTATAAAATATTCATCCACTTCAAAAAAATAATAGCTAATGTAAATTATACTTTCAATGAGAGATCTAGTCATTACTAACTATTTTACAATTTTATCAATCTTATTTAAAAAAATAATTCGGTAAAATGCGACGATGGTGTTTTTATAGATTTGAAACAGCTAATATAAGCCTCACAGTATTTCCCTAATAAATAAATAAAACAAATAAGGTTTTTTTTTTCATAAATATTTGTAGATAATCAAATAATAAATTAATCAAGTCTATATGAAGGCTTTAACTTGTCTTAAAATAAGTTTTTACCTGCGTCATAACTTGTGGGTCGACCATGGGTTCGGGTTCTGCCCAATCAACGTAAAGCTTCCTTCCCCATGGTCTAATCACCCCATCAGCCAACAGCTTTCTTCGTGCAATGGCTGCCATAGCATGGGACTCGAACTCCACGAAAGCGAATCCTCGGTTCAA
The DNA here is from genome assembly GCA_939628115.1 of Tribolium freemani. NCBI lineage: Eukaryota > Metazoa > Arthropoda > Insecta > Coleoptera > Tenebrionidae > Tribolium > Tribolium freemani. The sequence continues at coordinate 31,485,411 of OW626784.1, read as the reverse complement.
AATCTGGGCATTTCGTTCCGGATAGGTAATCACTTTAACAACCCCATCGATAAATTTCTTTAGTTCTTTCCCAATGTCATCCATAGTTTTATCTTTTGGTACATTTCCGAAAAAGAGGCGGCAGTTATCGAGTGAAAGATGAACCGTTAATTGCGAATTCCGCGTGTTACTCTTGATACAATATTTATTGAATCTCAAAATTGCCTGTTGGGCGTCCCACACGGTGTAATACGTAACAAAAGCAAATCCTCTGGTGTTTCCCGTAAAGTCCATCATGAGTCTGAGCTTGTAAATGGGGGCGAATTGCGAGAAGAGAGGAATGAGCTCGTCTTCGAAGAGGTCGCGTGGGATGTTGCCAACGAAGATTTCGCTACCTTTTGGTGGAGGCGCCGTCGTGGATGATGCCGGCTTGTAGATTCTCTGGCCGTTGTTTTGAATGATTGAGTATTTTTCTGAAGCCATTCTCAATTTTTTGCTGAGGTCACACACGATACACTCACACCAAATGCAGTGCCACAAATGAAGATCTATTGATAATGACCGTTAGAAAAAACCCTGATTGGTGCAAATTTGGCGCGGATTTCGCGAGAATTGTGTAACGGTTCTTTAGCGGAGGAGTTCGGACACAATCGAGAAGTGGTAATATTCAAATTTTTGGGATCAGTCTCCGATTTCTAAATTTCTATGTTAAAGGAGCGTTCATTGTTGTACAAATTTGCTTTGATGCAAAACAACAATTTCACGATGTTTTTTTTATGATCAGAATTTAGATATTCTTGTAAAATAATAAAATCAAAGCTAAATAAATACTAATTTATTGTGGGAAAATATTTAACAAAATCATTAATAAGAAATATATGTAGGTAAGAATTTCCAGACCCACACAACTGCGAGCAAAAAAGCGCCTGCGTGTGTGTCGTTTTAAAATTTGCCGGAACTGTCAATAGTATATGAAAATTTTTATCATGTAATTGAGATCTAATGCCAATCAGATTTAAGTAAAAATGTTAAAAAACGACCACTTATTGACTAGACAACTTTAGCTCTTCATATGCAAACTTATTCAAGGATTATATTATGGATCTATTTTTATTTGTTGCCTAAAAGCAATAGTCAAAGTTTGATATATCCTATTTCAGTTCATTGTAGAATTGCAACAGCGCATTTGAATTTTTTGAAGTGAAAAATAGAGCACAAATTGATAGTTTCTGTATAAGAAAGGAATTCTCTGTTATACTAAATTCCAGCGACACGTTTTGAGTTAAGAAAACCCAACAGAAACACTCAATTTGTGCTCCATTTCACTCCAAAAAATGCAAATGCTTTGTTGCAAAATTCAAATATGAACTGAAATGGGATATACATTAGTTAAAATTTAGTTTGTCAGAAACCAGACACTTGTAATTTTTAAATTTTCTTACACAAAATTTAAATTTGACTCTGCTTCTTACTACGATTTATAGTTTTTGAGATTTCGGTCAAAGTTTGGTGCCTCAAGACATAGATTAGTGGAAGATGAGCGCTTTTTTGCACACTATTTTTTTATATTCTAATATTGTTTGTCTCCACGGTTATGAATGCATTTTTAATAATTATGGTATAAATAACAAAGGCAAAGAGTTTATTCCTACGCGCAAACCTTCGTGATTTCGTTCATAAAAAAAGTTTTAAATGATATTTGTTCAATAATGATTATAGTAAAATAAAAATTATAAAAGAAAGAATGCAAAGAAAAATGTCATCCCTACAGATCCTTTATACCTACGTATATTAAGGTTGAACTATCCTGAATGAAAAAAATATTCGTAGTTCAAAAATTATGAAAAAAATACCATAATCTTATGATGGCCTTAGCAACAACATATACGTGTATAAATTTTAAAACAATTGATAGTGTCTTTTAAAAATAAAATGAAATAAACCTCTATTTTTGACCTTTTTATTTTTTTATTAGAAAACTGTACTGACTTTTTTTTAATGAATTTTTGGGGGATAGTAGATAACGTATTCATGTTACTGTATTTTTTTCACGTGATTTGAACTTTAGGTTTTTTCATAAAAAAATTAAAACTATTGGATTTTCCAACTCGTTACAAATATTTAAATTGAAATAATAACCAACCTATTAACTGTTTCAAAACTATAAAAACGCCAACGTCGCATTTTACGGAATTATTTTTTTAAATAAGATTGACAAAATTGTAAAATAGTTATTAATAATTAGATCTCTCATTGGAAGTATAAATTACATTAGCTATTATTTTTTTGAAGTGCCTGAATAATTTATAACAGCTAATTTTGAGAGGAAATGCGACGTTGGCGTTTTTATAGTTTTGAAACAGCTAATATGTAGTAATGATTTAATTCAGGAGCAACATACAATTGCAAAAAACCATTGTGATTACTGTTTTTTTGGTGTAAATTGAATTTGGTACATTTTGTTTAATATAATTTTACTATGAAAGGAGATAGGGATTTTATCAATTTTTTGAACATTTCTAAAACCTCATACATAAGGTCATACGTACAAAATTTTGTATACCTACCTGTACAGAGTATCTGAAAGCATAAAGTTTTAAATGTCTAAAGTTAATGAATAAAACGATATTTGGCCTTAAAAGTTTGTTTTAGCAACAATGAGTATTGTTATTACCATAATAATATAAATAATCCATAGTAACTCTGCCACGGATTAATTACTCGAGTTTAGACGGGATTTTAAACACCTGCCATAAATATTAAAATTTTAGTTAATTTACTGTAATAAAAGACGGATAATGGCTTAAGTAACATTAAAGTTATTTTTAGTTGAAAATTTCACTTTTTGACTACTGAAACAATGAAAGTTAATGTTTTAATGATAATGTTTTTAAAAATCTGAATCTAAAAGCCTTTAAGATGCAAAAATAAAAAACAGACGTTCTACTTTAAATTTGTAAGTTACTCAACTTTTCAGAGATTCTTCATTTTTTTAACTTCTCGACTTCCATTCCCTAAAAAAAATGTTAAAGCGCAAAAGCTCATATACCTATTTTACCATTGAGTTTATTAAATAATAATAAACTCAATGATTCGACTTTTAAGCTGACTCTATTTTGTTTTTTTAATTTTGTTGTAGTGAATTTTTGAAGAGCGTTTTTTTATTAAAAAAATCAAACTCGTATGTAGTACTTCAAAAACTAAGCAAAAGCGACCAATAAATGTGAGCTTACAAAATGTTGGGCATTTTATTTAAGCAAAATATGTTTTTTTCTTGGAATTAATTAAAAAAGAGAAATGAGTTCTACAACAAATCTCAAAGTGGTCAATAAGTCGAAGACTCTAAGATTTGGCACCAAGGTAAGTTTGGTTAATTACGTTATAAATAATACCCAAAAAAAGCCTGTATTCAACTGATTTAGTGCAAAAAATAAAAAATACCATGCGATCATTTGAATTTATATTTAGAGTGGGCTTTATTAGTTTTTTAACTTTTCTAAAACGCTGATTATTACAATTAATCAAGCTGAAGAGTTAAATAATACAATTTTAAACGGTAATATTTAATTAGAATACATTTTTTCTCTCAGTTTGCACTAGTTTATCAATCACAAAGGAAAAAAACGCATAAATTCAAATGATTGCATGGTATTAACATTTATTTTGGATAATGTACTCATAAAAGTTGCATCCACATTGTCACCAAACCTCTAATTTAAATCTAAAATTTAAATAATTTTCAGTGACGATGCCAGTGACTGATTCTTAATAATGCGGCCGTAATATTTGTATTATTCTTGCCTTATGTCCATTCTTAATATTTACTTAGTACTTGGTCAAAAATAAAGAAGGGCACACATAACTTATTTTATTCTTAGAAAGAATTCAACAAACATAAAAGACCTTAAGTAAAAATGAAAAAAAAAACATGATAACACTTAAAAATGATTTGGAAAAACAAAATTAAATCAATTACATACTACAAAACAAAAACGTTGTTGAAACTGGCAGAAAGTGCCGCAAATTATTTCCGAGAAAATTGGCATTTTTAACCTGAAACAATAAAAATAAGAAATTGCTAATTAAGTTGAAAAGTTTTCTCACTGATTGGTCCCAAATCGCCTCGTTTGCGGCACTCGAAGTGAACGGTTTATTCTCCTTTTCGTTTGCTCCTCCTGGCAATTTTACGAACTTGTGTAGATGCAAACCTGAATTGAAACACAAACTCTTAAGCAAATAATAAGCTATTTCTCACTTGGAAAAATGATCCGGAATTGTTCTTTTCTGACTGTTGTTTGACGGTCTGGCCCATTCCACTCTAATTTCTCGATTGTAAATTCTCAAACTGTCTGCAAGAGAATACGTCCTAATTGAAAACAAAACAATTTGCCGGAGCACTTACATGACCGTAATTTTTGTATAGCAAATTCGGCCGCTTCCCTTGAGTGGAAGTGGACGAACGCATGACTATCTTTCATGTAAATTCTTCGGATGGTGGCGATGTGGACAAACTGGCTGAGAAATTTCCTGAAAACGCACCGCGAACATTCGATAGGGATATTCTTGAAAATGAGGATTTGTATCTAAAAATTTCAATTGATTGTATTGACTAATGAAAAAAAAACTCTTACCTGTAGAAATATAAAGGGGGGCACAAACGGCTCAGGGTGAGTCCACTCCACTATTATTTGCCTCCCACCCCAGAATAGCCCCATTTCTAGTTGCTTTTTGACGATGGCAGCCACTGTATGCGATACAAAGTCCACAAAAGCGTAACCACGATTCAATAGAGGATTGTATTTTGACGGTAGCACCAAGACATTAGCTATTTTTTCGATAAATCTCATCAGGTTAAGCATGACATCTTCCCAGGTCATTTTTCTCGGAATGTTTCCGAGGTAAAGTCGGCAGTTATTCACCGACATGTAAACATTTATTCTCGTGTGCTTTCGTATTGGAAATTTGTGCAAAAACAAAGCCGCTTTGTTAGCGTCTTCATCATTGTGATAATTGATGAATGCAAATTTTCGGTTATTGCCGTTGTAGTCTATCATTCGCTGTAGTCTGTAAACACGACCCACTTGGGAGAAGATGAATATGACCTCCTCGTCTGATATCTCACTAGGTAGATTCCCGATGAACACTTCACTTCCAGGCGGAGGTGGTAGAGATCTTGGGTTCAATAAGTAGATTTTTTGGTATTTTTCACGAATCACACAGTTTTCGGGGGTTCTTGGGAACATTTTTAACTGCACGATGCACTCGTTATCACACACAAATCACGAATAAGAATACGTTCCCATGATTTGTCGGTGGTTGAGCAGTGTGGTGGTATTGTAGTTGATGGTACAAGAAAAAAAAGCAGATGCCGAAGACTTCAATCGAGCCGCTTTCTCTTTGTATGGCGTAATTTCTCAGAAAAAAAATATTGTTTTGATTGTTCTTTGACGAGTTTTCGTTTATCTAAATTTGGTTTTGTTTATACATTATTGAATGTAATATTGCTGATATTGCAGTAAAACTTCTATAATCCGAATTAATTATTATTATTAGGTATTGCAACAGGTTCTTCGAATTATCAAATTAATTATAGTTTTCTTAATTGATCTGAATATACAGGGTAAACTTGTTGGAAGCATATTTCCTTATACTGGGTGTTCCAGCCAGTTGGTAAAGTCTGCTATTAACCATTAAATGTTAAAATATAAAAAATGTACAAAATTTATACATAGTTATGAACCCCTTGCATCCTCTAAATATCCCATGAAAGTGGTAACGTTATTTCCTCTCTCATTTTCTTCCCTCGGGCAGAAATAACGTGCTTTATGGAATATTTGGAGGGTGGAAAACGATATTTGCTGATCAAGCCGTCGAAAAAATCATGTGTATGACACTGGAAGAAAAATTCTTTTCTCCCTTAGGTAATTACTGCCCTCTGCTTCGTCTCAGGCATTAATTCATTTTCGGGAAAGAATAATGTTTTTCTTTCCTTAGTATGCAAATATCTATTTTTTCAGCAGTGAGCTGCAGTGGAAGCTTATGTTTTTTTTTGAATGCAAGACCTTTTATTTTTTACATTTTTGGATGTAGCTTTCAATAGATAGGTATACTGATTTTTTCGAGCATATTCGTATTTTCGAGCAAATTAAACTTTATTGAAAAAAAAACGAAACACAGTAAAAAATATTTACGTAAAAACACAGAACTTTAGGTTGGTTATTTGTTACCTACGTTAAATACTGTAAAATTACATAGCATACCTGATGTAAAATTCCATTTTCATGAAATATGAAATGTTACATAAACTGTGTAATTCATCTGTACTGATTTAATTAAGTAGAAATCAATGACATCTGCTGTACAATTCACACTATAAATATCGGAACGTTTTTACATAACTGATTTGTTGAATAAATGTAAAGGTTAAATTGAAGAAGTCCGGACATTCGATTTTACAATTATTGAAGGGATTAATGTAAGAATACGATATGGCACACATTCTGGTAAATTATTAGATCAATGGTTAAAATGAGTTGTCTACAGTTTCAGAAAAAGCAATAGTGTAAGAAGCCACAGTACAAGGAATGTGCCAGTCTCCCACCCGATGGGAGTAATTTAAAGCAATAATTGTCTTGCATTATTAAAATTTTACCAGAATTTTATACAAGAATTGATTAATTAGTTTTTGTGGCTTATAATGTTCTTATACTAAGCACTTCAATTAGACATTTTTACATTTTGTAAAACGGAAGGTACGGACGTCTTCAGTTTTACCTTTACATTTATTAACCTACATATTGACCGAGGAATTTTTTTTTATTTCAAATTATGTAAAATATTATTTCACCAGGCGAGAGCCTCTGTTTCGAATGTAAACGGCCAAGTCATTTCCCATCACATCTTTTATGTGCTCTATGTCAGCTGGCCTACTGGCCAGGTCAGGTCCATCAGTAGCGTGCAATAATTAATAATTTATTTGTCCGTTCGGGTTAGAGGACACACGTTTTTTTTAAACTGATTTTTATGCAAAATTTTCTGCTGACTTCGAATCCGAAGTTTGATTTTCTGTTTGGAATTGCCTTCATCACGAAAAAGACGTTTTTGTGGAAATTTTTGAAAAACTTAAAATTAGTCAAATTTTGTGTTTACATCGTCATATCTTCTGGATAAAGCTAGGAACTTCTCTTTTTTTGCAAAAGATTTCTCAATGAATGCGTGGATTCTAACAAATAGACACAAGTTTTAGTTTTGATAAAAGAAAAGTGAGAAAATTTTCTTTTAACGTTTCTTTTATGTGTAGTGAAATTTTCGAGATGCAAGAATTTTTTTATCTTAAAAGATAGATCTATACAGAGCGAGACGAAATGAAGCTACTAGCTGTTTAAAAACTATGTAAACGCCAACGTCGCACTTTCTCTCAAAATTTGTTGTTATAAATTATTTATGCATTTCAAAAAATTAATAGATAATGTAATTTATATTATTTTACATTTTTTAACAACCTTATTTTCAGTGCACCATTCCATCGGACAGCTATAGACTTAGACCGGCTTAGTTTGAATGATTCTTCATTTTTATAAATCCTCTTATTTTTAGCGCCTCCCATTTTCATATTTACCAATGGATGTGGTTCATTCGTGCTCTATGTATCTAATTTTAGCTTGCAATGAAAATGCAACAACTTTGTATGTAAAAGTAAATGTAAATACCCCAATTTATGGTTAAATTGACTATTGGGTGATATTGTAAACTAATCTCATTGGTCGAATACACAAAACTCGTCAAATATCCCTTCTCCAAAGTCCAAACACTTGGGTTTGAAGAAACTCGTTTTTCATTGTCATCTTGAAAGTGGGGTTTTTGAACGTTGCAGGATGTATCAAATAAAACGGAAACGTGATACCTATGTATGGTGTGAAATTGATATATTAATGTAGCTCATTGAACGCTAGATGTCGGAGGCAAAAACGCGAAAGCTTGTATGAGCGAAAGCTTTTTCATGGACTTGTCGCAGGAGGTTTGAGTCTCTGATGTTAGTGCAGCTTCTATCCACAGAGGGGAGAAAGGATCGTTGAGTTTACTACGTTTATATCGAACGCAACCGGCGGGCTACTCTGAATTATTTACAAGTCCAAGTTGGACTAAAGTAAAATAATTCTGATTGAATTTATTTCATGTCCAATACATATTTTGTCATCAAGATTTACAATGCTTTCTCCCATAGAGAATGAGTCTGACTAATTTTAAGACATTTAGTGGTGTTCCAATAACGTATTGACGGATAACTGAAAATTTAAATGAATACAAGTCGTACGAACTATTAACAAAAATAATTGCGTGTAAAAGTCGTAGATGTACCGAAGCGAACCGAATAGCATGAAGAAATACATACAGAAATATTCATAAATCTCAGAAATATTGACGATTTCTCAACAAAGCGTAAAGTTTATGGTCCGGTTTAATGATCCATGTTAAGTGTGAATACCTACATTTATTATTTATTGTTCCGCTATTACCATTATTTCTCTTCATTAAATTTTGTTTTAGCTTTATGTTTGTAATAACTAATAATGTAGTAATTGGTTTGTTGGCGTATAATTTACTTTTATAATTTCACTAATTATGCACATCAAACGTTATAGTTTTGCGAGTCGAATTTTTCCCATACACATAATTTAACATTGATTTGGTTTATTGTTTCAATAACAAGCCCAATTTTCCGCAACAGCGCGCAAATTCAAATTTTTTCGCTATATTAAATCCAAATATAATTAAACAGCCTAAAATCATTCGGACGAAAATTTATGAACGTGTTGGGCTTGATCGAACACGTAGCTGTACTTTTAATACAACCCATTTTTATGTGGTTTTTATGTTAATATAGCCTAAAATGCCATTTTTTCTTCCTCCAGGATGATTTTTTTTGTTTGTTTCAGGTGAGTGGCGGTTAACGGAACATTTCAGCAGGTAACTGAAACATTTGAGGCAACTTTAAATTGATTTATTGTAACTGAAACGTCTGGCGTTTCTCGTAATTGTGATTATTTGACGTTTCATGATTTGGTGGAGATACCAGATCATACTAATCAAACACAATGAACTAATTCGCTGAAAGTCCGAAAGGGTTGTTCCTGACACTGACGTAAATTGTTCATCAGTTTAGTGCCTTCGCAGCTGAATTTGAAGCATTTCCGAAGAGATTACCTCACACGACGTCGAGAGATATTTATACACTTTATCGACGCGACAAACGAGATGTTTTTTGGGGGGAAATGGGGAATAAATCAATTTTGTAGTTGCTAGCAGCCGTCACTAATCAAATTCAACGTTATTCGCTGTCGTATTAACAAGAAGCTTCGAAGTTGGGCTTTTAAACTGTCACCCCACGGTTAATTCCTTGTCGAGACGGCAGAGGGCTTCTTAATTGTATCAGGTGACCATCAGACCGATATCGACGTGTCTGCCTTAATTAACTATACGACATTAGACGGTCGTATTTTCTTCGTGCTAATTACGCCCTTGTGTAAATAAGAATACAGTCATCATTAGTCTAATTAGTGGCCAGAGACGTGTTACTTGAAAATTTACAGACGACTCGACTCTCGCTAGAGGTTTAACTTTGCCGGCGTGCTGTCAAACAGAGATTTATTTCGTCAGGTTTAACAATTTATTGTAGTTGAGACGGAGCCATCTGCTGGAAAATTACATGATTGTTCTAAGTTTCACATGATAAGGAAGATACACAATTAGCGGGATTATTATAACTTTAAGTCAACGCGCTTCCACCAAAAGTTTAATTTATTTCTGATTTCCGAGTTTGTGTTAGAGAGCAATTCCTAGGCATGCACCCATTAAATAAAGCTGTTTAACTCTATCGACCAGAATAAATGTTGGTACTAGTGGCGATTTACTGGAGAAGTTTGTTGTATGTTTTACGGAATGTTTCCACAATATCGTAATTTTAAGCGCTGGGCGGCCCCTGAAAATTTAACAGCAACTCACTGATAAATGAACATCTTTTTTTCGGCACATCTTTTAGAGGTACTGATAACAATTTGGTGTTAAATGAGTGCTAAATAAAAATACTTTAAGTTATACTTCAGTGGCTTATTTATCAGTGGCGGCTCGTAGTCTTTTCTGTTGAGGAGGCAAAATATGTTTACAGTAGCTGATCAACGTCTGGACTTTAATGAAAACACAGATAACTTCTATACCTATAAAGCCAACAAGATATTTGTTTTCTGAAATAGTAGTAAAGTGAACACAATAGCCTGTAAAATTATCCAAAATAGTCCGTAAAGTATACTTTTCCAGGCCATAATACAGCGTTGGGCGAAAGTCTGGAACCAAGCGTTTTGTGCCTAAACTATGTACCTTACGAAAAAACTATTTAGTACATCAACTACTTTAAAAATGTGGGCATTTTTCAAGAGTAAATTTTTTCGAAATTCCTTTTAGTTTTCGAGTTATTAAAAAAAAATTGTTTTCAAATGGCACTCTACTACGGCGATTTTTTGGGTAAAAGATTAAGCTCTAAAACCAACTTCTACTTTAATAAAAGTAATTTTAAACCAGTGGTTTTTCTTAAATAAATTATTAAATTTGCGTTCCGAGCTCATTACGAAGGTTTTTCGAACTTGGCCGAAGTGGTTGAATCCATGGATGTTTATAATTGCGAAAAAAAAAACATCCATGGATAGAGGCTGTTCCATATCTGGTGGCAAACTGACAGTGACATAAAAGACTCTTGAAATGCACCCACTTGGTTAAGATAATGAAATACATGGGCGTGCATTTTTTTTCTAAAATTTACTTAGTTGTCATTTTAACATTAATAAAATTTGAGGACGAAAATTCATAGAAATATTACTATTATTATTAATAATTTCTTTATTATTCTTCATCTTACGTATCTTATTATAATTTTTAAAGATTAACAGTGGGTTTGAAAACATTTTATTACGACGCTTATGGGCAATTTCTTTCTTAATAGTAAACATATGTTTAATATCAGAATTCAGTCATTTTTGTCAATGTCAGTTCGCCACCAAGTTTGGAATAAGCTCTACAACCACTTCGGCCAAATTCGAAAAATTTTCGTATTGAGTTCGGACCGCAATTTTAATAATTTATTAAAAAAAAACACTGGTTCAAAAACAATATTATTAACTTAGATGTAATTCCTAAGGCATAATCTTTTCACAAAAAAATCGCCATAGTAGGGTGCCATTTGAAAAAAAAATATTTTTTTATAGAACTCGAAAACTAAAAGAAATTTCGAAAAAATTTATTCTTGAAAAATCATCACATTTTTAAAGTAGTTGATGATGTATTAATTAGTTTTTTCGTAAAGTACATAGTTTAGACACAAAACGCTTGGTTCCAGACTTTTGCCCAACGCTGTATGTCATTGAAATCGTACGTAAAGAGACAGAAATAATGCACAAACACTGCTTGTGTATAATGTTGGTTACATATCACTTCAAATTTATTTAAAATTTAAAAAATATGATTTCGGGAAAAAACAAGTATTCGTACATCTCAGCGCAGCAACAGCAGTACATTATACACTACAGTATTTGTTTTTACGTCCATATGGTTATTCTCTCAGCTATCAACTCGGAGAATAAACTCTATACTTATTCCCTATAAAATAATTCAACTTCTACAATTTCTCACGATAAAGACGACACTAGACATTTTCAAAAGTTCCTCTTCCACAGCCACATTTCACACAATCTAATTAAACACAAAAATTAATCTTCTGAACAAAACAACTAGTCAGACTAAACCTACAATGCAAAACTCTTCAAAAACAAACTCCTGCAAATTTGACAAATCTCGGTATTCCCGGCAAATTTAAAATAATAATTAATAATTCTTATAATAATAAGTAATTAAAATTTTCCGAAAACTATTATTAATTTTTCATTTCCGTTTTCACTGGGAAGGCACTGCCTCCCTGCCACCCCTGACGAGCCGCCCCTGTTATTCATGTTAATTGAGAAAAAAGTTAATGTTGCTAATTTTACCATATAATATTATCAATTTCTTAAAATTGATAATGTGTTTTTTCCTTAAATTAAGTCGTTTAAGTGACTCAGTGCAGATAAATTTTTTGCGCTCCCTGGAGGCAGTTTGAACTGTGCTAAGAGCAGAGTGAATCAAATTTGTCACTTGCCGCGATACAGAATTACAATCAATTATGTCCGGGTCCCATATCAGTATAATTGCCTCGAACGTGCTCATATTGGTCTAACCGTAATTTGCGTAAATGTCGATGTGTAGGCCACTTGTTCCCATTACATTCCACTAGCAGTCGTGCCACCGAAAATACGGTCACAAAGGCACGTTACATTGCACCTGACTCAACTTAATCAATTTTATACCACGTGATTTATCGTTTTAATTACTTTTGCTTCTCTTGTATAACCTGTTCGGTGGCTGGTTTTCAAAGACACTGCCGAATGATAATCGATCAAATGTGAATTTAGGAGGAAGCGATGCATCCAAATTCTATATAGACCTGTTAAATCTGGTTCAGTGGGTGCGAGAACGTCCAAACTGGGCTTGTTCCCAACAAAAAATTTTTAAAACAGAATTATTTCGGGTTAATTAATTTTGGTTTGTCAAATATTGACGACGATGAAACAACAATCAGAGGATTCATCAAAGCTGACTCGGTCGTTTGCGGAAACATTTATTCGGCACTGAATGGATTTAAAATTTTTGCGAAATGTTTTATTTGTGCCAAAATGGGTTTGTGCATTATTCATTAAAGTCTGCAGATTTTTTTGTAATCTGTTTGTGGAACAATAAAATGTCAAGTGTGAAGGGTCAAAATTGGATGGAGAGAACTGTAAATAGATCTTTATTTAAATCTTTTATCTAGATTTTACCCTCGTTGGCGAAAATAGCGAGAGAGAAATAATCCATGATGTGCATCAGTGAATGTTGTTGGGTACATTTTGATGTTTTTTATCTCATAATCCGAGAAACATTAAATGTGTAAGCCTCGGTGTAATTAAATAATCACCAGCATTTCATTTGTCAACGATTTTAACACAACGTAAAAGGAAACCAATTGTTGATTTATTGGACAGGAAAGATTTAGATACTGTGCATCAGTATTGTTTGCTCTGTGCATACATTAAATTTGTAAACGCTAGGGAAAATATTTTATGTTTATAAAGCGACTACTAAATTCTGTCGTTTAAAGTGGTGTGCTCCTATCACCGTTAATTATTGTCATGTATATTGGCTAATTAAATTTGTACGCAAAGTAAGGACAAAGTGTCTCGATTAAATCCCTAATTAGGCCAAATTAAGTTAAATGCTTAGCCATGAAAGAGAAACCGGTCGTTATCCAAGGGTTATTATTATTTTATTCTTTAAACTCTCCAGAATCACAATATCACTAAAGTGAAAAATCTGATATGCTTTGTGCTCTATCAGTGAAGCGTCAGCACAATATCAGAATTTTTACGACAAATACATATATGACAGGAAAACCTTATCTTTTCGCTTGGTTTATTTTCGACATAATGAAACGAGAAGTTCTCATACTAGTGTAACAATAAAACCGCAAACATTTTAATAATAATGTCACGCTTGTCGTTCAATAATAACGCAAATAGATGTTACACGGTGGAAAATTTGGTATAATTCCTTTGACAACTTTTCAAGTTAATAAAGTCAGATGAAAATTATACTACAAACATTTACATAGTGCTCGTTCCAAGGGAAGGAAAGCAATAGAGATGATGAATGTGTCTACATTTTGATTGATGTCTCACGAGTGTCTATATTGATTTTTTAATATAGGTACAAGTCATTTTAAACATTGTTGCTTCAAATGGACCGGAAAAAACAGATTTTGCTTTTCTGAATTAAAATCTTGTTCAACGTTTATCTTTTTTTTATTGTATTTTTACACCCGAACTGTTTTTCCCTAATTTTCTGCCAACCATAAAAACAATGTCTTGCAACATGAGAGTGTCGTCCTAACCAGACACATAACAAGTGTTTTTTCTCTTTTCTTACATTATCCTTCCCCTAAACATAACCTTGCAAGTCTCCAGACTACCCTTTTCAAGCTTTTATTCTCTTGTTGAATACTTTATGGCTTGTCAAATGAAAATTTGATAATACCCATCAAACGTTCATAGAGTTTGCACCACTTTTGCATTAAACAAGCGTTCAACAGCCACTGAGTTGGCCAAAAACGTCAACAGTTAATACCATTAACATTTAATACATGGGTCAGTTGGTATCGACCAGCATGAAATTAGCAAGGACACTTCAGACTGATTTAATAGAAACTAATGCAGTCAGTGGTAGGCATGACAGTATGAAATATCCTCCTGAAACGTGATCAATTTCTTCCATTTCAGCGTTATCGCTGAAGTTAGTTGTAAAATGAAATTTTCTGGAGTGGTGCAGTTTCAGACCGATAAGCAGCTTTTGGAAATGATACAGACGTGGAAGCTTCCGCGCGTTTTTCGTTACTTTATTAAACATCGAAAATTCGTGTCGAGAATGTAACGAGATTCCAAATGGAATATTTTTATCTTTATATGTCTTTCACTCGTAAATATCCGTCGATGTGAAAGAAAAATTTGTTTGTTATCTCGTTAGTTACCCAATGGGTTGTTATCGGACGTTCGTATCAAACTGAAACAACAAACGTTTCGAGCGACGCCTTTTCCTCAAGGATAATGATTTGTTTAGGCGTTAATTTTTCACTCGTATTTCATTCACTGTAAACAACTGAAACAGTGAACATTCGAATGAACCAAGCAAACACATTTCTTTCATTCGGACACAGTTAATTCGAGTCTCCTTCTTTTTAATTAAAACCTCACAATTATGTAAATTCGATCGAAAATCTTTGGTAATCAATTTTTTCCACCGAAATGATTGCGCCAGTTCTGGAAGGATAACGATATAACCAAATTAAAAGTCCTAATTTGGATCCTTCACAAGACGCGGTTCGAAACAAAATTAATTAAGAGATTCCCAAACACTTTAAACAGATTTCGCCAAGTCCTCGAAACTTGATGAAAATCGGTTAGTTTTGCCACTTCGACGTGGATTATGAAGGAGTAATGCTGGATGTAATAACATTACAAGATTTGCGATACTTTGTAGCTTTGTAATAATTTTTGGGCATTTGGTGGTTTGTGAATTTTCCATCTGTGTTCAAAACTTTGCCAGCACTGAATGTTTCATTGTGACGTAAAAGTTTGAAGTTGTTGAAACAACTCTCGCCTGAAACAGGTGCATTTTAGGGAGGATTTTCCGTAAGGAAATTAAAAACGGACGAGCAAGTTTATAAAAGATAAATCAATTTTCACAGTTTCCACGCTTGAAATATTTGTCGAAGCAAATATCAATTTAGTTCACTAGCGGTCACTAGTGTCCCTATGGCAATACAGACATCGAACTTTTTATCCTTCTCTTCCAATTTCTGAAGTGAACACTTTACTCATAAAACTTTCGTCGAAGAGAAACTTTAGTTATTGCTGGAGAACTCAGATAAGTACCCACGAAGGGATCGAAACATTGTTCATTTAGTAACTAATTTTTCGTTCGCAGATATCTTATTGCTAGCTTTTACTCATTAGTCATTACATTGAGATTTGTTAAAAAGTTTTAATGAAAAGTTATTTTTTTCGTTAGGGTGCGCACAATGGAACAATGTAGTATTATTGTAACAAAACCGCCGAATCAAAATTGATGGGTGTCCCACGCAGGTTAAAGGTCAATTATTTATTATTTTGTGGCTGCAATCTTAATGTATTAATAGTTCAAAGCTCATTACACCAACAGTTGGTTATGACACCAGCAGCAAACATGACCCTGAATTTATTCTGTAAGTGAGAGAGTGACAAAAATTAGTTGAGTACTTCTACGAGTATTGATAGTCCACATTTGTACCTAAAGTGAAATCTCATTACGGATAAGTGCTTTCACACTACATCCTGACACATTTTAGGTGTTTTCAGGAAAGAACAGCAGTTGTGGCTTTGGTAAAAGCTTCCCGATTTGACTTGGTGATGGGAACACGTTGAATGTGTTGTTTTAGGTGCAGCAACTTGGAAATTTAGTTCTAAACTATTTATTTTCCATTTCTGAAGATAACAACCGGAACCATTCACATAAAATAAAAATCATACTACAAATTCTGAAATATTTTCTGTGTTTGGCAGTTCCGTTCCTTATTCACGCAAAACCATTAGCTTTGCAAGTCCCATTCAGTCCAAGTTATTTGACTATAATTGCGCGAAGCTCTGGTGCATTCAGACCTCCGCCGAATCCCCGGAGTATTCCGGAACTAATTAGCTTCCGGGGCGCCATTAACCCTTTGATCCGTCCGAATCGAGCAAATGCACGTGTGCAGACTTTTTCCGAGTTGTTTCTGTCGGCGCCTCCGTCAGCAGACGCGCGTCGGAGCACGTGGTCGACAGCTTCCCCATGAAGTGGGGGTGGCGTGCGCACACTCTCCGATGCGTGTCCGGCCCTCCACATACACTTCTCGGAGAATACACAAAGCACGTGTCGGGAATCGCGACCAGGTGTCGGCTGCAGCCACGGTGACGGCGTCCACCAAACCGTTCTAAAACGCTGTGATTTTTTATAAGCAACTACAACATGTTAATCTGTTAGGTTTGTATCCTGGCTGTTGTGTGTTATTTTTGGACAAGTGATGCATGCTTTTGGAAAATATCTCGCACGTAGAAAAGCAAGTATTGTGCAATAATATTAAATGCCTGAACAGCTTTCGGTGGCAGTGAGCTTGGCACGAGCAGTTTCGGCCGGATTTTTTTTCGGTGGTAATTAACACAGATTGGAGCAATTTCCGCGGAAAACTAAGTCATGTTGTTGTTTTCAATATTAAGCGGTTTTTGTTTTTGTTTGCTTACCATTAGTCGCGGCGAAAAGTTTACTTGTCAAATAGTCAACCGGACTTTTTTATTATTTCATCGATTTTATTCAAAATTAATCGCATAAATAGAAATGTCCGTTCACATTTGCACAAATGTTTATAAAACTGTTTAAATAATGCAGACTCAGTTTACGGCTTGAGTTTTTTTTAAGTGCATGCAGTCACTATAAATACATAGAATACCCCTACACAAAACTGGAGTTTCAGCTTTCAACTTTGCAACTTTATTTCTATTCCTTTCCTCAAACAATGTTTTTCTCGCAAAATTAGGGAAAGTCTAATTCCTAAATGATTACCTGAAATGCCAGTCCAGCATTTTTCTACTTCTTTGAACTATAATCTCCCAAGGGTTCATATTTAATTTTTTAGAATCCTTATTTTGAGCTCTCAACAAAATAACCTTCATGGGAGAAAAATAAATCGCCTTTTGGTCATTATAGGACAAAAATATGTTTAGTCTTGTCATCCAAGCTGATTTTCCCTTTTACTTTGATTCGAGTAGGATTTTCTTTGATTACTTTTTCTAACGGTTAGAAGAGCTCAAAGGAAAAAAGAAACAGTGAGGTTGTGTGATAGATTTACGAACTATCGAAAATTTGTTGTTAAAACGGAGGATAATAGGTTGGTAAAGGCCATTTGCTTACTCTGGAGGTTTCCGAACTGTGGGTCGTCACCCACAACCCGAGTAATTTTAAACTAATGTGTACATAGGTATGAGAGCCACTAAAACTGATGTCGCAGTGTTTCAAAAGAGAATAACACGTTTTCCGGCACTTGTGCTAATTTAAGATTTAGTTGGATAAATAAATTCAAGCTTTCCGTTTTTCAAGAGGTTTATTAGTTTATATTATGTTTTTTTATGCTTTTAAACTAATACTTTAACTTCTTAATATGATCCAAGGAAATTTTATGATGGCAACAATGTTTGAAATTAAATACATAATTGTCACAACGGAATCCAGTTAATTTCTTATAATTCTAGTAAGTTTTGTCCAAATCTGCTCCGTTTGGAGCTGGTACCACAAACAGTTAACTGTTTAAATCTTTACAACGAAATTAATTATTTCTCATCTTTCACTTTCAGGGTCACAACGAAATTTTATTAAGTAAGCTTGTTGTGCACACTAAATGAGTCTAAGTTGGAATTTGTTAGTTTGAAATCCCGAGCTGGCAGCACATGTATAGCGATATATCTCTTATAATTCGTGAACTTTTGATTGAAACACCTGAAACTGCAATTTCTGAACTTGTCTCTCTAATTTATTCATTTTGATACAAACGTGGCTTTAATTAACACTTGTGACATTTAGAAATAAATTCTACAGTTTTAGAAAAAGAATCATTCATTACAGTCTGTGTAAATAAATAAATCCTAGAGAACAATACTTTACTTCAAACACATTTTTTATCGAGAAAGAGTATTAACTTTTCAACGAGTAATTTAACAATTTCTTGTTGAATTATAGCCCATTTTTTAGTGTTATTTTAAATAAACTAATGTGTCTAAATAGATTTTGGCTTTATATCAGACATAAGAATGGAGAAGTTTAATAAACTTTGATCTTTAAAAGTATTCCTGAATGGGAATATTTCTGATTCGGTTATAAAAATAGCGCCGAAAGTTTTGTTGAGAGCTGTCTCAGCTGTTGTCACTTTATTTGAAGCAACAAATCGTTCCCTAATATTCACAAGTTTCGTGTCTACATTGTTGTCAAATATCGTTTTTATTGTAGCAACGCTCATTAATTTGTGATCGAAGTAAATAAAAAATGTGGTGTTTGAGTTGGGCTTCAGATGTATAAGTAATGTTTAACTGCCAATGAATTTCAAATAGCAGTTGATTTTTATGTGAATGAAATTACTTGTAAATGGAGAAGCTAAATTTATAAACTGGACAAATCAAGCAAATTAGAATGCGAATTGAAGATAATTGGCGTTAATTTCATAACTCGTGAACAAAATTTTCCGGTTTGATTAACATGTGTGGAATTTAAAATTTAGGGTTTGTTGGTTAAACATAGTTTGCATAATAACTGCACTTTGCGTTGATCAATACTTCCTAATACAATTATGACTCGAAAGGAATGTTTATCACTAATTAGATCACTGAAATTGCGAAAATCTGAAGCTTCAAACGATAGAAAAATAATCAGTTTTTTTTTCTGATTAACGCAACCAGAAAAGGCAATTTTAATTTTTTTTTGCTTTGAAGAACAGTTAATAACAATAAATTTTAATACAAATATGAGTGCTTGAGTATAAGAACCGCAAAAAGTTTGGACGTTTGCCGAACAAATTGAGTTTCACTTTTTGCACAAAAAACAAGAGATGAAAGTGCTAGAGGCAGGATTTGAGCAATCGATAACAACTGATTGAGTCTATCAACTATTCGCATTTATTTTTGAACTTGTGGCCAACATCAAGAAAAATTTAAAATTCATCAGAAACGGGAGCAAGTAAAGACTTTTATAAATTGTAGTATCAAGTTTCATTTGTGTTTCTTCCTGTCTCTATGTAAGGAGTGTTAACACTTGACCTTTACCGAATACAGGAACTCTTCCTTGAAGCGAAGATGCTCTAGCATGTGAAATATCGATCATTAGACAAGAACGTGTCAAGGAATATTTTTTTAATTATAAAGCGAACAAAATTACATTTCTGGATTTAACCAGATTTGGATACAAGGAACGTAGTCTTGTTTATTTCCACAAAACCTTTCTTTTGTGTTTCTTCCCTTGGATCAAGATTTTTAATAATAAAAACGTCAAGACTTGGACGAGCTTCGTAATTAAGTAATCGTTAACGAGTTATGCAGTAGTTAGGAACTCATCCCATGGTGTATGATGCTTTTATTAAAATTTACTCGGGAAAATTAAAAATAAAAATAACTGAGCAGAAAATTAATTACACGGTATTTCAGATTACTATTCAGCTGACTGCATTAAACACAATAGATGTGGTGTAATTGTATCTATTCATTTGGCTTTAGTTTTATCAGTTTATGACAAATCAATGTGTAACATCGATCGAAAAATACGACGCTAAATTATTTATTGATGGCTTCATGGCCGTGAAACCATTGATCTGAGAGTTCATTTATTGTTTTTTCTTTTATTGATTCATGTGTGTACTTTCATGTTTAAATGAATTTTTAAAGCGAGAAGTGCGTTGCTTCAGCGAAAAAGCCAAAAAAATAGGGACCAACTCGGGGTAAAACTATTTTCGGAAGCAGTGTGGGAAGCTGTTGTTAATTTTAATAATGCTTACATTTTCCGGATTTATTTTGATTTTAATCATCTGTTTACAGGACGAGCTAATGAAAAACAAAAATCTAGAGCTTAATAATTTGTTATATTTGATTTAGCTTTGCATTCATTCAACTAAGAGCACCGAAAAATGCTTTTAATCTTATTGCGTTTGAGGCTTGACGTAACCTAAAGTAATCAGTATGAAAGTGTGTGTAGCTGGCTAAAGGTTCAATGAATGCATTACACGCAACAAAATTAGCATTGTTGGTCAAATTTAGACTGTCGTATCCTGACCCAACGTCATGTGGTTAATATCCTATAATAACTCTCCTAAACTCGCATCAACGTCAAGGAGATAATAAAATTTTGTGTTAACAGATGTTTTGTGGTTGCATCATCCATAGACAAAGACACCCTGCATTGTTTCTGGATAATTGAAAACTGTATGAAAAGCTCACGTAGCTGCACAAAGAATGCACACACAATGACCTTTAGCTCTCGTTATTGAAGGATTTTATTGTGCATCTTGGATTCATTGCATTCTGCATTAAGTTGCATGGAGAAAACTGACGTTTGTTAACGACTGCACGAGTTCAAAAAGAACAAAAAATAATTTCAATAAAAACCGACTCGATTTTCTGCCATATCGGATTGCGAATTTCGAGTGTTTCACTGCATTATGATGAATGAGAGCGAGTAATTATGACATTACATGTTTAACGACCGTTGTTTTAATTTAATTTCTGTGGAAACCATATTATGGGATGATAATGTTAGAATTAGGAAGTATCACTATGTCATACGAGAGTAGATTGTTTAGTACTTACTAATTTGCAACGCGTAGATGGATCTAAACTCGGGTAATAGCTCGTTTATAACAAAACAGGTATCACACACAAGCCCACAAATTGAGATGGGAGTACAACTTGTAGTAATAAATTTTGGTAAACAAGGCGTGTCGCAGCGATTTGACAAAATGCGTATAAAATGTAAAACGAATTAGGTAGTTTGCCTAAGCTGCAATAATTCATATGCAAATCCGAAGTTAACCCAAATTTCTTAATTCTTGCGATGCATTCCCTCGGCGAAGTTTGCGCCTCTTAAGAATAATCGTAAATTGGTAAATAATTCAAGTCTAATACTTGCCTAGGTCGGCTCATTGAAGCTTTCCATAATTCATTCGGTTTAACCGCACCGTTGTATAATTCAAGTATCGGAAATCCACTCCCAATTCCCAAAACGATTTAAAAAAACTCGATCTAATCCCACAAACACGCGGATTAATGCATCACTAACGCCAATATTTGCATTTGCAAAGGTGTCCTTTTGGGGCAAACCCCAAACCATTCGTTTCAATTACACAAAGACAAAAGGTCACAACTATATTTAAGGCTGCATCTTGTTGGCGATTGAGAGAGGACTCCAGATGGATGTTTGAAATTCAATTTGATTTCGGTCGTTTTGTTTACGCGAAATGGTATTAAGAATGTCTTGATGCAGTTTGCTGTCGATTTGCATTCAAATAACAGCTGGGTACGGAAATAAACAATTTTATTATGTTTGGTACCGAATAGATGTCAAAGTCTTGCGAAAAATGGCAATGATATCACATTTTCAATTCACTTTTTAATATTTTACATATTGGCACATAGGGGTAACGGCAATAGGAGTCGACAGGTTTGAATCCAGAGACGTCGACTTGAGTATTTCTCTTGTGAAATCATTGTGGTCATCAGTGAAACATTTGCTCAAAACACGCGAAAGTGTTATTTGCGTCAAGAAATATCTTAATTAAAATTATTATTGTTCATACAGTATTGTTGACTAGAAAAACAGCAGATAACTAGACTGATTTTGAGAATTTGTGTCTCGCTTTTCGTCAATTAATTATATACTCGCAGTTTTTGTTTTATTTACTTCTTCAATATAGTATAGCGTTATAAAATACACCGAAAATTCGTTATTGCAGTCAGTTAATTCCAACCCCCGGATTTACTAAAATTTGCTAGGTAATGGTGGTTTATTAGATCCTGATTCTATGAAAACTAATAATGCAAGTGGTGCTTGTGTTTATGGCTTTTGTAGCTCTTTAGTTAGTTTGTTTCCTATAAAATGCTTTGCAAATATTTTTGTGGGGCTTGATATTAACCTGTTTCTTCAGTGCAGTTTACTCAATCACTGGCTGATGCTTTCGATCATTCTCGACACTTTTTTAAAGTCAAGCGAATCAATAGCATTTAGAGTTGAAACATTCGGTAAAGTTGTTATTAGTTCGTTCAGTATTAAATCTTGCATTCACACCAGTTGGCAAATTGAGTTTAATCAGAAACTCTAATAACACTAGTTAACAACAAAATTTTTTTTTCTTTTACCAAGAGATAATTTATACTGATTTTGTTTTCTTCTTACTCACTGATACAACTAAAATATATGTCACATTTGTCTATCACGTCTAGTTTTTTTAATATAATGTATTCACTAAAAGTTTTGAAAATTTGTTTCTAGTGTCTAGTTTGGCATTCGTTGTTTCTGTGACAAACTAATTGTTAAACATTGTATTTGCTTTAAAATATCGTCAAGTGAATGTAGATTAAGCCCAAACAACTTTTTCTATGTTTGTATTTAAATTATCCTAACAAAACCTGGAAAACTTAAGCGATCAAATGGTAAACGTTTTCATCAAGATTTAAAGTCTTATGAAAAGAGATATACAAAGGTTTTTGGGATAAAAATATGTTAGCTGATTACTGCTGGTTACAATAATAGAAACTGACACTAATCAGTGCAAAAAAAAGAAACAATCTGTCATTTTTAATTTTTCAAAAGTTTTGAATAATTTTTTTGTGGTGTCTTTGGCATTCGTTATTGACATGATTAACAAATTGTTAAATATTTTATTTGCTTTAAAATATCATCAGGTGATTGTAAATTAAGCCAAAACTACTTTTTCTATGTTTGTGTTTAAATTTTCATAACAAAACTTGGGAAGCTTAAGCGATGAACATGGTAATTATTTTCATCAAGATTTAAAGTTTTATGAAGAGAGTTATTAAGGTTTTTTGGATAAAAATATGTTATTCGTTTACTACGAGTCTACGTTAAGACAAACTGACCCTGATATTACAAAAGAAAAAGCAATCTGTAATATTTTTGATGTATGTTGCAAAAATTGTCATACTGATACTTTATAATGAATATTTAAAAAACTTGACGTCCTAATTTTTTTTAGACTTTTTTTTTTCGAGTATCAAACTTAGGGTTAATTATTCTCTCGATACACATTTGTTTTATCTATTGGTAAAAAACGTTGTAAACTAGTGTAATAATTATTAAGATTTGAGGTTGCTGAAAATCGGGAAATGGAATAGGTATGTCCTGGTTTACCCACTCATTACTCATTTGCGTGTTACATTTACCATCTCTGCAAACAATTATTGTAGGTCAATTAGTTACAAAATTAAATATCCTCGAAGTATTCATATATTTTGCGAAAATCTTCCGACTTTGTATTATTGTATTGTGTCAGTGGTTGAATAACAACCCATGATTCAGTAGATAAACATAGTAAATTATCACACAGTCAAACAATTCGGTAAATTTTCACGTTTGTTTGAAAAACAGGCACAAAAAATTGGAATCAAAGTTTAATCTGGTTGATCTACACTCTTCTCAGCTCTCAAATAAGTTGACCAACTTTTAAAAATTACGTCCGAAATAACATTATTTTGAATTGCCTACTGGACATTTGGGTCATGTTGAGTAACTTCTCTTCATCTGTGGAGAATGCCCCAAGAAAATCGATACTTTCGCAAGTTGCACGTCTCTTATTCTGTGACTCTGTGAGCGTGTTCAAGGAGGAAGCAAATTGGCCTATAGTGGAAATAACGAGAACACTTGCCTCTTTAAAAACTAGTAATAAACTCATAAATCAATGATCCGTTTTAATTCTGATCTTTTATTTCATGAAGATATTAACTAGATAGTTCGAAAGTAGTTTGAACACTCCAATCTCTGGTAGAGGGAATAACTTCTTAGCACTTGCAGCATCAAGTTCTCTCCATTAATCGATCAGGTTGCTTGAACGCTAATAAATTTAACACCCCACCTTGGCACTCGTATTGCTTTTCGATTTGATTGAAAATTTGGTTGGAGCGTCTTCAGTAAAGCCGGTTAGAACTTGCAAAATGGATTCATACAACAATGCGTGGATAAAAACTCGAACAAAAAGTAAACAATGAGGAAAATTGTATTTCTTATTCAAGGTGCTTTTAATTGGATTTTTTTTTATAAACGACAAGGACGTGTCCTTCGGGAATCGTCACGTGGCTGTTATATCTTTATTTACAGAGATAGAAGCTTTCAAACAAACTTTACAGCGCGTTTACAAATTGTATAAGAAGGACGTAAGCTTCGTTTAACATTTATTTCGGCAAACTTCGCATTATAGTAAACGAATTTTCCTTATACCAAGCAAGGACAACAAGAAAGGGAGTGAATAACATGAGATTAGAGGAATTTTCTCTCGTTTAGAGCGATTAAAAAATGGAACGATTTTTTCTCGTTACTTTATTTGACAAAGTGGCCTTTGTGTAACAAATTGCTTTTTAAACTTTTATAAATTAAATCAGAACATTTCGTTGTCTTACGATCTTGTTTCCGTATCAATTCTACTTGATACTGTAATAATTTGGTAATGTGGGGTCAGGAGATGCCGATCAAGCTCCTAATTAGTTTCCACTAAAGTGGCTGTTATTTGTCGTAATTGCTAATTCCATTATTAGTTCGTGAAACAATTATGAGACATTTAAACCTTTGCTTGGGAAACGTAAATAGAATTTTCTGCCAGAAATTGTCCATCGGACAAGGGTCTGTACACTTGAATTGGTTTGATATGACAGTCCAATATCCCCAGTAAATCGAAATCGATTGGGCGAAATGTGATTTGGTCATTCGTAAGTGCAATTTGTAATTGTTGGGAAAAAGGCAGGTGATGCCGCGAACTTCGAAATCGAGTTCACTTGGGAAAATAGGCTCATTTATTACGCCGTTCCATTAATTTAATTTTAAATTTCTAGGCTTAAATTATGGGGTTTATGAATTATTGACATATTATAGAATATATATTATACGTAATTCACTTGTCATGACATCAACTAGTAATTCGAAATCGATACACAGTACAATTACAGCCATGCCAACTTACTCTCGTCTTTTTGGAGAGTATATGTTGAATGAACAACAATCGTCATGGTCACCGTCTGATCGATGGGAGGCTTAAATTATTTACGGTAAACTTTTCTCTAGTGGTTAATTATAGACATAAAATGGGCCAAGGCACATAATATCTTTCCTAAGGACCGTATTCATTTTATTCTTCTGTATTATAATAGCATATCTTATTATACAAGTTTCATAATACGATCTATATTGTTGAACGAAATAGAGCATGACGAGCGTAGCGAGTGCCATATTAAGTCAATAAAACTAGTGTCTATAACTGCTATACCTAATAATTAATGTTTTAGTATTATGTATTTGTTTCGCCAAATCAGAAGTGATAACGATTTTTGAATGAAGCTAAATCTTTGTTATTCAGTTTTAAGTGGTATAATTCATAACAGATTTACACTTTCAGCTTTAGTGATAAATTTACATTTCCTGTCTCGTTGAAGTGGAAGGTTTCATTTTACTTTTACGCTTCTCCATAAAGTTTGATGCGCGAAAACTAAGAATAAAATTAATTTTGATACAATTATAAGTTATCTGCCTTTTAATTTTGTTTGAATGTTGAGTGAAGATGAAATTTCCGCATTTGTAAAACGAACACTTCCACACCGTGTAAGCTTTTAAATTATTACATAAAAATAAAATAAATAAATATGCGTATGGTGGTAATGCCATCACCCAAGTGCCAGAGTTTTCAGGTCGCATCTACAGCCTCTGACCTGACCTAACGACCACTAACTAGTAGTGACCGGGACCGACGGCTTAACGTCTCCTCCGAAAGACGAGTTAGTTGCGATGTTTTTGGCATTACATTATCCGGTCACCCATCCAAGGAATGACCGGGGTCAGTGCTGCTTAACTTCATAAGCTAATGAAAACCCATGAAATCAGCTAGTCTATGCAACTAACTACATGAAACAGTAAAACGAGTAAAATTTTGCCAAATAACAATTTTAGTAAAAAGGGACTCTTAAGCTGTTGCTTTGTTCGAGATTTTCTATTTAAATATCTTTACAATTTCTGAAGGCGTGTACTCAGTTGACATTTTCTTCATACAATCGTGTTCTCACGTGTTGATATTTGTTCTTCCGCGAAACACAAAGAAGTTCTGTCAATCCGTTTAAAACCATGCAATGATGAAATTAATTTTTCAATAGTTCTCAACCTAGTATATTCAATAAATTGTAAAATCAGAGGCTTTATAATTAATTGTAAAAAACGCTACCTCTATTTTTATCATTTTTTAAACGTTAATTACACTAGTTTACAAATTTTTTTTTTCTTTTACCAAGAGATAATTTATATTGATTTTGTTTTCCTCTTACTCACTGATAACTAAAATATATGTCACATTTGTCTATCACGTCTAGTTTTTTTAATATACAGGCTGTCCGAGAACTCGCGCCCCAGAGAAAATTGACAAGTGTTGACGACAATATAGATCCCAAAAGTGCAAACGAAGAAAAATTAATGGCCTTTATAACGAAGTTTTGAGAGTCTTAAGAACCACCAATCCCAGAAAGGGAACTCGAGGTGTTAATGTGAATAAAATTGGTTGCTAAGCTTTTGCAAACGCATCTAAAATATCATCTGGTAGGGGTAGTGTGAATCAAGAACACGACATGACCTCCGTCTGTTTTTAATATTTGACAGTCTTTGACATTTTAGTACCAAAGCCACAAATTGAAGCTTTTCCAAAGCATTAGAGTTTGAATTACGACTGTTATGATGACTTGAAGGTATAAATATTAACCCCAAAACAGTTTAAACAGTTAAACAGTTCCGTTTGAAAATGTCGTTACAAGTGACATATATCCCATTTCAGTTCATAGTAGAATTGCAACAGCGCAATTGAATTTTTCGGAGTGAAAAATAAAGCACAAATTAAGAGTTTCTGTAAAAGAGAAGAATTCTGTGTTCAACTAAATCCCAGCGCCACGTTTTGAGCTAAGAAAACCCACCAGAATCTCTCAATTTGTGCTTCATTTCACTCCAAAAAATTCAAATGCGCTGTTGCAAAATTCTACTATGAACTGAAATGGGATATAGTAGCACTACGTCCACATTTTTCTTAAACTATCAACATTTCCACCTAATCCCCGACAGAAAACATGAAGACAGAGTACGGTTGACCCCGATGGCGGTACTAAAGTGCTATTCAAATTTTCACAATGACGTTTGCTGACGTTAGTCGAAAATTTTATAGTCGACCAGTTTATTGGAAAGAATAAAGCTAGTAAAATATGCAAACTAGCAACAATTAGGAGAAATAACCTGGATGGTTTAAAAGGCTTTGATTGGTCGCATTAAAACGTTCTTTTCTTAAATACCGTTCAAGATAGAAAATTTTGTCATTAGGATTATTTATTCGTCTTTTTATAACGATTTTTCTCCTTTTCTCTAGGGCGCGAGTTCTGGGACACCCTGTATTCATTAAAAATTTACAAAATTTGATTCTGGTGTCTATACCTCATTTTTTTTTTAAATCAACTGTCAGTGTCAAAAATTTTGAAATTATGTTGGAACCCTGCCATATTGCCATAGGAACGAAGCTTGGACCACTAATTTTAAATGGAGTTGCCAACGTTGAAACAATTTGACAATTGATTTAAAAAAAAACGATTATAGTTTGGCATTCGTTGTTTCTGTGATAAACTAGTTATTAAACATTGTATTTGTTTTAAAATGTTTTAGGTGAATGTAGATTAAGTCCAAACAACTTTTGTTTTGTTTGTGGTAAAATTATCCTTATAAAACCTGGGAAAATTCAGCGATCAAATGGCAAACGTTTTCATCAAGATTTAAAGTCTTATGAAAAGAGGTATACAAAGGTTTTTGGGATAGAAATATGTTAGCCGATTACTGCTGGTTACAATAAGAGAAACTTAAACCAATCAGTGTAAAAAAGAAACAATCTATGTCATTTTTAATTTTTCAAAAGTTTGAATCAATCTTTTTTGTGATGTCTTTGGCATTCGTTATTGACGTGATTAACAAGTTGCTAAATATTTTATTTGCTTTAAAATATCATCAGGTGAATGTAAATTAAGCCCAAACAACGTTTTCTATGTTTGTGTTTAAATTATTCTAACAAAACTTGGGAAGTTTAAGCGATGAACATGGTGAATGTTTTCATCAAGATTGAAAGTCTTATGAAGATAGTTATTGAGGTTTTTGGGTAATTCGTTTACTACTACTTAATTATTCTACCGATTCTCATTGGTTTCATGACTTCAAACGACGTATATTTTACCAAATAAATTGCAACGTTACAAAAATATTTCAATAAATTTTTGTTTGTAATTAATGCTTTGTCAAACTTTGATGTTGAGTTTTTATAAAAAAAAGTTAGCAGCAGGGTTTCAGGTCAGCAGTGTCAAAAAAATGGTGTGATAATTCAGTTGTTAAAGTTTGGGAATAATCAAGGCTTGTTGGTTTAACTTGTCATTTAGAAATTAATTAATTACCCACAACAGCACTCTCGCCGGAATTTAATTCGTGTTTGAGTAGTTGATTAGTCTTCAGATCTGAAGGCCTTCGGGATAACACTTGGACCACAAGACGCATTTTCTTGCTCGCAGGAGGAAACAGTCATATCTAATTGAACGATTGACTGGCTCGTCCTGTTTGGATCGTAAACAATTGAATGTGAGAAATGTCAAGCTCATGGAGACAGAGATCGCAGTAAATTGAACCTGTAACTAGTAATTAAATTTGAATTTGCCTGGATGAACGTGGATTAACCGCGTTTTGAGAGACAAGGGTACAAAACGTACCAGGGCGATCAATTCGGACTTAATAAGTTATGAGTTGCAGATCATATGCGTATCATAAGGTTGATGAATGGCCGTGTTTACCCGGTGGTTAATGTGTTTTAATAACAATTTATTTTACCCCATTCTCTAACTCGTTTATTTTAACATCAATCTAGTTAATTTATCTCCATTAGGTCGATGGCTTTGGAAGAATAAGCTGAATGTTACAGCTTTCAGGCTTATTTATTTTTTAGAGAATTAATTTGCTGAAAACTCCGTGGCATTTTACATTTTTTCACAATTACATAATCAATTTTTATGACGTTAAATGTACCGAGGGTTGCTATGTCAATCTGTCACAAAAATTCCATCCATTCGTAATTTGAAACCGTTGAAGTAATAAGAGATTTTATCTCATATTTGTACACGATTTGGACGAAATACGTCACAGAAAATTGATTGTTTTATCTGATTTCGTGATTAAATTGAATCAGCGTTGGTTTTAAATAACTCAATAAATGGCCTCGATATAAAAACAGTTCTGTCTGAAAGCAATTGAGCGACATATAAAACGGCGTTATGACTCCGGATCAGACCTAATTAATTTAACTTCGTCGACCTCCACTTGAATCGAATCAAAGAGGAATAATGACTTCCGTCTAGTAGATTGTATCGCTCATAAGTAAAGTTCGGATTTTATGTTTAGGTTTAAAAAATTATAATAACACTAGTTTACAACGTTTTTACCAATAGATGAAACCAATGTGTATCGGTAGAATAATTAATCCTAAGTCTGATCCTGAAATCGAAAAAAAATTAGGACGTAAAATTTTTTAAATATTCATTATAAAGTATCAGTATTTGACAATTTCTGCAACATCAAAAATGTTACCTACCTCTTTTGTAATATCAGGGTCAGATTATCTTAATGTAGACTAGTAGTAAACGGATAACATATTTTTATCTCAAAAACCTTAATAACTCTCTTCATAAGACTTTAAATCTTGATAGAAACATTCAACATGTTCATCGCTTAAGCTTCCCAGGTTTTGTTAGGATAATTTAAACACAAACATAGAAAAAGATGTTGGAGCTTAATTTACATTCACCTGATGATATTTTAGAGCAAATAAAATATTTAACAATTTGTTAATCATGTCAACAACGAATGCCAAAGACACCACAAAGAAGATTGATTTAAACTTTTGAAAAATTTTAAAAATGACAGATTTTTTTTGAACTGATTAGTGTCAGTTTCTATTATTGTAACCAGCAGTAATCAGATGCATATTTTTATCCCAAAAACCTTAGTATATCTCTTTTCATAAGACTTTAATTCTTGATGAAAACGTTTACCGTTTGATCGCTTAAGTTTTCTAGGTTTTATTAGGATAATTTTACCACATACAAAACCAAAGTTATTTGGGCTTAATCTACATTCACTTGACGATATTTTAAAACAAATACAATGTTTAACAATTAGTTTATCACAGAAACAACGAATGTCAAACTAGACACCAGAAACAAACTTTCAAAACTTTTAGTGAATATACAGGGTGCTCAAATCTGGCGCACCAACTCAGTGGTACGTTGTTGAGAAGCATTTGTAGATTACGGGAAAAATCTTGAAAAAATTCCTAGTCATATTTTAAAAAATCTGGAACTACTTATTTTCTTAACTTCTTCAGTTTTCATTATTTTTTGATGTTTTTATGTTTCCCACTAAGTAGTCGTTCCCTAACACAATGATGAATAATTATTTTTAAATTTTCTAACAGACCTTAGCAATTTTTTGATTAAAAAAAAAAATAAAATTCATCAAAAAATCAAAATTTGTAGCTGTGTCAACACTGGGAATTATTTCCTAGGAAACCGTTTCAAAAATAATTTATTTCTATTGTTTATCAAATTCTATTGCGATCACGATTGTTATACAAAGTTGCCACAATACATATCATTTATTCAAAATTCGTTATTTATCAATAACTTAATACAAAGAATTTTTTTACTATTTTTACCCTTATAGGTAAGCAATTCTCTACCACACACCATTGAGTTGGTGCGCCAGTTTTTGAGTACCCGGTTTAAAAAAAACTAGACGTGATAGAAAAATGTGACATACCTTTATTTTAGTTATCAGTGAGTAAGAAGAAAACAAAATCAGTATAAATTATCTCTTGGTAAAAGAAAAATATTTTTTTTGTAAACTAGTGGAATAGATTAAAAAAATTGGTCATCATTTTGGTTAAAACTCAAAAGTTTATTTATTGATTCTTTCGTGCAATTCAGTCGAGAAGAAACTTCTTGGAAGCTTAAATTCCATGGATGCTTTAGAATCTGCCTGTTTACTTGATGTTTTCTTTGCCTGATGCATCTCCGTGACTATTCTTAAGAGACTGCATGTGGATGTGAAATTTAAAAGATCGCCGTCTTCCAGACAATAAGCCGCTGTACAAGGATAATAAGCTTTATAGCAGTCCCGGGTTCTGATCCTTTCCAATCTCGGTCGAAGCGAACTAACTGAAAGGTATTGGCAAGACAAGTATTTGGTGGTTGTGTCGATGTTGCCTGATTGTCGCTCTTCCTTGTGCGACCTCTCTTGTAACATGTGTAAGTAGAACCACTTTTCTTTCGCACCTAATTTTCCGACAGATTCCCGATCTGTCTGAAAATTCAGAGCTCCGCAAACATTTGCCTCATAAAATCTCGGTTTCGACTTGCAATCCGAGTCATCCACTGGAAATAAAAGGGTCTCCGTGTTCAAGTTTTTCACAAGTTGTAAAGTTCCTGATAGAATTTACTGCCACTGTGCTTTTCCGATTAGTTTCTTACATTGTCCCCTTGTTGCGTCCTGTGTCCTATTTTTCGAAAATTTAATTTCCGGTTATATCACATTTTAAAGAGGGATTTTTGCGTTGGCACGATCACATAATGTTGTTTTCATGTTGTGACGATTGAGCATCAACAAGTGGTGCTAAAGCCGGTTGCGTGCAAAACAAATAATTGCGATTTTAATAAAATAGGCTTAAGCTCGCCTGAAGCGTGCTTGTATCAATTTTGGTGAAATTCGGTCCAATCAATGACAGGAAAAATAATAAATTCCAAAGGTCGAGAAGTGAAAACTTACATTCGAACGTATATTTTCATTTGCCTTGACCTTTTCGACTAGTATAAATACTTAAATAACCATAAGCTATTGGCGGAAAAAAGGATAAATTGCAACTGAAACAAAGTTTTCAAAATTGCTGGGTCTAGCTCCTGGAAACTTTAATCTACTGCTTTACAAGCTTTTAATTACTCCAGCTTGTTTGTAGGCGTAATAATTCTATTTTCACATACGATTATTAATAAGGTTTCTTTCTGTTCTGTTAGCAGCGTTCATGTAATGTAATAACAGGAAAACCTCGGCGCTTGCTCATTTGATGTGTATTACGAAACGATTCGGATTTAATAACAATTCGTCCTCGAGGCTTATTCGTAATTTCGAATTGATTCTTAATTTAATAACGGCCAAAGTGTGTGAAAGACATCTCTGCTGCTAAAATTAGGTTCTGCTTGAAATGGTGTCATCGCATGTTATGTTATAAACACCTTTTCCTAATTGTTATTCCCTTTGTTTCCTGGCTTTGTGTTGAATTCAGATTTTCTATGAAAACTCATTACAAATCTGGCGAGGGTTGTCTGAGAATATTTTTATAAGATAAGGGCGTCCTTTCGAGATGGGACTGAAAGTGGATGTAAGGACCTCTTCAAAGTCGATCTATTTTTCAGGAGAGGTCTCTTGAGCTGTTTATTATATTATCTTAGGTTCAACGTGTGCTACCTTTTTTAAATGTTAGGCATACCCACTATCAAACAATGCCTTTAAGAATATATTACTGAAAGTATTTAAATTTTCAATCTCGAGAGTAGCCTGCAAGTTATCCGTACCTAATTGCTTTATCTGATGTTCCAATTGTCCAAAGCATTTTTTGTTAAATATTTATTCGTTTGTTGCAAAAACAAAACGTGTTAAGTTTCAAGTCGTATTGAACAATTTGATAAACTTTTTAACAACTTTGTAGGTCATAGTTGTTCAACTTTTTTCATTACCGACTTCTAGTTCAGCTGATATTGCTTTTTAAGCAACAATCTTCGTTGTCATCATAAAACCTAAAAGATTAAAACTATACATTTTATTTATTCTATTTTCTCAAGTTCAAATTTAATAAAACTGCCTCCAGGGTATAGTTTTTTCACTCTCATGAGGAGTAGATTTTATTTACAAAATCGTTTAAAATTTATAAGAAGGCATTCCATATTTCCGTTTTACTTGATATATTTCCGACCTAGAAGTTTATATAGAAATTTTCTGTCTGTATGAGTTTAGGCAAATAGTAAATTGTAATTGCAATTTTCTGGTGAAGGATATTTTTTACTTTTCTCAATGTTATGTTTACGTTACAGGCTTATATAATTATTATTCTTTTATTTCGAAGTGATCTATTTTTGTAATAAAACATGCTTGAAGTATCGTCGGTATTTTTAACAAAAAATGCTCATGCGTGTTGAAAAACCAATAAATATTTAATTTTTTACAAACATCGAGTCATTTCAATCTGGAATCGATTTCATTTGTGTGTTCTTTTCAACAACCGAGAGACCCGAAAGAGTAAACTTCTCCAAAAATGTGCACTGAATCTTCCTGCACCTCGCGCCTGACTTTATGAATAGAATTCAATTTATGTTTCAAGTTTTAACTTATCGCCTCCAGACAAGCTGAGAGAAATTCGGCGGAGCTGATAAATCCCCGCAATGTCGCATCATTTCGTTGTTTGTACAACTAATCCGACTCTATTTGTCACATGTGAGCCACCTTGCACTAGCCAGGAACTTGTTCTTTTTAAAATCACATTTATCATCCTTATTGGCGTACGAGGAGACACCACGCCGTGTGAAAAAGAAACATCTTTTCCTCAAGGGGAACATAACAGAAATCGCAAGGCTGTTACACCGCTTGATATATTCAGATAAATTTCCTTCACGCTTAAGATATTCTTTTCACAAACGTGGAAATTTTTCTACTTCAACGGTTTGGGTAACATATTTATGTCTGGTACAGCGAAAATATTGGCAGGGGATTCAGCGTTATCTAATTAGGTCGCTATATCAATAACGAACACGGCACGAAAATTATGTTTTCGTTTAATACCCCCAGATTAGGCTTTGAATATTAACGGAAACATCCAATGAAGCCTGCAAATTGTTTCGATTTTTCGAAGAGACGAACAATTTTTGAAGAGGTGGGGCGCATCAAGTAATCAATTTATTTACTGGATGCATCACAACTCGAATTTATTATAAGAGAGAGATTCGAGCGGTGGGATTTTCAATATTTAATTTCCCTACTTGGCCTGAAATTTTATTTAAATTATTAACCATTAAATGGATTTGTTAGGGAGTTTTTCAAGACTATTAGCTCCAATTTGTTATTCAAAGGTAATGAGAGCTCACCGTTTTTCCGCATTTATTATAAACTAGAGAAATTTAAAGCAATAAAACCAATGGTTTTATTGATTTTGATATTTAGCGGAAACATCCATACTGTCTATATTTTATTTTTTAATGAGCTTTCAGTTTCCAGTTTTTGTATCGTATCAAGCTGTAATTTGTGACGTTTGCCTTACAATCCCAAATCATGAAATGGTGATTTTAAAGACAATTTCCATAAACTAACTCAATTTGAGCACTGGCAGTAACAAGTAGGTACAGTATGAGTCATAAAGCACCTACTTTTGTCAATTGCTTATACATGGGTCGTAAAGTCTGCAATTCTTTTCAATATGATACGTTTACGACATTACTTGTTCTTGCTGTTATATTTTTGTGACTCGTGCAACTATGTGGAGGGGTCTAACACACTTTGCATATGGTAGCACCTTTTGTAAACTCCAAGTTAGTTGAGTGCCAAATTTTACGAAAGTCTGTTGCTCGTCACTAGAGGGTAATTATTTTTTTTGTTTTTCCTTTAAATTAACCACCCCAACTAATCGAAGTCTTTTAATTCAATTGTGGTAGAGAAATTGGAAAAGTGACATTTTTTCTCGTCTCTGTAGCTCTACGTATTGTTGGCGGTACGTGGAGAGATTGCATTGCTTTAATTAAAGTCAAGAAATTAGCAATACAATCAGCTACCGATTGAATAATATTATGTTTAGCCAACGTACGTGTTAACTATACAATTTTCTCCGTACCCTGTCCTAGTTAGCATGTTAATTAAGGAAGGAGAAGTTCTGATTAGAGTTTAGAGTTAATAATTCATATGCGCACGGTAGCTATAATCGATGGTAATACCGTAAATTGTTAACCGTTATGTGTTTGGTGCATAGTTTTCGCACACAAGACTCAACGTTTAGTGGGAAAGCTTCTTGCTCATCATTTCCGCCAAAATTTCGAAAATTACCAGGCTTACAATAGCGTTCCGCTTTTATTAGCCGCTTATCATCGTCCTGAAGAGCTTGTTAGGACTACAAGTAACAGGAACAGTCTCGTAAGGACACTATTAGAGAGTCTCTTATGCAGGTCATCCAATTCCCGTCCATTCATTCCCAATAACGCAACCCAGATAACCATCACTCTCAGAAATAACGAAATTTTTATCCCGCTGTAAAACAATATTACAGACTTAGTAAAATCCAATTTGCTTGGCGTTATGAAGAACACTTTATTCTCAGATTCGCGAAACAATTTTTCTGGCCATTGACAAAGAGCAATTTATCTTAATATCAAAGTCGAGAATCTACTCTGATACGTTTACCATTTACACGTTCTCTTTGATGATTAAATATTACACCAGATCCCAAGATTAACGATGATGGAACGCCGGTTATTTGATATGCGCGTCATAATCTACAAATCAGTCTTTAGTCGATTTATCTCGCTTTTTGCGTAAAAAGGGACGTCTATACTGGAGTTTTTTGAGCAAGGTCAGTTTGAGGGATTGCTTTGCAACCAGATTGACGCAAAGCTTTCACATATTTCGCTAACATAGAGCTCTAAAGTTTACTCTAGGGTTTATAGAAATGGATTATCACAAAATCGGAGTTTGTTCTGCAACTGTGCCGCATAAACGTTTCACTTTGCCAAAGTAAAAGTCTAACGGAACAAGCTTTTACGTGATGTTCTCAGTCACACGGTCCATGTCTCTTTGGATGCTCGGATTGTAAGTTTCCACTTCTCCTCTCTTGATAAATTTTACGGCAAGCTTTCGTGTAACAAGCTCACGTGCCTTGGACGATAAATAGCGAAAGCTCAGGAAAAACCGCGTCAAATAATATGAATCATTGTCGCGTTCTTCCATTGCATGCAAAGCATCCAAAAAAAGAATCTTAATCCCAAACATTTGTATTCAATTTCCTTCGCGCACTTAACTTCTAATTTAAGCAAAGCACTCTACTGGTGTTTTCCTTCATTTCACCCTCCATTTTGCATGCCCCTCAGCTTCAGCTTCAGAATTTGTGTCAGTTGTTGGATTTAGTGGTGGTTAATAAGGTGCGTGTATGCAGAATGTCTATGTACTTCTTCCGGCTGCACAACCTCCGCAGGGCCGAGGAGGACAAAAAGAAAAAGCAGCAGAGCAGAAGAAGAGGCAAAGTTGTGGGCTGTCACCGGCTAACGACTAACGCTCTGACACTGGCTCCAAGCAGACTCTTCGAAAGGCCACCACTTACCCCATCGGACAGTCTTGACGAGGTGGCTTTGCAGATTCCCAGGTGCTCTCCATATGTAAATATGTTAATTTATTGTTATTTATGGTCGTTGGTATGCGAGCGAGTGCGTGTTAAAATGTGGATGGAAGGCGACATCTCTGAAACGGTAGCTGCAGTTTGGACTGGCTTATCGATCGGGCTGTGAGGCACGAATTAGAGTTCGAATTGAAATTATTTGTTCTCACTGAGTTTGAAATAAATCAACAAAAGAAATGGAAATTTTGAAAACGGTTTTAGAAATTGGAAATTTTGCGTTTCAGAATTGAGTCATTAATTACGCACAAAATACAAGTGCACTTCCGCAATGAGGAATCAAATCGATAAGATCTAATATAATTATTGTGCCTTGACCCGATTTCATTTGTTTATATTGACGAGCGACTATTTTGGTGAATCTAAATACAAGAAATTGTGTCCTGTGAACAAAATAGTATTTAATACGGTACATTTTGTTAGAATCTGATAATTTAATTATTATTTTTACATTTTGTGTTTACGTGTAAACCCGGTATTTATATCGATTCAACTTTATTCTTTTAGTCTCTTGACAGTTGTATTATTCTATTATTTTACGTCATGCAGAGAATACTCTTGAGACAAATTTGTTATCTTGCATGATGCATAGCGACCTCAAACAACTCGATTATCAAATGAAGGCACAAAGCTTTAAAGCCAATGTTTATATAAATATTTAATAATAAAAAATTGAAAAATTGTTATTTTCGATGCAACGATACTTCCTTCATTGCTTTATTCGCTTTGCCTGTCTAGCCACAATGAACAATAAATCTAATTTGAGGTAGATACTCTCTTAATTTTGTGGTATAAGACATTGAAATCCAGCGTTCAAATTACATTATTCCTTCTTTCTTGCCACGGATTTTGTTGGATTAAATGCAAAATTCAGGAAAAAGTCAACAGTTCTTTTGTAGGCGTCTAATGAAAGTCATAAAAGTCAGAGAGATATTGCATTTTTTTTCGATTCAGCACTTTATGGGCATACATAGTGGCTCATACGTATTAAAGGGCGCAAGGTGCAGTGACCTTTCAATTATCAGAACATTTTGTAATTTTGAAACATTGTAAAATAAGACTTTAAAAGTTTACTTACATCTAAAATTTTATTGTTCTTTACATTTTAAGATTAGTGCAAAAAAATTTCAGATAAAAAAATATTTACAACGTGTACCTACCTGATTGTTTACAATTGTATACAATCTACTTCTGCTGCTCACTAGATACACATTTTGTTATAGATAGTTAATTGTCTTTTTGTCGAATAATTTCGAATAGATGTTGAGTCCAATGAAGTTTTTGTAGAATGGGCCCGTCCCGCAATTTTTTTTAACTGTATTTTTGGAAAATTCATAAAAAATCAGGTTACTTTTATTTTTTTATTTTAATAGATTTTTAGTATTAAGGCCAAAAAAAGCAATTTTTGATCGCGTGACGTAGTAGGCCGAGCTACTCCTATTTCAAAGCGCGCATGCGCACTCACTGTAAACGCGTAAGATTATTTCGAGTATTTCGATGAATTTCGACCTTCCTCAACG
The DNA here is from genome assembly GCA_939628115.1 of Tribolium freemani. Classification (NCBI taxonomy): domain Eukaryota; kingdom Metazoa; phylum Arthropoda; class Insecta; order Coleoptera; family Tenebrionidae; genus Tribolium; species Tribolium freemani. The sequence goes on along the minus strand of OW626784.1, from coordinate 31,446,954 downwards.
ATTGATTGATTAAAGCACGCCTGGGCGCTTGTTTTCATGATTTGTATAAACTGATTTAGGTTAGTTTTTGTATTTCTTACGTTATTTATGGTGTGTTTGCTTATTGTCATCATATAATTGCTTACACACACCAGTAAAAACACGCTAAACGTTATATGAACATGAACATAACCTAACTTTTGATTTACGCTTGTATTTACGCTTGCATCTAGGATACGCGTTATTTTGTTACGTCAGGTTAGTGAACCAATCAAAAATCTAGTGGGCGGTTCTCGGCCTGTGACGTCACGATGACTTCAAATTCATTTTTTAGGCATTGTTGCATTTTTGGGCATAGATCTCGTAGAAATTGTGTTGTTTCTCTTTGAAGTTTTATTAGGTATAAAATTAACAAAATCTACGATTTGCGGGACGAGCCCATTGTTGACGATATTTTACATTTACAGACAATAGTTCAAATATTTTAATTTTGGTGGATGCGCCGGGATATATTCTAAAATACGGACTGTTTATAAAAGATTGTAGGATCTCCGGTGGTTCTGGTATTTGAATTTGCCGCATTTAATCACTTTATTTCTTTGAATTTTCTGAAAAGTACCAATTTTTATCTACCCAGGCAACCAGTAAGACCAATTTTTTCATATACTAACATTGTTCTTTTTTTCTTGAAAGAAGCTGCTGAAACTGATCCATGACTTTTATGTTTTTTTTACCAAGTTATAATAAAAAATACAAATACTATACACTTATTTCAAGTGAAAACCACAGGCAAAAACGAGTAATGTCGCATTCTATACATTCTGAGAAAAACAAGTTTTAAAGTTCAACTTTTATATTGTTTTTTTATGTTATAGGTTTAGTTTTGACGAAATATAATTGCCTTAAAATGTTTATAGCAGCACCATGCAAGGCTTTTTAAACATAATAAAGTTAGTTCTAATCTGTTCTAATTTTTTATATCTTTATCAACTAAAGGAAAGAATAAAAAAGAGCAAAAATGGGAAATGTGATTACAATTTTTTCTTGAATCTGTTAATAGTTCTCAATTTTATTTATTAGTTCAGTTTTTGAAAAAATGGCATTCTTTGTTTTTCCCCTCCAAGTAATCTTCACGTGTTTTTTTCGTTTAAGATCAAGATAAATTAAGAGTTAAGATTGTTGGTTTCTTTTTGGTGGATGCGCCGGGATAATATTTACGCATTTTTAGATTTGAATGTATTCAGTTTTTATTAAATTTATTATTCAGAACGTAGGTCGGCTTCAACAAAAATTTGAGTGCTACTTATGCCAAAACGTCTAATGCTAATGATTTTAATTTGCAAATGGAAATGGTGTTAGCGAATCGAGTTTTAACCATGAACGATTAAAATTGAAAGTTATATTTTTTTGTCACGAGATGTCGAAGCGACACAGAAATGCACTTGCAATCAAGTCTCTCGAGAAGCTTCGCCTACGTAAAATTGCTTAAATATTTAGCTTTCCTTCACTTTGAATAAAACGACTTAACTTGTGTATTATTTGCATAAAATTTTGAGAGATGAAGGGATAAAAGTCGCTGCAAATGTGACGGGTGGGATCTTTGGTAAAGTCACTAATTCGATTACCTACTTCCGACGATACGACAAAAACAAATATGAGGGGAGTTGTATTTTACATTTGAAATGCCAGTCTGTGACTCTTTGTGTATAAAATTTAAAATAACGAGTTTGAAATTAATGATGCAGCTCGTTCGTCTTAATTGACTGTGCGCACTTGATTTTATAGAACCATGTTTCAAGTTCGGCTACTTCATAAAAAGACTTTTTGGTGCTTTTTATCCAATAATAAGGCCACGCTATGAATAGTCGAACTACAATAGAGATATGTGTAGGCAGCGAGGCACTCAACGTTTTGTCGGAATAATCCCACAACCGAGGAAGAAAAATAAAAGTAACTTTTTTTAAGCCGCTATTATATTTACATAATATTGGAGTTTTATTTTTTAATGTAAGGAATGAATTAAAACGTGAAGCGGACGTTCTTGTCTTATTGGCGTAGTAAAAAAATAACTCTCTTCTTTGAAAAAATTAATCAGTTTAGTTCGTGATGAAATAATGTTTCTCAGAAAGAATCTCTTTTATGAAGATTTTTTATTATATCTCCATTGAATCTTAACATTTTTTGCACATTTGTGAAGTTTTCATTAGTGAAACATACTTTATTTCATATTGTATTTTAACATTTTTTGATTAGGTCATTCTGAAACTTTATTATTAGTTATCTTTATTACTTGGTTAGCAGGAAGGTTGAAGGTTAATTTTTTAGAATTCAAATATCTTCGGAATATAATATTGCACAGCATAAACTTAATAATCGTCTTATATAAAATTTAAAGGCGAACGTAGACCAGATACATTTCAAGAGATACCTGATACATACCTACAAATATTTCTTTTCACATTTGTTGTGGGAACAATTGTGCCACAATTTAGGTAGATCTGAGATCACAAATATGATTTCATAATTTTTTAATAGACTCACCTGGTAAGGTTGGGTTATAGAAGCGTCATTTATTTAATCCGCAATTCAATGTCTGATTAACTGATCACATAACCAAATTGACCCAGTCAGTTGCTCTTGCTCACGATTTTAACTTTTAACAGCGCATTAAATTTTAATTGTGCTTTCTATAAACATAGTATACTACGAGTATTTAATATATTATTACTTTTGATTATTTTCAGTACGTACTTATAATTTTGTCCTTTTTAATTACTTGTATAGGTATGTTACATACAGCGTTGGGCAAAAGTATGGAACCAAGCGTTTTGTGTTTAACCTATGTACCTTACGAAAAAACTAATTAGTATATCATTAACTACTTTAAAAACGTGATCATTTTTTTCGAAATTATTTTGGTTTTCGAGTTATTCAAAAAAATTTTTTTTTCAAATGGCACCCTACTACGGCGATTTTTTTGGTTAAAGATTATGCTCTAAAAATAACTTTTACTTTAATAAAATTAATTTTAAGACAGTGGTTTTTCTCAAATAAATTATAAAAGTTGCCATGGATGTTTTTATTTGCGAAAAATTTGACGAATCAAATTATAGGATTAAAAACATCCACAAACAACCACTTCGGCCAAACTCGGAAAATCGTCGTAATGAGCTCGGAACACAAATTTAATAATTTATTTAAAAAAAATCACTGGTTCAAAAACAATATTATTGTGTTAGAAGTAGTTCTTAGGGTATTATAGGGCAGTATGAATAAAATGTAATAAAAGCTTTTACTATAGTTTTATCTCTTTCTCTCTCATAAGATTTAAATTACGTCTATCTTTTACTATTACAAGTAAAAGCATTTACTTCACTTTATTCATACGGCCCATTATCTTTTACCAAAGAAATCTCCGTAGTAGGGTACCATTTAAAAAAAAATTAGTTTAGAAGTAGTTGATGATGTACTGATTGGTTTTTTCATAAGGTACATAGTTTAGGCACAAAACGCTTGATTCCATACTTTTGCCCAACCCTGTATAATGTGTAAACTTGGCTAGTTTATAAACTAGCTGGCTAGTTTGTAAACTAGCCAAAGTCCTTGGCTAATTTACTTGAAAGATCGTAAATTTATATTCGCATGTTAATTATTGTAGGTAAGTCTAAGTTGTCAGAAGGTTAGTAAGTTGGTTGGTTTATAAACACAATAAAACATTGATTGTTTCAGTTAGTTTATAAATCCGAACCGGTAATCAAAACTAAAAAGATCTCATAACCTCAGAATATTTACTAAGTTAGCCAGCGAGTTGGTTAGTTTGTCAACTAGCTAAAGAATTGGATATTTTGTGTTACGAGAAAGTATAGTTTTAAATTAATTGAAGAATGCCTTGGAAAATTTATAAACTACCCAACTATTTTTTCTTTCAAGTAAATTAGTCAAGATTTTTGGCTAGTTTGTAAACTCGCCGCTATTTTAGTTGAAACTGCGTTTTCTATTAAAATAGCCAACGGTTTGGCTAGTTTGCAAACTAACTAGATAGTTTACAAACTAGCCAAGTTTTTATTTTATAAATTAAAAATTGTAATAAACGTAAAATGCTTCGAAAAAGATGATTTTTGAAACATTGAAGACTTCTATTGAATTAGTTTTCTAAAAATTATTTAAAAATTTTGCAGGAGGCGAATAATAAATTGCAGATGCACGTAAAGTTCCATCGCTATAAAATTGAACGCCAAGCCCTCCGTTATGTAATAAGAGATAAATTCGTGTATTTTTTAGTACTATTGACTTTTAGGACTAACTTTTCGTCTAGACTTTGCGTGAAATATTTCTCGGTGACTTGGCTAAGACAGGTATTTTACCCTTGTAACGAGGTAATCTAACGTTTCGTCTCAATTTCGCCCGATGAAATATTTACGAAAAATGGACATGACTGGAATATCAAGTAGCTTTAATATTTCTTGCGCTGACAATAAAGTCGCGTGTAGTCGCAGAATTCGGTCAAAGCGGGATTAATATAGTTGTAAGAAGACCGTCGGGAAGACATCAGACTGCGTGTCTGTGGTAGTAGCGGGGGTGGCGGCATGTGAGCCGGTGGCGGCGATACCACGGCGAGTGGCAGTGGCGTAAAGCGCCCTGTGCGAGTATGAAGCGCTCGAAGTGCGCGTAGTGTAAAAGACCATGGCCGCCTCCAGCAGATACAGCTCCTACAATTGTCTCACCAGTTGGGATAGCTACGATAAAATACCCAGGTAACAGGTTAGCTCGAATTTTTGCAGTTTCGTAAACGAACCGATACTTTTCAAACTTTGCCAAAGTTTGATTGAGGGAAATAAACGACCGAAACTTGCGATCTTTAGGGAAAATTTCGTCCTAGGTGATCGATAAGTATTTGGATTTTATTAGAAGCGTTTTCGTTCGGTTAAAGATTAACAAACCTAATTTCAAACAAATTTCAAGGGGGGTGGATTTAACGGAGTGTTTTCAAATATTAACATTTTTTTAATTTTTACTTTGTGGACAATTCGAAAGCATTATTAAACAGTAGTTTGTTCTTATTTATAAGGAACTTTTAGTGTAGTCATATCAGTTGAAATTTTATTTCCAAAACAAAAAATTAAGTTTAAGAATGTAAATAGTAAGAGTGTATTTATTATTAGTTACTACTGACATTTACGATAGCTATAAGTACTCGTAGTTGCAACTTTATTTAATGCATTCTTTCTAAAAAAAAATTGGCACAATAGAAAAGTATTTTTATTTTAAGCTCACATAAATAGGTGGGTTGAGAAATGTATTAATAAAGTACGAAGCAAATTTAAGAAGTTGTAAAGACATGTAAAGTTATGGACAGACACCTAAACGCACCGGATATTGAAATCGATAAAATTTTCGACCAAAAACCGGAAAAATCAAGCGAGTTTAAAATTATTATAGCTTTTTTTCATTTTTTCCATGATCTCTGAACCTAAAGCGGTTCTGAGCATTTAGGGACAACACGTATGCGTATAATATTTAATTAATCAATAATTGTATATTTTCCATTTCCAAACAAACTTTGCAATATTTTATATTTTGCAGTTTTGCCCATCATAACCACTGCAAATATTATAAACACTGTAAAAGCACAAAAGCGGAATTTATTAAATTTTTACATTTCCAGAACAGGTATTTTAATAAAATGCGATCCATTGTAAAAACACTTCGTTTTAATTATCCTTTGTTCATAATGGAAAATAGTTTAAATGTAGAGATAAAAATTATGTACCTTGGAGCAAAAGAAATGATTAAAATTTTAATTTGCACATTTAACTTAATCTCGAATAAAATGTATAATTAATGTGCATCCAAATGCTATGTTTTTTAATTTTTAATTAAAAGTTTATTCTTTTATAAATAAAGGTCGATTTTAAGAATCAAAATTAGCAGATCCACAGTTTTTGAAAGCGTTTGCTTTTGTTACATTTGTGTCGTATTTTCTGTCAGGTATATGAATTAGTAATTAAAAACTCTTTCAACATAATGCATGTACTACTCGTATGTTTTAAATATTAAAAGTTGCCTGACCTAAAAGCCAAGTTGTACTTTATCAAATAACCAAACAAATATTGGCTCGATTTTGAATTATTTAGTGTTGCCTGAATTGTAAGAGCGATAATAATAATACATTAATTTGAAAGAAAAGTTACTAATTGGGGATTTTCCAATAATTCATTTAAACCTTTTTAACAACTTGTAGCAAGTTTGTTAATTTGATCTGCTAAGCACCCTCTCTGATCATTTTCAAACAAATTATTTTATAATGTGAAAGCGTTGATGAAATTGTCTCCGACTAATGTTCTCGGAGGTCATCTACAATGAACTTCAAATGCCACTCCTTTTTTAAGCTACAGACAGATATTACTGGGTTGGTTATTATAAAGTCATTATCTACAAACTTAGGAGTAATTTTTAACAACGTCTAGTCTAGTAATAACACTCCGTGGTGTCATTATCCTCCTAATACTCATTAGAATATTATGGATTAGTTATCCTTTCAAGATCCTTTACCTGAATATAAAGTCCCTTTGCGCAACTGGCCAATTTATTGGTTAATCCAAGTTATGGAGCTATTCATTGGCTGATCGTTAACGCTATAAATTTAAGAGGCTCATCAACATTAGAATCATTTATCTTCTACGAGAAAATAAAGTGTTGTAGCGTTTTGTTGCAATTTTCAATAATTTCTAACCGATTAACCGATAAGCGAATGAATGAATGAATATTATACCAAGCAATAACTAGGCTTTTATGATATTATAAATTATATAACATCTACAGGTAAAATTACCTAAACAGATGACATGTGCTTGTGGATTACTATTTAATACTATATTGGATTCACAGTTTTGCCCGTTTATTACGAAAATAATGTCTATAAAGCTTTTAGCTTTTAGCGTCTTAGGTTTAGGTAAGGCTACTTGAGTTTAACGGGACATGGAGTTTTTATGATTACTCTTGAAGAAGAGATTTTCGTTCTGGAATGGAATGGGGTTAATTGTTTGTTGCATTTGTAAGAGGTGAAAGAATTAATGAACATTTTGTCTTTATTATGTTTAGTTAAAATAAAGTTGTCATGAAAATGTTTACTATTTTACACTCTTAACACCCACCTACCTACACCTACAGCTAAATTAACACATTATACAGACGGTTTTAAAAAAATAAGAACACAAGAATATGAAACTTACTCGTGGTTCATCAGCATCAGGCATTAGGTAATCAAGTTTTTTTGATTATGTTTATTATTTATTAAAAGCTTTTCATAGGAACTTGCTGTTCTAAAAACAATAATTAATTTGAAAAACAGTTACTGAGTAACTTATCTATAGGAATTTACATACAGTGGAATACAAATTTTACCTCAATGATAATAATGGATGTCTGTCTGCATTTCCAGCTCCCTAATGCTTTCAGCTTAATAAAAATATTGTAATCACTTATCTATGGTAGTTTCCATTTGACTGCTTAAAAATTAAACAATGTGCAATGATCATTCATTCCTAATGGGCATGGAATATGTATTCCATTTGCGATCATTAAGGTGTATACCACCAATCATCGTTACAATATGAAATATTGATTCTTGCAATGCTTTTCATTTAGAGGAGTCGTTTCGTCAACCTCTCAGTGGATGCTCTAATTTGCCATTCAATGTTAGTTCGAGCCCGAATCACATCATGTAGTAGTGCACAAGCATAACAGCCTTCGGCATCATCGCAACTTTGCTTCATTATTAGTTTTCATGTAGGATAACGACCACTAACATTCTGGATTTCGAGTTATCACGCATTCACCACCAAACACCACTTTCCGTTTCATCAGCGCTTTAACCTTTCACCTCGTTAACACAATATAGAGGTCACACCCTTCAAACACATCCCTGAGCACTAATTATGATGTTTTTTACGGGTTTTAGGCACGAAATGTCGCTAAATTTAACAAACAATTCAAAGTTTGACTTGTCGAATTAGGGAGTTGCGGTCGTGGCATCTGAACATGATGTAAGTCTTTCAGGAATTAACAGTCTGGAATTGTGAAAAGGTTGTGTTCCTGGCGAATTGTATGACGTAGGTAGGCTTTGTGGCTTTAATGCGATTGAAGTTTGAACATTGGAACTGGAATGACATTAAATTTAATTTATCGTCGCGGGTCGCGGACTCGTCTAGCTGGAAGTAAAGTTTTGATAAATGATTCAAATCACACGAAAAAAACGTGCAAACGGATCCCATCGAAAAGATGTTTAAACAGGTTGCTTCTTTGACGATATTTGTTTCTAATTATCACAGAGTTTGTTATTCTAATTTAACCCGTAAGAAGTTTTAGTTCGGTGCAGTCAGATTAAATTTAAGGGCACTTCCGAGCGACAAACGCTGTTTTTATCCTTATCAGCTTATGAGGACTGAATCTGGTTCAAGTATCGCTTCAATGGAATTATTTCGAAAAACTTTAATTGCTGGAAAAATACGAGTTAGTAGAAAAATCTGCTTTGAAGAGCAAATTATACGCTCTTTTGATATTTACCAGAATAAATATCTACGTTTACTAGTAGGTACCATTTAATTCAAGTTTGAAAATAGAAATTATAGTTTTGTGTATTATTTATTGTAACAAGTGTTCAATAATAGTTCTGGTCAGATCGCCTATGTGTGGCAATTGTCGCAAAAAACGTATATCTCGGAAACAGTGACACATGACAGCTGTCAGTGCTCCGCTTTTTAACCTCTTGCATACTTTTCGAGTTTCTGTGTCTTCCTCTAAATGAAAATCAACTTGTAAGTGTTTTCGCTGTGTTTTTTGCCCCACGTGCGTTTTTTTTTTGTTGGCGACTTTGTTTTCGCCTGGCTTGGGCCCGCTCTTCTTTTCTGGACTTTTCACGTGAACTCCGCAATGGTTTTTACCTTGGAACAAAAACATTGTATGGTGGAAGCCTATTTAAGAAATGGCACGAAAGTTGGTGGGGTGTGGACTTATTCAAATCAAGCAGCTCTCAATCATTATCTGGAGCAATTCCCCGATGAAGTTGTGGACGGCAAAAATGTGTAAACAAAATGTGTGCAATTCTGTAAGAAAAAGGGTTTCAAAGTGCATTGAAGTAGGAGGTGGACATGTTTAACATCTTTTATAATAAAATTTATTCATTTACCTACCAGTGTTTGTTTATTTTTAGTTTTAAAACAGGCACGAGAAGAGGTTAGGTGCAGGCCACATACGAAAAGGCGGCCAAAAATTCACACGTTCAACTGAGATAACGCTTGCAGAGTAAATTCTTGAACGTCTCCATACAATTATCATGATTTGCAATGTGATTTTTATCAAAAACTCCTAAATGCAAAAATAAGACAACATTTACACAGTTGATAGCAAATCATATGAACTTATCACGCAACCTACGTTCATGCTAGGAAGAGAAAACCACAGCAAAACACGACCAGAACTAATATTGAACACATGTTATTTTGCTTTTCACTACATAAATAAAGAATACTTTTTTAAATAAATAAATAAATTGTTGTTGTTTTATGTGCTGGTACGGAATTTATTTATTTGTTACTATTACTGTGTTATAGAAAATTTAGTGGTAACCAAATTTTGTCGTAGTATTTGTTTACAGTTTCTTTTAATCAGGTAATAGTTGGTTGAATTATTCCGTCATTTAATCGAGTCGTTCATCTGGAAAAATAGCTGTTTGGCGAACCCACTTGGCCACATACCAAAATACGAATTTTTATTTGCAATTACATAAAGTTGTAATATTTGTCACTTGACTTGTGTTGGAAAATTGTGAGCTTAAACAAATATTTGAATAATAAAAAAATGTCATTTTGTGATAAATGGTGAAATACATAAAAGCTGAAATAACACGACACCCATTTTAAATTTGAATTATCCATTAATGGGTCGTAATGGCTGTAATATGGATTTTTAGTGTTGTCAAAATGATAACTTTGCTTTTATAAAGTGGTTACATTACTTTACTTTTACTGCAACTCATTTTAAATAAATAAGTTTATTTCAACTTTTACTGCGGGTAAAAAATGGAATTAATTTTTTTGGCGTAATTTTTATTTCTCCCGTGTGTGACATCGGCTTCGCGTGGATTCTCTTAAGTAAATAACTAATAAAAATATTACTGCACGTAAATACGCAAAATGTCTGAGGTGACGCGGGTGTTTTTTAATCAAAATTTACTCATAAAAATTTATTTGTTGAAATTTATTTACAAGAAGCTTAAGAGATGACTTATAGGTGCCAAATAAGCCCGGAATGGATCCGCGTTGACTCGTTTTATGGCAGTTTTAGAGTTAGATTTGTGTAAAGTACCGAGAGGTGACAATATTACACCACATTCGTTCCTAATAAAAATGGAGTGGAGGACTTGCTTGAGGATTGCAGCGCCATACATTGTGTGACGGTTTAAAGTGTGATGGATGACTTAAAATGACTAAAATAAAAACCCTCTTTGATTCTCTATTGGTAAAAGCTGTCTTTTGTTGGTCATTCAAAAAGCTTTAATCTACTAATTCGAGTGCGTGGACAATGCATCCGAAATTAAAGCTACAACCTTTCCATGAATGACTAACGATTCTGAAAAAGGCTCCTGAAAAATGATTGTCAGCCACGTGACAAAGAAACGAATTTATCATTCGTGTTTTTTAGTGGTGCCACTCTTTTGTCCTTTCTAGATTGGCTTAATTGCATTTGGGGTAAGACGGGGATGAGCTGAGTAATCACGGAGGTTCCAATCCAATTTGAAACTAATTTCGTACAACAAACTTCATAAAGCAGTTGGAAGCACGTATTTTGGCGTAAAAAATTCATAGTTAGCTAATGTGGATCGGTCTGAAGTTGCCGCATTTTTTATTAATCCTAGGTCAAGTTAAAATAACATGAATTTGGGGCTGTTTTTAAAGAAATATAAGTTTTAAAGCCCCAATACGCAATCTGACCTTTCTATCAGAACCATGCCGGACTCACGGAAGTTATAAAACTTGTCTGGAACGGTTACTGAAGTTTGTTCCAACTTTGGAAATTCTGTCGACTAATTCGTTTTCTTTTTGTTTCAGGGTGCGAGTGGAGTATTATGTCAATGAAAATACATTTAAGGAACGACTGCAACTGTACTTCATTAAAAATCAAAGATCTAGTAAGTCTTCATTCATTCGTTGTTACAGCACGAACGCTGTTAAATGAAACAATCGCGTGTATGACTGGTAGTGGTCAATTGAAATTGGATGTGAAAATCGTTTATGTAACTCTTTATTCTTCAAAACGTAGTTTCCATACACAATTCCAATTCTGCCCTTTCAAATAAATGAATCACACAATACGTAGATAAGTGGAGTTTTGCTCCACAATGTGCTCTTCAAGTGCAGATTTCAAAGCTTTTCACGAACATTACATTAAAATGTGATGTTTTTCAGAATTGTGTGAAAAATGGAGACACAATAGAGTTGTAATTGCGACTGCGACTTAATCAAAACGAGATATGCATGTTGCAAATTGCGTTTAATTTTCTCTATACGTCTGTATTGTCATGAAACCTAAGCTAACTTTATTACTGTCAACCAGACTTTACATATTATCAGATTTTCAATATCAAAGCAAATAATAAAAATAATTGCTGATGGCACGCAGCGCTTAGCTTGATAGTGATTGAATCTGATAGTGTCTCGGATTATCTTAATACCTTTCTTTGTGGCTAAACTTAATTTGCTCAAAGCCAACAACAATAATATGATAAAATTACTCATCGTCACGCATCCTGTTATTTCTCTTTAGCGTGTCGTCAATCATGGCCCGTTACTACGTTGCGGTCTAAATGCAGCAGCATTGCGGTCAAATAATTATAACTTGGTCGCAAAAAACTAAAAAAGGCCAATGTTTAGGTCTTGATTCTAGTTTGAGGGTGTGTCGTATTTTGCTGCGCAAGTGAGGAGATATAATGTCACGCTGCAAATGAAATAATAAACCACCAAGTCCCCATTTCTTGCCGGCATATCGTTCCAAAGTATTAAAGCATGGCATTATCAAGCTCATTAAATGTAAAACAATCCGAGTGAGCGACTATCACCGGGGGAAACACGTCAACCATGAAAATAGATCGAAATCACCGTTAACTACGAGAGCGTCTACAAACAATTCGTAGAATTAATTCGATTAGTTTGCATACAGCGAAAATTCCATTTTAAACAGGCGACGAACGCCAACCAATTTGCATCTAATTCATTTTTCGTCTGTCACTGCAAAGGGAGTGGAGAAAGCTACTTGGGAGAGGTAGCGATGTCATAAACAAGGGATAGTAGGAAAAAATTAATTTGCAGAACGGAATTACAACTGGTTTTATTTATATTTTTCTCCCGAATTGAAAAACTTGAATAATGAATTTTTAGAACACTATCCAAATTTTTCTTACAAAAATCATTCAAATAAAAGATTTGAGTTTAATTAATGTAAAAGGCTTACGTTTATTTTTGCAAACGAAAATTTTCTTGTTGGTAAAAAATTTTCACAAAAGCTACAATTGAGTTTAAAACATAAAAAGTTGCATTTTTGAAACAGCTTCATTTAGAGTTATGTTACTTACTACCGAATAAAATTAATAAAAATAATAGTAATTAATGATAAAACTCTCGTCTTATTAATTTTAAAAAACATTTTAAATGTAGGTATACCATATTTTCGGACAGTCACTAGAAATATTTTTTGCTTAAATGATTTTACAGGAGTTGAGAGCTAAAATCTGAAAGTGGATAAGTTTACAATTTCGAGAACGTCTTAATTTCAGATTCTCACTATGTTTATAATGATTTAATTCGTCTCTTGATTTAGCAATCTAACAGTTCTTTAAAAGTTGGAAACTTTTAAGTCTTGTTAGTTCCGATTTACGAATTGCTTTAAAGTTCAAAAACTTCAAGGATCGTTTTACAGACAATACATTTTTACTGAATTAAACTAACAAGTGTTCAATATTGGTTCTGGTCAGATCGCCTATGTGTGGCAATTGTCACAAAAAAACGTATGTCTCGGAAACAATGACACATGACAGCTGTCAGTGCTCCGCCGCCAAAAATTCACACGTTCAACTGAGATAACGCTTGCAGAGTAAATTCTTGAACGTCTGCATACAGTTATCATGATTTGCAATGTGATTTTTATCAAAAACTCCTAAATGCAAAAATAAAGCAGTTGATAGCAAACCATATGAACTTCATGCTAGAAAGAGAAAACCACAGCAAACCAAACCAATATTGAACACATGTTACTTACTACTGCAACCAAAAGTGGCCACTTTAAAGGTCAAATTTTTAAAGTTCTAAAAACTTCATGGTGTGAGGCCCATGGCCTCCCCCAAACATCAATTTTTAATAAATAATATAAAAGCTTAATGAACAAATGCTTTTTAAATAATCACATTAAAAGTCTTTTTAATGCTCATTTATTTTATTAATAAATAAATAAATAAATAAATAAATAATTTCTTATGTGTTTGTGTCCATTTTGTTTAGTTTCAGTATAAGGAGAGGTACCTATTTGGTTAGGCTATCACTCAAAAAAATCACAATTTTCTGTCAACGTTTCGTCTTAATTTAATCTTCTTCAATCCGTTTATAATAAACAATTGACGGCCTGAAGAAGATTAAATTAAAAACGAAACGTTGCCAGAAATTGTATTTTTTTAAGTAATAGTCAAAATAATACCAAATACTATTCCTTATACTGAAAATAAACTATTATAGGAAGATTCTCGAAAAGTAAAACAAGGAAGTTGCTTAGAAGCTTTTTTACGTCCAGAATTTTTTGTTACTTAAACTTATTTAAACAATTGTACGTAAATTAACATATAGGGTGCTTTATTTGAAAAAATATAAATTTGCAATGTAAAATTTTTTGTAAAAAAGTTTTTTTGGGCTTAAATTTTGCACAAATTTGTTTAAATATTTTTTGTACTCATAGCTTTTAGACAGCTATTTCCCGGTTATCCCCAGCTTGTGGGAAAGTAACTTTCCCGCACTGTAGTGTTTTTTACTTTCCAACAGGGGCTAGGGACATTTAGTAGGCTGATATCACTATTGTTGAGATGGAAACGATTGAGATTTTACGATAAGTGACCGTTCATGTCAATTTTTTGATTGTTTGATATTAAATATTTATTTTTAATTTTTTTTGAGAGATTTGTTACAAAAAATATTGTACCTAACTTGTTTGAAAAGCAACTTCCCACATTCGCACTTCATGCGGCCCTCGCTGCGCTCATGCCGCAAACAAACTGCTCATGTAGGAAATTGTATTTGTCAAACACGTTAGGTAAATAACTATTAACATACCGACAGTAAAAGTTTCATTTAATAGCTTCACTATTGCTCCCCCCCCCCCCCAAAATTCAAAACCATCTGAAAAAATATTGTGTATTTAAACAGTAATTATTTCCACTAAAAGAGCAACGATTAAAAAATAATGTAATATCATTGGAAAAAAATATTGTAGCTTTGATTTATTAAAACTTCCTTTGAAACTATTTGCAATTATTCATCTCTAGAATAAGGAAAGTTGTCGCTGCAAAAAGGTTAGATTGTTTTTTTCTTTATCCTCTTTATTAAACTCGTTAATTGCATTTCATTTTTCGTTAGAAGCTGTGCTTTTATTTGGTATTATTTTCTCTAAGCGATTGATTTTCTTCGTCGTCTGTCGAAACGGTACGAAATAATTAAAGCACCGGACTAGATGAGATTATCTAGACTTAAGTCGAATCCGATAATTCGCCCTTTCAGCAGCGGTCCACGTAGTGAACTCTAAAAAGCAAGGAAACATCTTTTTCATTTTTTCCACCGACTTTATGTACTTTTCACCCTTTGCGAATCACTTATTCATCCCATCTGTCGTCTCGATAAATTTTTAAATATGAACGAATCGTCCTTAAAAATTCATTTTCACACACGAAAGCTTTGTCGGGATTTAGATATACGTAGTCGGGATTGAATCCGCTCGCAACAAATTTTAGTCGCAATAATAAGGTTATAATTAATTATTTCAAGTTTGAACAGTTACTTAGGTTTCAGAGCTGAAACAGTCTCCGGTTTCCTGTTTTAATACAAATTTAATAACAGTGTTCTAATCTTTGAAGTAACTTGTAATTTTTTCTTCTGTTTTAGGTCTTAGGATACGAATAGCCAATTTATTTTTAAAATTGTTGTCATGCATTCTGTACATAATCCGAGTTGTCACAGATCTCGATCCCACATATGCGGCATGGTGAGTATCCAAGGACTTTTGTTGTTTTTTTTTATTTCCTACAATAACAGTATAGACGTGATCCAATGAACATCCTGATCTAAAAATAATTCCGCACGTTTTCACGTTTCGCACAGTTCCAGAAAAAGAACTCATTTATTGATGATCAGCTTTTGTTTCTCCCAGACGCGATTTTTTCGTTGTGTTAAACCACTTACACTTTCAAAATTCGTTCACATTTTTGTTTAAAGAATTCATTGGAGCGGATTGGGAAACGTGACATTTTGTTGCAGTTACGGATGTACGCCAGGCGACAAATCCGAATATATTATTTCGGCCAATCTAACCGAAGAAAAATTTCAAGAAAACCCAATCATCAACTGGGATGCTATTCTGTGGGTGAACCGCCCCCTTGAACTCTGGATAGTTCAAGTCGTATTGGCCATGATTAGTCTAACGGAGGCTCTTCTATTGGCCTATCTCGGATACAAAGTAAGTAAAAGCTAATTCGATTACAATTTATTTTCTCGAAGGAAACAATTGTTGATAATTTAGCGTCAGGTTTCGCCGAAGGTAAAAATGTCAACTCGCTTATTGCTATCATAAAGATGTTTGAAAAGCTGTGTAAGTAAACGACATAATATAGAACGGACGATAAAAGCTTTCAAAGGAATCGTATATCAAACGGTTATTGCTGTGAGTACAGTTCGATTCGGTTTATTTTGGGCTCCACCTTTAGAAATTAATTTAAACTCATTGTGCTTACTCGAATGCACTTACAAATAAAGGCATATTGCAATATCTCCTATTCGTACTTGGTAACTTTATCCCAACGGGGATTTGAGGTTTTCCTCCGAAGAGAGAGAATTACGGTTGCAGAAGCGGCAACTGAAATACGACCAAGGAGTTACCTTCAACCAAATACTCTTATCAATGATAGGAAACAAATTGGCAGGATATGAGGATATGAACTGGGCGAACGAAATATGCGCAAGCTAAGTTCATTTATATTATCATCGAAAATAATTGATGTTTGACAACAAAATAATAAATTGCTAAACTTTGGAAGCTATTAGGTTTCGTCGAGAATAAACTTTGCACTTTTCGAGCTTTGTAATTTGATCGCGATTTATGAACGATGAACCTCTTCGTCAGAAATGGCGAAGTAACTTCGAGCTGGAACGTCTCAGATTATTCCATTTTCTAAGTGCTTAGGGTTAAGATCACGTGGATATGCGATCGATCACATAATTGAGGCGACTTTTTTTGCTTTGTCAAAAAACATGATTACTCTACAGTGAACCAAAGTTTATAATTATTTTATCACCTGATCAAAGAAGAAAAACAAACCTAAAAACAATACTAGTCGATATCTAGGAGAAAGAAAGAAGACTTGTGGTGTCTATTCTGATCAATACGAAGAAAGTTTTATCATTAAAATGCAATGTATGGTTAAAAACACAACATTTTGCCTTTTCTTTAGATTTTTTCACTGAGAGTTAGAATTGGTTTTTGTAGAGAATCACTTTTGTGATGGATTCGATTAATATTTTTTAAACACTTTTTTTTTGTTTAACGATTACAAGGCAACTTTTTGTTGTTGTTACTTTTTGCCCAATTGTTCTTGAACCTTCCACATTTTTATGTAAAAAAAACAGTTTGGATATTTAATTGTCAGGCTCCATAGGTACAAGAAAACAACTTTGGAACTTTTAAATATTAATACAAATCGTGTATTACTACAAGTGATCATAAAAGCTTTTAGAAAGATTTTTTAATTATTTTGAAATATCAGTATTGCACTAGAAGTTCAAACAATTTTTATAACGTTATGATCTAGTATATAAACTGTTTATCTGATGTTTATTTTTAAATAATAAACCCTGATTTATAAAAGTAATTTTCTTCATATCTTACTACGAGTTTCCTCCTCCTTATTTTTTTTTCGATTGTGGAATTCATTTGACCGCTGATTATAAAATTAGTGCAACGAACTGATAAATAATCTTGATAGTTACGTCCCCATTCACAAGATTTTGATTATTATAAATTATTATTGTTCCTGTTATAAATATAACAGTATTTTTTTATTTTTAAGTACTTACTCAGAATTTTTGGAGGTTACCTACAACCAAAAAGTCCATAAGAACTGTACTTTTGGTATTTGTCAAGTTATAAACGAAAGAAAAAGTTTCTAATTTACTTGCTATTTAGTAGATTAATTAATTAATGACGAAAAAGGAAAAACAAGTGCTATTGATTAAATAATAAAGGCTGGCATGCAACTGAAACCATGCAAAGATGAACATTTACCTGTTTTCGAAATGCACTAACCACACAATCACTTTTATTATTTTGTCCTGAGTATCGATCTGCGATTTTATTTCAGGACATAAAACAAATAAGTGTTGGAGCTATCAAAAACACATCAAAACTTTAAAAAATATATATCCTGTAAATCTATACAATATAATATTATAAAATTTGCATTTTACACTTTTGTATGTGGTGTTACAACCTCAATGCCAAAATCCCTAAAGTAACACGCGTTTTTATAAAACTTTGCAAAACGAAAACATGTTCTACTTCTTAAGGAAATTTATTGAATTGACATTTAGTGAAAAAGGGAATTCAAAAACTGGGTTCCTCTGATTTGTCTAAAACATAAAGCTGTTATTAGTTTATAAACATTGGAGATTTTTCGTAAAGCTTTCAGCGAAAATGCTCTTCTGAAAGTGTGAAGCGGGAAAATGTCTAGCCCTTGAAAACCAAGAGTGTATACTTGAGCCTCCGTCCCAATAAGATTCGTTAAGGAAGAGTGCGGAAAATAAACTCCTTTAGGTCGTTCCTGTAACGAGTAATCGGCAAATGTCGAAGTTCGAACAAACCAAGTTCTGATTCATGTCAATGTGAATCAAAATGTTTTATTGTCTAGTGCGAGGAGAATCGAAAACTTCAACAGGTATTGATCCCAAAAACACGTTGTCATGCGCTAGTAAGTGTGTTAATAGACACACCTGCATACTACGAAATACTACGAAATAATCGATAGATTTGATAAAATAAAAATGACGACCCAGTTTTTTCGGTGATCCTTCACCTTGACTGGAATCCGTAATTAGTTAACTGATTTTTTTCAGGGAAACATCTGGCAGCAGCTGTTGTCCTTTCATTTCATCTTAGAAATTGTGAATACAATTCCATTTACATTAACGGTGAGAGCTCCTCGACTGGATTCAATCAGGCGTTAATTGCGATTTTTGCAGCTTTTTTACCCCCCGTTAAGGAACCTCTTCATTCCAGTATTCCTAAATTGTTGGTTAGCGAAACATGCGTTAGAAAATATGTTCGTAAGTATAAAAACTCTACTCCAATAAAAATAGCGCCGGAGAAAATGTTATCGAAAATTGACTTATCAGTCCCTTTGATAGGACGATTTTCCACTTTGTGCCACTCAGAATATGCGACGCGCTCTTATCGGAATTTGGAGGCGGCAATTATTTTGGCTGGATGAAGTACAAGTTGGACAACTCCGATCAATATTTTTACGGGCCTTTCATTTTTTATGCGTTTTATGGAAACGAACTTACCTAATGGTAACCGATAAATGTTCGAAAGTTTTAACGCGATTTTTCTTCAACCAAATGTGGTAATTACGCCGATCTGACACAAATTTAATTTTCTATTATCTTGTGATCCTCCGTGTTCGATTCTTTCATCAGTTAACTCGCTGAAAGCTAATTTAACTTTGCCAGAATCACCCTGTATACCGTAATAATCGACAATTTGCATTTCGCGAGGCTTCCAAATTAACTTTAACAATAACAAGACGTGACTGTTATCAATGTTCTGATTTGTGGTTTTGTTTCAGAACGATCTTCATCGAGCAATGCAGAAATCGCAATCTGCCTTGTCTCAACAGCTCACGATATTATCCGCAACTCTTGTGTGTCTCGTATTTACAAGGTAATTGCTTTGTTTGCTACAACATTTATTTTATCTTTCGTTCCCAGCCTTATCGCATTTTTTATCTTGTTTAAATAAATCAGGAGTCTCTAAACCGATTCGTGCACGAGATATTTTATTCACAATTTAATTAACTTGGTGATGTTTCTTTACAAAGGTTGACATTGGCTTTGGCTTAAATCTCTGCACTAAAAACACTAATTAAAACATTTCCGAACAAAGGATCGAAAACTCTGGCACAAGTTCCAATTGATGCCCTCATGTGCAGGCGAGATGTGCTCAAGTTTGGGCCTTTGTTTTCGCAAAGTCTAGACGCCAGTGTAGCTAAGCTAAAGGATGATGTGTTTATAACCCCTGTATAAGCCCTGACGATAATCTTTTCTACAGTAATAAAGCATGGCCTGAGACAGTGGTAATGACTCCGTTGTGGAACGAAAGGAAACATTTTTGAACACTTTCAGCAGAGTCAAATCAAATGCCACCGTTCCAAAAGCTCCGATTTATTTATATGTCTAAATCATTATCTGCAGTCTCTAAGTATATAATTAATAGGCAACCGAACATTTCCATTTAGAATTTAAAGGCATGTCATTGTCAGTTCCAACAGGGGAACCCTTGTTACAATATGAATAAATAATAGATAACGTCAATAAAAGTCGTCTAAAAGTGAAGTTTGTTCTAATTGCAAGCACAATTAATTACGTGGACATGTTGGAGTCTTTTTTTCGAAATTGAAGACAAATAATAACCTCGAGGAGACTAATCTGAGTTTAAAAAAGCATTTATAAGACGTTCCGACCGGAAATAATCTTGTGAGGATTTTTTGTGGAGAATTAGGAGACGTTAAAACGATTCATATTTTATTAAGGATTAAATTTGCTGTCGTTCGATATAGAGCGGTAGAGATTATTAGATCGTAAGAAGTCGGATCAGTTGGGTTTTATTATAGTCTATGAATGACCTGTAGCTATTGTTGTTTCACAAAATAAATTAAAATTAATTTTTTGTACTCATAGCTCTTAGACAACTATTTCCCGGTTATCCCCAGCGTGGGAAAGTAACTTTCCCGCACTGCGGTGTTTTTTACTTTCCGACAGTAGCTAGGGACATTTAGTAGGTTGGTATCGCTATCGTTGAGATGGAAACGATTGAGATTTTACGAGAAGTGACAGTTCATGTCAATTTTTTGATTGTTTGACCTGTTACCAACTCAGTAGCAAAAAAAACTAAATTATAAAAAATATTACTTTTTAATTTTTTTTGAGAGATTCGTTACAAAAAATATTGTACCTAACTTGTTCGGGAAATACAATTTCCCACATTCGCACTTCATGCGGCCCTCGCTGCGTTCGTGCAGCAAACAAAGTGCTCATGTGGGAAATTGTATTTTCCAAACACGTTAGGTAAATAACTATTACTTTGTGTCATTATGGTTTTTAATGCTTTACGTTCAAAGTACAGCTTTAGCGAATAAAAATTTCTCTACACAAATTCATACATAATAAGTCAAGTCTAATTGTTTCGTACAGAATTTGAAATTCTGCAAAATTTGGACTCCTTTTTTGAGCATCCATTTGTAAAAAAATGTGATCTCTGAGATTAGTTTTTCAAAATATGTTACATTGCTTTAAAGGAATTAAGTCCAAATTAGCAAAACTAGCTTCAGAAAACAAGGTCCTCACATCGAAAAAATTATAAAAAGTACAAATTTTGCACACATTTTTTTGCCGAAGGCACCACCGAATTTCATTACCTCAAATGTCTCCCACTATATTACCCATGTAAACTTTAGAATAAAGACGAAAACTTTGTGTATAGTGCATTCTTTGTTCTTTAACGACTTCTCAGATGGTAAAACCATAACATGCGGATAAGGCAGACTGAGTTATCATTTATGATTCTCGTATTTTGTTTTTTTTTAAGTTTTGTGTTAATAAAAAGAAACACAGAATACGTATTCATAAAAAACTTATTAAGAAAAAAAATAAATAAATATGCGTATGGTGCCAGAGTTTTCAGGTCGCATCTACAGCCTCTGACCTGACCTAACGACCACTAACTAGTAGTGACCGGGACCGACGGCTTAACGTCTCTTCCGAAAGACGAGTTAGTTGCGATGTTTTTGGCATTACATTATCCGGTCACCCATCCAAGGAATGACCGGGGTCAGTGCTGCTTAATAACTTCATAAACTAATGAAAACCTATGAAATCAGCTAGTCTATGCAACTAATTATAAAGCCGCCCATCAGCTACAGCTACAGGTTTATCTAAAAAATTGAAATGAATAGATTAAGTTAAAAAAATCAGATTTACACTTGACAGATGTTACCGTTTCGATACAAAAATCTTTTTTTTTCTGGGGACATTTAAATTTCGGGGACATTTACTTTAAAACAAAATATTAATATTTTTTTGTTATTACCGCATTGGGAATAATGTTATTTATTACTACCGTTCAATCCATTTTCGCCCACACATTCCATAATGGATTACCTAATAGCTAAAGATTTTCCCTTAATAACTTGAACGAAGCCGTATTACGGAAAATTAATAAGCTAATAAGAAGTTTCCAATTAACGAATATAGCACCAGCAACTGACAATCCTCTCAACCGGAGCAATACAAAGAAGTACATAGCTTTGAAAGGTACACTCGTCCTTATTTAATTATACAAAGTGCTTCCGTCTCTTAAATCAAAGCCAAATTTCGGGACTTCAATTTGAATTTGTAATTGTTTTACTACAATGAAGTCATCCGCTCGACTTCGATGCAAATTTCGACTCGCTTTCAGCGTCTGCGGTATCCAGCATTTTCAGCGGGCTGGCCATCGCCACCTCAACCTCTTCCAAGCGACGTACTACGTGGTGGTGACCTTCTCCACGGTGGGCTACGGCGACTTCGTGCCCGACATCTGGCCCTCGCAGCTCTACATGGTGATCATGATCTGCGTGGCCCTCATTGTGCTCCCCACGCAGGTAAGCCCCCCAGAGCACCCTCAAAACTCAACGTGACTCATTAGTATCATAACTTGCAGTTCGAGCAGCTGGCCTTCACCTGGATGGAGCGCCAGAAGCTGGGGGGCTCTTATTCCTCACACCGCGCCCAGAGCGAGAAGCACGTGGTGGTGTGCAGCACGACATTGCATGCCGACACCATCATGGACTTCCTCAACGAGTTCTACGCCCACCCGCTGCTGCAGGACTACTACGTGGTGTTGCTGTCGCCCATGGAGCTGGACACTACCATGCGGATGATCCTCCAGGTGCCCATCTGGGCCCAGAGGGTGATCTACATCCAGGGCTCGTGTTTGAAGGACGGGGATTTGGCAAGGGCTCGCATGAATGAGGCAGAGGCCTGTTTTGTGCTGGCTGCCAGGAATTACGCGGACAAAACGGCAGCGGTGAGTTTAATTACGGAATGGTATTGTGCTATGGACGGGGAAACGCGAGTGCGGATGGCAGGTAGAAGCGGAAACGTTGCGGTTGTTGCTTGAATTGTGCGTTACATTAAATTGCCAATTAGGGTTATGATGGTTTAATGGAAATAAATTATTAGATGCTGTTTACGCAATCGATACGAGGGATGATTTATTGGCAAGGAGGTCCCAATAAGTTTTTTCGGAGGAGAGATTACGACGCATGTTTATTTGGGGAAATTGCGTTTGTCTCATTTTTCAATTTGGTGGATGAGAGCTCGCAGATTGTATTAACTTTGAAGGATAATAATAAGCCAGAACACTTTGATATTTTTTGAATAAAATGTTTCGAACAGTTGGACAAATGATATCTATCAACCTAATTACAAACAAATACATTTCTCTTGATTTGATAGAGCAGTTCAAAATCTATAAGTATGGTCAATTTTATGTGACAGATACGTTCCGTTCGGAACTTATGAGAGAAAGAATACAATAGTGTCTAAAAAGCATAATTTTGAGAGTTAGAAGCAGTGTTTTGGGATTTTTTAATTTTTTTAACTGTCCCAGGTTACATTATTATACATATTCTTGTTCAGTACGTCAGATATGACCCCTCCAGCAATTTTTAGCCAATTTAAAGAAAAATTGAAAAAATTTCGGGCTTTGAAAAGTTTTCAAAAAACCCTGTAAAAAATTCATCTAAGCTAATTTGGGTTTTCTGAATCCATTTCTGGACTCGGATGCATGCTGCCACCCCCGTAAGGGGTGTTTCGGGTCAACCATAAAAATGGTCAACAAATTTTTAAAGGGCAGCTCAAATTATGTAAGTATTCCAAATTTCATTACGATCCAGGGGGTGGAACTTCCTTAAAATTTTTGAGCTAGAAATACGATACGGTTATTTTTTTAAATGCAAAAATACCTTCAGAAGATTTGAAAACTCATGTTTGTAGACAAAAAAAAACTTAATATACAGGGTGCTTCGTTTTTATTATTACAAGTTTAAACAGGTGATAGAACATTCAATTTTAAGACAAAAGTTTCCTATAAACATGTATCAAAAAATACTTCGTAAGGGAGCTACACCTCTTGGAAGGGGTGCTTGCTTTAGTGAGTTTTTCTGAATATTTCAGAAACCATTCCAGATAAAATTACAATATTTGGTACAGTCGATAATCTTCATACGCCTAATCGAATTCTAGAATCAAATGTCGAAATTTTTATTTAGGGTTGTCCCAAACTGGGGGGGGGGGGGGGTGAAGGGTAAAAACTACCCTAACTATTTTGACTTTAGTTTTTTGATACTTTCAGCAACAAAATCATAAATTCCAAAGTTTTATACGCAAAAATGGTCTCTTGTGTTGTTTCGATACAAGTCACCGATTTAAAATCTATGTTACAGACCATAAACAGCATAAAAATCAGGAAGGATGACCAGAACCAAATTGAAATCTGGGTCTTTTGGGGTTAGACCGCATCAATTTGTAACAAAATGTCGACGTTTCGCCCGTTCTTGCAAGGGGCATCTTCAGGACAGGTTCTGCCCACGAAAGCCTCTGTTCATCCCTGATTTTCATGCTGTTTATGGTCTGTTAGACAACGTTTAAATTAATTTTACTCAAAAACGGTGAGTTGTATCGAAACAATACAGGAGACCATTTTTGTGTAAAAAACTATGGAATTTATGATTTTGTTGCTGAAAATGTTAAAAAACTAAATCTAAAAGAGTTAGGGTATTTTTCACCCTACTCCCCTCCAGTTTGGGACGCCCCTGATAAAAATTTTTACATTAGATCCTCGAATTCTATTTGGCGTATAAAGATTATTAATTGCACCAAATTTTGTAATTTTATCTGTAGTGGTTTCTGAAATATTGAGAAAAATTCACTAAAAAAAGCACTCCTTTCAGGGGGTGTAGCTCCCTTACGAAGTATTTTTCAATACATGTTTATAGGAAACCTTTGTCTTAAAATTGAATGTTCTATCACCTGTTTAAATTTGTAACAATAAAAACGGAACAGCCTGTATGTTCGTATGAAAGAAAAAAAAAGGACAATAATACTTGTACATAGAAGAAATTACAAAACTTTGATAGTTATTATTTTCCGAAAGTGTTTTCTTTTATTGCGTTAGGTTCAATGGAATGAAAACGGCCCTCGAATATTAATAAATTAAGAGCACGCAACAAATGTCAATAAGTGTGATTAAATATTTGTGATCTAATGATATGACAAACACATTTGTATTTATTGTGGAAGAAATAAACGCTACCATAAAAAGTTTTTTAAGATCTCATTTGGTACAAGCTTTTAGAGTTATGGTTTTGGCCGCCATCAGACATCAAATAGGATGATGTTTTGTTTTTATTGGCAAGTCCAAATATCCTCGGATACTGGCTTTTATGCTTAAGGAAGCTGATGCTTGAATTTATACAATAGCCGGAGGAGCAAGGATTGCATCTTGCATAGTTTACGATAAAAAATGCATTTTATTAAAATGTTTGTAACTTTATTCTTAACATTTGTTTTCTTGTTATTTTTGAACAAAAATTCACTGTTGAGTTACGAATGACACTTCTTCCAAGAGAATTCATTTATAGTTGCAGAAGCAGTTGGCGTAAACTATTTAAGTTACGACAATAATCCTTTTATGAGCTTTATTTAAAAATATTTTAAGATAAGTGTGGTGGAACTCTTATACTTCAGGAAGAAAATTAAAAGCAGCGAAATAAAATGCGAGGTTTTTACTAATATTATTAAGTTATTTTCAGGTGAGTATTTCCCTCGCCTGATTGATCATTTTATATTCTGTTGTAGTAAAAATAAAAAGACCTGACTCAGTCGGGGAATAATATAAAGAGGCACTAACCTTTACTGCATCTGAAATTTAAATCTAATCTTTCAGTTCTCTGTAATGGAATAAGTATTACATTCTTTTCATATTGCTGGAGTGGTAGCAGAGGTCGTTGAATAATATTAAATAGGTATCCAAGTCGACAAAAATGCAGAGCACTGACTTGTTTCTTTTCCGTCAAACTTGGAATACATGGGGAAAGATTTTTAGAGTTCTATTTGAACTTAATGATTTTTAGTAGTAATTGTTACATTGCTACATTGCCAAAAAAGTTCGTTATGCGCGAGTAATTAGCCATTCACAGAATTTAGTGCAACAATTCGGTTGACTGTAGAACTGAAACGTGACCCGTAAAATTGAAATGTCGCTATAACTCGAAATCGTAAAACTCCGATATAACCAGTTGTGCTAGCCAACAAAGGCAACTTTTTCCATTTGTAACTTTACACTCCACTTTTATTGAATTCACAATTACACCTGAAACGTTCCGTCAAAGCTGTCTCCAGTCCCCAAATACTCTAATTTAATTTTTCAATTAAGCTGATCGTTTCTACAGCCGAAAATGTGTTTATAAAGCGGCGATATCTCCGCTCACCACCTTACCCTCGTCTTAATTAATTCCAAGTTTATTTGGCGACTGCAATTAGTTTTCTGGCAAAAAATTCAGATTAATTGAATTTATAACAAATATGTTTTCATAACTTTGGCGGAAAGTAATTACGGAGAAGTAGAAATTTTTGTATTAATTCTAGCTAAAGCATTTCAGCAACACGCACTGCTGATGAACTTTTTCAGGGACGTTTTAGTTAATTAATTTTTTCAGGACGAACACACGATACTGCGGTCGTGGGCCGTCAAAGACTTTGCTCCAAATGTCGCACAATATGTCCAGATTTTTCGGCCTGAGAACAAAATCCACGTCAAGTTTGCGGAATACGTGGTGTGTGAAGACGAGTTCAAGTACGCCCTTCTGGCAAACAACTGCACCTGTCCTGGGGCCTCCACTCTGGTGACGCTGCTTCTTCACACTTCCAGGGGACAGTAAGTTGTTGCTTTGTGTTAATTTGTATTCACGAAAGAATCAGATAATATGCAAAACTTTCTTGAATTTTTCTCTCAAGACGTGCAAAGACGTGATCTCAGGTAGATAGGTCACGCTCAGATGCATGAAAATTGCAGTTTTGCTCCGGAACGAGTGTCTCGCTGTTTGTATGAAGTCATAGTTTTATAAAAGTAGAATATGAAAATTTATGCCAAGACTTAAATTTGCATAAAGGAAATCTCACTAAAGACATACACAAAGCAACACGACCCGTTTAAAAATTGCCACTTTATTTTCAGGATTTAACCCTTCAGGCTTCAGAATAAAGGAGCCGCTTGTTAGGGCGTTTAACGAGCCGTTGTCTAAATATGAGACGAAATTTTTCTTGCTTTTTCATGCTTTGCAATTCGCACGACCTATCCCATACTCTGTTAAATAACTTAATTTTTGTTTGATGAATAAATTAACCGACATTTTTCTCCAGATAAGATAATTAAAGAAAAAAATTCAAAAATCCCGTTTTTTTACAGCGGAGTCTGGTTATAACGAACTCGGAAAATGTATCAAAATGAGTTCTTTATATTATTATCCAAGGTTCGCTACAAGCGGTTAACTAAAAAAAGTGTTTTTTAGCAGTTATTTTTACTTTACATAGTATAAAATAAGATAAAATAAATTAGTAGGTATTGTAAAAAACATTAATCCTTTGCGACAGTAGGTAAAGCTAGAAAAACGAGTCCTTCCATAAAATTGTATTTATACTGTATCAAGTCCGGAAAGTGAGGTTTTACTGGTCGAGTAAGCAAATACCAGGACGACTCGAAGAGGAGTCCTGTTAGCTTACGAGTAGCAGTAAAAGATCACTTTCCGGACGTGATGCGTACAACATTTTTTTGCAACCGTGATGAGGATTTATTCCAACTTCATTGTCTCGTTTTTACCGGACTAGTCCGGGAAAAATTATCCAGCGAACTAGTCCGGTAAAATGGTACTTCATTATTTCGTTTTTATCGGACTAGTCCGGGAAAAATTATGTAACGGACTAGTCCGGTAAAATTGTACTTTCCGGGATGAATATTATGAAAGTAAAATGTTTATTACAGTACGGTTGAAAAAAAATATAAAAAAATAAAAGTTTAGCATCGATTTTTTTAGCGAAGATACTGCCGAATTTCATTCCCTCAAATGTGACCGCCTACTAGTCGTGTAAACTTTGGAAGAAAGTACTCAAAAGTCGCAAACATAGCTGATATTTCGTTTTTTTTTTGATGAATTTTTAGACGCTAAAGCGGAGGTTACATCATGTATGTCTTAAAAAGTAGGTGAAAACATTCGGATAAAGCAAGTTGATTTGTTTTGACTTCTTTTGGGCTCTTCTATCGTAAAAATAATATTTTGCACAAGTATCAAATTCACACTGTTAAATAGTATATTGTTTACCGAGTTTGAGTGTAAATCAGACGCTTTATTGCCGAGTGGATTTTTAAACGTCAACAGATAACGAGAGGTTTATCATCCACGAGGTGAAATAAATGAACCGATTTACACGAAAACGTCAATACAACATTTTATTCTTCGAATTAGACTCAACAAGGCTTAAAATTGCTTTAAAAATAATCTGACGTTTCGTATTGAGAAATGCCAAACAGTTGTCAAAACGTTTTTACACAGGAGAAAACTTGTAAATTTTGACAGTATTGAAGAATAAATTATGTTTTAAAACACACGTTTTCATAGGTTAGAATGTTTTTAGTTAGTAATTCAATAATTTGTTCATCAGTTAACACTTCTCTTGCTGATTTGTTATTATCCACCCCAACATATTCCTCAAAATTCGGTGAAAAGTTCGTTATAAACGGAAAATTGCATCATATTTTAAGTCAAATCTAGTTCGTTATATGTGGAAGTTCGTTATAAGCGGGTTTGCTATAACCGGTAAAAAAATACATGGAGCTTATGGAAAGATTTTCGATACTTCAAAAATAATAGGTTATAGCCGGAAGTTCGTTATAAGCAGGTTCGTAATAACAGGACTCCACTGTATTTTGTTTTTCAGACATTTTTTAAACATTATTTTTATGAAAGAATTTCATAATCTCTGAGAACAAAAACAAAAAATAGTTTCATACAATTATTTTTTACGCCTTAAAACGAGAGAAAAAAATTATTTCTTTGGATGAGTGCTACTTATTTCCAGGGAAGGACAGCAGTCTCAAGAAGAGTGGCACCGCCTGTATGGCCGGTGTTCAGGCAACGAAATTTACCATATCACCTTAGGCGACAGCCGCTTTTTTGGCGAATACGAGGGCAAGAGCTTCACATACGCCAGCTTCCATTCGCACAGAAAGTAGGTAAATTTGCCGATCCGTTCAACCGTCCCATCTCTGTCCCATAGCTCTTTTGGTTCATTCTTAATTTGCCCAGATATGGGGTGGCTTTGGTGGGCGTGCGTCCCGCTGAACTACCAGAATTTTACGAAGACACCATCCTGTTAAATCCCGGCCCCAGACACATCATGAAGAAGAGCGACACTTGCTACTACATGAGCATCACCAAGGAGGAAAACTCGGCGTTCACGGTCGCTAATCAGCCACAAGGAAACAACAATAACACTTCCACCGAACCTGTGATCGTTACGGCAGAGGAAAAGAGTCAAGCACCCGCCACCAAAGACGGTACCGGCCCTCCTCAACTAATTCTGCAAGTTCCCACCTGTGTCAGTGAGTGTTGTCGCGCATGTTTTAGCATTTTTATGAGATGCTGGTGGCAGTTGGGCCTCCAGGGGACTTGCGAAGGCGTTTCTTGAGTGTGAAAGATAAAATAAAATGGCATTTTGCTTTCAGTATTGTTTCGGTTTTATCGGGATTGACAGAGACATGAAAAAAATCCTTGTAAATCTTTACGATAAAACAGTAATCAATAGTTCGTGGTTGGGCTAAATTAGTCTGAGACGTTTAATTTTTTGGTTAGATAATTGCTTCATTCAGCGATAATTATTAGGGGACATAAATCTTGGTACATAAAATTGGATTAGCTCCGATTAAAGTTATGTACGTTCAAGCGCACGAGATTTATTAACTTAATCAATTTGCTTGAATAAAAAACTGCCCACAAAATTATTTCGAAATTTTTTTTATATAAATTTATTTTAGGCAAGTATAATATAACATGTGTTCAATATTAGTTCTGGTCGTGGTTTGCTGTGGTTTTCTCTTTCTAGCATAAACGTAGGTTGCGTGATAAGTTCATCTGGTTTGCTATCAACCGTGTAAATGTTGTCTTATTTTTGCATTTAGGAGTTTTTGATAAAAATCACAATGCAAATCATGATAATTGTATGGAGACGTTCAAGAATTTACTCTGCAAGCGTTATCTCAGTTGAACGTGTGAATTTTTGGCCGCCTTTTCGTATGTAGCCTGTACCTAACCTCTTTTCGTGCCTGTTTTAAAACTCAAAATAAAGGAACACTGGTAGGTAAATGAATAAATTTTATTATCAAAGATGTTGAACATGTCCTCCTCGTACTTCAATGCACTTTGAAATCCTTTTTCTTACAGAATTGCACACATTTTGTTTACACATTTTTGCCGTCTACAGCTTCATCGGGGAATTGCTCCAGATAATCATTGAGAACTGCTTGATTTGAATAAGTCCACACCCCACCAACTTTTGTGCCATTTCTTAAATAGGCTTCCACCATAAATTGTTTTTGTTCCAAGGTAAAAACCTTTGCGGAGTTTACGTGAAAAATCCAGAAAAGAAGAGCGGGCCCAAGCCGGGCGAAAACAAAGTCGACAACAAAAAAAAACCGCATGTGGGGCAAAAAACACAGCAAAAACACTTGCAAGTTAATTTTAATTTAGAGGAAGGCACAGAAACTCGAATAGTATGCAAGAGGTTAAAAAGCGGAGCACTGACAGCTGTCATGTGTGACTGTTTCCGAGACATACGTTTTTTGTGACAATTGCCACACATAGGCGATCTGACGAGAACTATTTTTGAACACTTGTTACTTTTTTAGCAAAATAAATAAATACTCCGACTTGCTTCTATTCCACCAAGAACACAATACTACCTGTAATTTTACTTTTTGCTAAGTTATATGGTTATAGTTATAAACTCTGATTGCATTTCAAACTTTTACAAAAATTGGCAACAAAATTGTAAATGTGAGAAGACATCTGGAAGTAGGTAAATCCAAAATAAGCAGAAATTAATGATGTAAAACAAAGCAGGAAAATGTTTTGTGTGAAGAAGAAATTTTATTAAATTATACATCCATAAGAAATTTAATTATTCAATTTGAAAATAATATGTAATAACAATATTTTAATAAATGTTTATGTTTTTTTCGCAACCTCCCACAAGAAACTCAACATAACTATTTTTTACCTCAGTCATCTTGGAAACCTATATATCCACTTACGGCTATACTATTCGAAACAGTGAAACTGTTTCGACCCTTGCCGATGCAAAATGATTTAGGCAATCGTAAATCAATTTATAAATTAATGTGTAATAAATAATTTTCGTTACTTTTTTATTCAAGCTTGAACGTTTCAATTGATGCGCTCCGAGATTCGCCGTTATGAAAAGTTATAAAGGTTCATTAAATAAGTAGCCAAAAATTTTTTAAGAATTTTAACCACTGTTAATCCACACAAAATACCACTTTAATGTAACAAGTGGATGTGTCATTCGCTCGCAATTTAGCGAATGATTTAAATCGTTGTTCTAAGTTAGCCATAATTTCTAGTGAGTTCTTCTAGTTGATCTTATACTTTTTTAAGATTTTCTCTGTGTTGCATTTATTCCTGTATTTAACTGAAATCACACACAAATCACACATGACATTAAAAATACCATGAAGTTATTGGTATATAATGCTGAATTCCAAAATAAATTACGTGTATTATAAACGACATACTAAACGTTTAATTTTTGTATGCTTTTACCGATTAATAAATTTAATAAACGCAAACAAAAGCTCACTTTTACAACCAAAAATTAAAAGTCTTAAACGTATTAGGTGTATAAATTCATATATTTTATAGTCATTTTGCGAAGAATAATTGTTATAGTATATAATTGTTATAGTATTTCTAACCCGGCGCATCCACCATTATTGCTTACGCGTAAAAATTAATTTTTTAGATATTTCTAGTTTTCGAATTAATAGCTTCTGGCAGAGCCGTTAGCAATTATTCTCATCGTCATAACAGAATTATGGCAGGGATAATCTAAGAAATGCCTCTTGTTTTATAGTGCTCCCTTTTATGGCAGTAATAACATTTAAAGCATCAGTTAAAGCGACTGTGATTCTAAGGTTCACTAAATGTGGACATAAGCAGTAGTTAACCGACGGGATCTACTTGTAGCTTAGATCGACAAAAAAGAGATCCAACTGTTTAATGTCCTTGTAGGAACGATAAAAATGGCATTTTATTTTTCTTATTGCTTTTCTAATTGGTCAAGAAGCCAAAGCACGCAAGTTCCCCAAACGCCCCTTCCAACGTCCACAAATAATTGTCAACTTGACCTGATGTTAGATAAGCATGAGGATGAGAAAATATTCTAGACTAAGCAATTTTTTGACTACTCGTTATTGTCTTGGTGAAAGGTGAGTCATATTATTTCTAGGTATTATGGAGCTTTCGCACGAAATTCCGAAAAATGTACATTATTTCTCTGAGATTACACTTACGAGTCTAATATTTTTCTTATATTGAATGTCGGGCCATAAACCGGGAAATCTGTTGTCAGGAATGTTTCATTTTAAGAAAACGTTTTATTCTCTACATCATCTGCGGATTTGTTTGGAGTAGATTTGTTCCTCAAGAGATTTGAAGGAGTAGTATAATGCACACGATTTCCGCTATAAAATATAAATCCGTTACTTTCTGCGATGATGAGTGAGCGAAGCTGGAACAACTTCGCAAACATGATTAAATCGGCGGGATTTCCCATCGTATACAAACGATAAAATGAATTGTTCATGAGGAAATTTACTTTAGACCCACAAACTTTCCGGTTCATATGTGTAAACCAGTGGCGGCTTGCGAGTTCAAGACCAGGTCAGAAGCAAGTTTTATGGTTTTTCTGCGTTTTAATTTAATGTTATTTCAAAGAAAAAATTCTAAATCTCATTTTTGAATGCATTGCGGCAAACGAGCTTGATTTTGCAAAATTTTCATTTAATACGACGAAAAATTTACAGTTAATTTTGAAATCATGTTACTTCTATTTGAAATACTGTTTCGGGATTTTAAATTTTGCGTCCATTTCCTGTAATAACCAAGGTAAAAAAGGTGAAATAATCATAACAAACTAATATCACATAATTAATTAAGTCATTTCGAGTATGTTTGCCTTCAAATGCTTATGCACATTTTGTAAAGTAAATACGCGAAATTTTGCCACAAAAAGACCAAAAAATTACCAGTGAAGTTCTAAAACGTCATTGCTATTATCTTTTTCGAGCATTTCTGGTTTTTTAACCAGAAACTCATTTAAATTTTGCCGCTCACTTATAATAAGTATGCCAGAACAGGCTGAAAAATAATAATGGGAAGATTGAAAATAGCTTGGTTTATTTATTAAAATATAGAAAAAAATGTCTAACTTTTATCGAAATTGACGTTCTTTTAGCTTTTTAGCTACTCGTATTTGAGCCGTCTAAATGCAAAACTCACTCTTTGATAATGAGTTAGTTTTGAGATATTTGCGAAAAACTATTTTGGAAAGTTGTAATAACATTTGAAAGGCATTTTTTTAGTGGCTTTATTATTACTGTAAAAACTGAATGCCATCATGTGCTGTACAAATCATAGAGTGAGTTTTGCATCTGATTTATGTAAATAATTGTAATAATTTAAATACCTACTTAATAGAGGAATCCGAAATTAATTAAAAAATAAAAATAATATTAGGCAGGAATATTACGTAGTATGTCAAAACAAACATTCTTCTTTTTTTAATTCAGCAATAACTGATGTAAGAAAATTTAAAAAGAGATACGAGGTCGTTTAAATTAGGGCAAAGTTGCGCATTCTTATGCTGAATAATTATCTGAAAGAAAATGATGTGCCATTTTTAGTTTTTGAATTATTGAGAAAAATAAAAAATTTGTATTTTTTATTTTTATTTTTTTAAGAGAAAACTAAGAGAACTATAGACCTTTTTAAGAAAGACATTCTTCAGACACTTTTTTGCAAGAAATCTAAATTTGTCATCGCCTTTTTCAAGACGTTCTTGATGTCATAGTTACAACACTCAACTTTGGTTTTTCTTATGGACGCCATATTTAATACTTGTATTTTTGAAAAGTCTTTTTGTTCCTGATTACAACGATGTGTCACATGATACGCTCGAATCTTACATGCTGTTAAAATTAAGAAAAAAGCGTTTTTGCAAAGAGTGCTTTGGAAAAAAACGCCAGAAGTTGTGTTTAACAAACTAACTTTTGACAGTTCTATTAAATATGCGATCAGAATTTTAATAACTTTTTCTTGTTTTGTTTTACAAAAAATAAACTTCTAGCTTATCATGTCGTTTAGTTTTTAAATAAGTAAGCTTGGCGGAAATCTGGACCTTCCAGATCCAAATTCAATTAAACTTCCAAATTCTAGTTTGTTTAGAAACAAAATTGTTGCAGTTTTTTCCAAAGCACTTTTTGCAAATATGCTTTCTTTTTCATTTTGATCAGTATGTAAGATTATATCATATCATGTGATACATCGTTGTAATCAAAAATAAAAACAATTTTCCAAAATACAAGTAATAAATATGGCGTCCATAAGAAAAACCAGAGTTGAGTGTTGTGACTCTGAGATCAAGAACGCCTTGGAAAATTCGATGACAGATTTAGATTCCTTGCAAAAAAGTGCCTGAAGAACGTCCTAGCTAAAAACATCTAGTACTTTTGGTTTTCGCTTAAAAAAATAATAACGAAAATTATAAATTTCTGTATATCCCATTTCAGTTTATAGTAGAGTTGCAACAGCGCATTTGAATTTTTTGGAGTGAAAAATAAAGCGCACATTGAGAGTTTCGGTATAAGAAAAGAATTCTGTGTTAAACTAAATCCCAGCGACACTTTTTGAGCTAAGAAAACCCTCCAGAAACTCTCAATTTGTGCTCCACTTCACTCTAAAAAATGCAAATGCGTTGTTGCAAAATTCTACTATGAATTGACATGGGATATACATTTTTAATTGCTTTCAAAAGTAAAGGGTTAGTTTTGCACCTGAAGTGTCAAACCGAAGAGTGAGTTTGTACTAAACTCAAAAGTCAAAACTTTTGTATAGTTTTACTCTATTAAAGAATGAATTTTATAAAAAAAAACCAATAGAATCATGAAATTGCTGTTCAAATTCTAAATATGAAAGCGCGGGTAAGCCTTTTTTTGAATTTTCGGCAAAGAGTGAGTTTTGCATTTAGCTTATTTTGCGAATTCGCTTCTGATACGTTGAAAATTTCTATTAATAGAGATCCAAATAAGTTTAAAACGGAATTTAAAATAATGTTGAAAAAAAGGAAATATTTTTATGGAACCTATTAGGTGTTTAAAATATTTGTTCTTGCCTCACCTACTTGAGCCGGCGAGCGGCCACTGGTGTAACCCCCAAAGTAATACTTTGAAGTGATTGTTCACCCAAAAATCGGCTATTCACTCAGCTTTTTGATGTGGTGTCCCAACGTTGTAAAAACCGATCACAGCTGCTGTCAACCAAACTAGTCGCTTTACATGTTCCGCACCTCAACCATAATTCATTCAGTTTGTTGTTCACTTTTTGAAATGCGAATAAATCTTCGATAGCCACGTTTCCGGACAATGCCGGTCTGAGCGACTCCAGGCAGTGTTTGAAGGAGTCCTCACCCGGATCCACAACGATCGACGTGTCGATAACCGGCAACCACTTGGACATCCCCCGGAGCGGCGACAACCCCAACCTTCTCAGTCCGGAAATGATAAACCAGCGCCGGAACTCCCGGAGGCCCAGCATCCTCCCCGTGCCGGACATGTTCACCAGCTCTTCGCTGAACATCCCCCAGGACGTGGCCGACGAGGGCGACGAGAGCGAGGACGAGCTAGAGGATGATGTCCCGTGGCGATCGCCCAGCGAGAAAATAGCGTAAGGTTTTTTTAGCCCTTGCATGTTCTAGTCCGATATGTCAAAGGGTTTATCTCGAGATTAGATTTACCTTAGCTTAGTGCAATTGTGACCGCTATAACTCTGTCTCTGCTCTCTTTCTCTGGAGCTTTGTGTTTGTTTCTCACTCTTTCACCTTCTTATCATGTCCTGGTGTTTCTGTGGGCACGGTCATGACTTGCACAATTATAGCTCTGTCTCTTGATCACTCTGTCCGATCCTTGCACTCCCTAGGTCCAGTCTTACAGACGACTCTGGGGACTCGGAGAGACCCGCATGGCATGACGAATGTGCCCGGTAAGTTCAAACTTTTTTTAAAATATTTTATTAGTTTCCCTTTCTCTACAGACAAGATTTAGTCTTGGTGCATGTTTTTGACATAGCTACCATACCGTTGTTTTTTTACTTTTCGAACTATTCTTCCAAATTTTTACTGTATATACCTACTGTACATGCTTGTCTACGTCTTGTACCGTACGATCAATAGGATAGATAGATCGCCCTTGCCTTTGTCATTACAACCAGAACGTGTAGTCAGAAAGGTAAAGCAGAGTGTTACTAATTCAGTCAGTCTGATCATGCGGTAAAATTTGTACACACATTTTTACAAAATTACTAACTATTTATTAGCAGCAATTAGGTAATTTTCTCGTAAATATGACTTATGAAGATCAAAAAATACATACTATATGTATGTACTTCTTAGGTGTACAAATATGAAATACCACTCTATTGATAATATTATTTGCTACTTAGCGTTATTTAGATATGGGACCTAAATAGAAATAAAAAACTAGAAAAAATGGGATGTGGCAACGTTGAATGGCATTGCAATTTTATTTCCATACATTATCCATATTAGCTTTTTCAAAACTATGTAAACGCCAACGTCGCATTTTATTTCAAAATTAGTTATTTATTAATTAATTTATTTATTTATTATTAGTTATTTATTCACTTAAAAAAATTAATAGCTAATGTAATTTATAATTTCAATGAGAAATCTAATCATAAATAACTATTTTACACTTTTATCAACCTTATTTAAAAAGATCATTTGGTAAAATGCGACGTTGGCGTTTACATAATTTTGAAATAACTAATAGAACCTCAGTCTATTGGGGAATAAACATTATTACTGTAATGACAGCTACGTAATATTATTATTAATTCTTTAATATCTCAAAATGGTAATTTTTGCTGAAACTGAACTGATCGAATTAATTTAAAAAAATCAGTGCAGTTATAGATATACTGAAAGAACTGAAAGTAAATGTAAAAACAATTATTCTTGATAAGACAGTTGATAATTAACAATTATCACTGATTTTTGGAATATCTAGAGAAAAATGTGAGAACTGAATTTGTCGCAACTTTTGTTTTAAAAATTTAAACAAAGGAAAGGTTTTTACATTTTGCCCGGTTTAAGAAAATTTATTTTATGAATTCATGTTTATGTAGTATAGACTATAGACAACTTACGTGTATTTATTTTGTCGTATACGTTCTTTAATCTTGAAAATCAATTGTAATAAAATATTGAAGTAATCGTTTTTCTATCCCGGCGCATCCACCATTTTTAGATGTAACAATTTACATTTTTTTTAAGATTGCGAACTTTGTGATACAAAACGCAATGTTTTTGTTTTTAAAAGAAGTATAAGATTTCGTTTTTGGAAAAAAATGTGTAATTATTGTAAAAACCGAACTCATTACTCCTAATGAAAAATAATTGATTAGTGGTAATTATTACATGAGTGAACACCTCCAACATTTTATCAATAATATTATAAACATCGTAATAGTAGCAGTGGCAAATACAAAAACTGACCACTTCACTATTCATAAACATTTTTGTCAAAATGGAATTTGTAGTCATTTTTGTGCAATATTTGTAACTGAACTCGTATTTAAGACCATGGTTTAATTTTAATTAGGCTCTAACAGAGCTTTTGTATTTTTTGTGCTGCACACAAAATTTGTGACCATATAAAATACAATCAATACAAAAATAAATTAACACATTTTTATATGATTCTTTCTTGGACGTTTTTTATATTTATAATACTATTTTAATTTATACTTAAAAAAAATTAATTTTTTTTTTCTATAATATTCGGGACCATTAAAAGATACTAATAATTGAATGAAAATTTTCAATTTTAAAACGTTATGTCACTATTGTCTTCTGTGTTTAATTATAATCACTCCAGTAATTGCACATAAAAAATACGCCTTATTTTAAATTAGAATATAGAATTAGAATATGACACAGATACGATGAAGATTGTGATGATCGGCCAGTTTCGATTAATATAATATATTTTTAAACACTGTTTTTTAAATTTTTATTTACTCGCCTTTCAGAAAATGTAGTTAATTTTCTCCAGAAATATTGAGAACACAATATAACGAATTCAAATGGGAGAATTAGAAGGAAATTGCTTTTTGATAGAAATAAATTTTATTTTTTTTGTGTTTTGTAAGATAAGACAAACAACACTGAACCAATTTCACACCATTTGTATTCATTTGGCTTAACGTTGTGGCCTTCCAATATAAGATAAAGTATTTGTTGATCAATATTATTCAAGAAAAATGTCTGTACAAATTTTATTATTTCTTCAGTTTCTAGTTTTATAATGACTGCCTTAAACAAACATATCTTCAGACTGTTTCAACTTTGTACCCATAAAATTTACAAAATATCAATTCCTGTTACATTCGTGATCCCCGTACAGGCTTTTTTGCTGCAAATTGACCAAAAGAAATCATTATTTATGTTGAGAACTTTTGTTGTTAATTTTATTTTACGTGTTTCCATCTGGCCTGACCCAGATCGGCATTTTATGGCATACTCGTACCGTAATAAAATTAATTAAGCGAGTTTATCTAAGATTGATGATAAAGGAAGAGGCTTTGCTAAAAGCACCGTAAATGAGGATTTACATTTGTCTACAGCGCATGCAAAATACATGCAAGGGACTATAAATCCACAAAGAACACAGAATTATAGCCAGAAATGGATAAATTACTAGACAAAAGTTGTAACAGTCTTAATTTCCGCGTGTCTAATGACTTTGAAAGCGAAAAACATCCACAGAAATTTACCAGTTTAACAACAGCTTTGCTTATCGCTTCAACATCATTTCCTCAAAGTACCCATAACCCTCAACATTATTGATATTATTCACGCAGCATCGTAAAAGGTTTCCCACCAGTGTCACCGTACATCGGAGTTAGTCCCACCCTGTGTTACTTGCTCAAAGAAAAGAAGCCTCTGTGCTGTTTGCAACTAGCTCAAGTGTGCGAACACTGCAGCTACCGAAACGCTCGCGATTACCAATGGCAGAACAAGACCATCATTTTGGCTGCCGATTACGCCTCCAACGGAATCTACAACTTTATCATACCGTTGAGGGCGCATTTCCGATCCAAGACCTCGCTCAATCCGATCATATTGCTGCTGGAAAGGCGGCCGGATATTGCATTCTTGGATGCTATTTCGTACTTTCCTCTTGTTTACTGGATGCTGGGCACAATTGATTGGTGAGGAATGCGATTTTTTTTTCACAGCGAAGCTGACCAGTGATATTTCCAGCTTGGATGATTTGCTCCGAGCTGGGATCACGCTAGCGGAAAACGTCGTTGTAGTTAATAAGGAGTTGTCGAATTCGGCCGAAGAAGATTCCCTTGCGGATTGCAACACGATAGTGGCAGTGCAAACGATGTTCAAGTAAGTGCACTTTTTCACAATCAATGATTTCGGACTCGAAGATAAATAAATTCTGGTTAGGGCCCAAATCCTGTCAGTTGATAGAAATAAATAGTTGTGCCCTGGATGAGGATTGATGGTCGCGTTTAATTTTAAATCTCTTCGAGAACTTGATGCGAAAATGTTAAACTATTGTTTTTATTTATTTTCAGGTTTTTTCCCAGCATTAAAAGCATCACCGAGCTGTCCCAATCATCCAACATGCGATTCATGCAGTTCAGAGCACACGACAAATATGCACTCCATCTATCCAAAATGGAAAAGGTAAATATGAAACCTTTTCATGGACACGTTTTTCCGGTGAGTGAGTGGGGAAAAGTCTGATTTGTTTTTTACGCAAACATTATTTTCCAAACATAAAGAGCTCGGACGTGTTTGTCTTTCACTTTCCTAAAAAATTTATTAATGTGCATTCCGGTTCAGATTGAATAAGATCGGTGAACTCTCAAGTCACCGCTTTATTAAATCTTGAAGCTTTTCATAAAACCGTACTTTTATTATAGGCATGACACAGGGAATATCGATGCGTATGTACCTATTTTAATAATAGTTTTTGCATATTTTTTGACAATATGAGTTTGCTTTTCTTTACACGATCAGGTAGGACGAATTCAAAGACACGTGTTTGCTACTTTCTGAGAATGTATGCGAGGGTAATTACATTTATTTTTAATTTGGAACGAAATATGAATAAACATCTCTACCTTTGAGGTAGCATTACAAACAAATATGTAGAATTTATTCATATGTTCACATTTGCTAGATAAACATTCATTTTTATCGAATCCATTTAAAATATAATTTCATCTATAAAACCTTTAGTTTGTTTAGTCAATTGTTTGTTTCAATTTAATTTGGCGGAAAATTAAATTGAGACAAAATGCATATATCAATACAAAATTTATAACTTTGCACAGTGGATAATTAGTTATTCGGATGAGCAACAAATGTCTCAGAAACTAGAAAACGCTGATTTGTATGCAAATGACTTTATTTACTAACTATTGAAAATACTGTAGAAAGCATCTGTGTATAGTTTCTATTTATGCATTTTATACGATCTTTTATAAACATTTTTAAGATAACATTAACAACATATTTTTATATCTTTTCATATTTTATCTTCGAATAATTACTAATTAAGTACCTATAATATTATAATATCTGAAATTAGTCGATAATAATAAAGCAAATGAAAAATAATTTCATTTTTGTAATTACCTATTTATGTTCTTTTTAACATACGATGATTTGTCTTGTTTTTTGCCTTTACAACAAATTATTTGCAAAAATTTGTCCAAGCTTAGATACTACATACAGCGTATGGCAAAAGTCTGGATCCAAGCGTTTTCTGCATAAACTATGTGCCTTACAAAAAACTAATTAGTACATCTCAACAATTTTAAAAATGAGATCATTTTTAAAGAATATTTTTTTTTCGAAATTTCTTTTACTTTTCGAGTTATAAAAACATTATTTTTTTCAAGTTACCCTACTACGGCGATTTTTTTTAGTGAAAGATTATGCTCTAAACAAAACTTTTAATTTAATTATATTGTTTTTGAACCAGTGGTTTTTTTAAAATAAATTATTAAAGTTGCTTTCCGAGCTCATTACGACGATTTTCCGAATTCAGTCGAAGATGTTGTATCTATGAATAATTTTATTCCAGTAAAATTCCAGTCAAATTTTTTCGCGAATATATTAGCTGTTTCAAAATTATGTAAACGCGAACGTCGCATTTTACCAAATCATAAAAATGTAAAATAGTTATTTGTGATTAGATCTCTCATTAAAACAATAAATTATATTAGCAATTAATTTTTTGAAGTGCATAAATAATTTATAACAACGAATTCTGAGGGAAAATGCAACGTTGGCGTTTACGTAGTTTTTAATCAGCTAATAAACATCTATGGATACAACCACTTCGGCCAAGTTCGAAAAATCTTCGCAATGAGTTCGGAACGCAACTTTGATAATTTATTAAAAAAAAACACGGGTTCAAAAACAAAATGATTGAATTAGAAGTCTTTTCTAGAGCATAATCTTGTACCAAAAAATTTGGCGTCGTTGGGTGCCATTTGAAAAAAAAATATTTTTTTTGAATAATTCGAAAACTAAAAGGAATTTCGAAAAAAAATATTCTTTATAAAACGCTTGGTTCCAGACTTTTGCCCAACGCTGTATACAGGATGTAAGCTTAATAAGTACATTAATTTTAACCAGTGCTAGAACTCATCAAGACAAGCACTTTTTCTATGTACCATTTTTTAAAAATCACATTTTATAAAATCATTTTTCCCCCTACAAATTGACGAGCCTTTTATGAAATGCTCCAACAAAGAAAAGTAATAATAAATTTAATTTAATTTTCATGAACTTGCTTGGAAACGGTAATCTTGTCGACTAGGTAACTTTATTTCCAGTGGCGTACAAGAAAATTGTGTAAGATTTCAATAGTATATTATCGTAAACTGTAAGTGCAATTTTTCTGGTCGAGAATGCGTTCGAGACCAAAAAAAGAACTTACAGTTTGAGGTTAGTAAGCTATTTTTAGCAATACCTGCACAAATAAGAAAAAGTAAAACATTTTCTGAATGCATTTTTATGAAAAATCAATAAACGTCAGATTGTTGTCAAATTAAAAAATTGTGTGGCGTGTGTTTCGTGTTAGTGATACAAAACAAAAAAGACATCACTTTAAATCAACATTTGTTGCAAAATCAACGCTTCAATACTGTTCTGAAGGTATTTCAAATGAAAATAGAAAAATGGATGATATTGAAGAGACTGCAAATTTTGCTTGTGCATCATTTTTCATGGAACACAAATGGCATACGTTGGTATGTAATATTTACTTACAGACCACGGGCTGTAAGTAAAATATTATTACAGGGTAACCATGGAAACTTGCACTTGGCTAAAAAGTGCAGCTTACAATGAAAGATATTTGTCAGTGAATGATGACGTACAAAACAGGTATTGCTAAAAATAATTTTAACTCAAAAACTAAAACGTTTTGAAAAAAAAGTTATTAGGAAAAATTGTTGGTCTTGACGAATTCTATTACCAGTTAAAATTAATGTACTTATTTCATTTACAGCCTGTAAAGTACCTACATTAAAATATTTTTTTAATAATTATTCAAAGGCATTAAAGGGAAAGGGTATCAAAAAATATATAGACGTAATGTAACTTTTATGTACGTTCGGTAAAGATTTTTAACTTAGACAGCAGTCATTTTCCTAAACGTTTGAATGTTTTGTAAATTCGAGATTCATGGAATCGTTTTCCCATCAACAGATGAAGCTAAAACTTTATTATTTGGACAACATTTTTTTCCAAATTATTTTCAAAGAAATCGACCAGTACGTAACATTTTTAATAATGATGATTTATTTTTGAAACTCGTAGTATACAGGGTGGGACACGAGTGGAGTATTTCTGAAATGTTTTTATCTGCAACTTTTAAAACATCTTTCGTGGCTCTCTATGCTTTAGTATTATTATAAATTAAAATTTGAGTCAAAGAATGCTTTACCTCAATAACGTCAAAAAATTTCATAATTTTCAGTTTCACTCTGATTTTAAATGCTCAAGAGAACTCATGATGGATTTGTGAAACTCACTTCCAAAGTGTTTTTTTTTAACTAATTATAGTATGGTGCGGTCTCTAATGAGCTCGTAATTGGGCCCCATTCTTTGATGAAAACCTCAATGGGGAAGTGTTTCTTGACTTTTTACAAATGGAATTGTCCTTACTGTTAGAAAATTTAAACCTTACGGCGGTGGTTCCAACAAGATGGTGCGCCATTGTTGGATAGGATGAGAATCCATTGGATTTGGCCCCCAAATAGTCACATTTAACACTGCTGGATTTTTTTTGTGGTGTCTAGTAATGTAAGACATGAATGCAGAGCTGAGCTAATACGCCAGCAACTTTACGACGGCGACGCGTCCGTCGATCGGCTCTGTGAACACTTATTACACTGATTTTTGTAATAAATAAATAAATAATTTGTTTAATTAGCCTAATTTGATTAACTGTCATCCACTGTCATCTTGAAGCTTTCAGCTACATATATCCCATTTCATTTCATAGTAGAATTTTTTGACAGCGCATTTGAATTTTTTGGAGTGGAATAAAGCACAAATTGAGAGTTTCTGTATAATAAAAGAACTCTGTGTTAAGCTAAATCCCAGCGACAAATTTTGAGCCAAGAAAACCCACTAGAAACTCCAAAAAATGCAAATGCGTTGTTGCAAAATTCTACAATGAACTGAAATGGGATATATATATATATACTTTGATTACTAATTTGAATTAAATTGAATATTGTATCAAGTGTTTCAAATTTCCTGTATATTTGGTTGCATTTTTAAAGGTTGCAGAAATACACCAATCGTGCCCCACCCTGTATTGCTTCTAACAAATTTTCGATATTTTGTAGCGTAAGAAAAAAAATTTTAAAACCTTGTTTACAACTCGGTTATTCTAAATAATGACTCAATGAAACTAACTTGCTTAGCATAATATTTATTTGATTTTGTGTACTTACAGTAAACTACCAAAAAAAAAACATAGAGTTCTACACCGTTGTTAACTTGTCAGTTATCACAGTCTGCTTTATCATTTGGTAGTTGTTAGCAATCTTGATTAGTAAGAGTACTTGATCTAATGTCGATTGTTCTTGGAATTCCGTTGTTTTACGTAAAACCCGATTTTGAAACTTGTGTAGGTTTGTCACAAACTTCTCTCGCCAACAAAAATAAACGTATTAGGATCTTGTTGCCAAACTTAGTTAAACACATTGAAGAAAAGTCGTTGCTTGGTATGTGGTTTGACTGAATGCTTTTGTTGGTTGATTTACTCACCTGTTCCTTTTTCCTACTTTAAAGCTTAATGGATGATTTCTCAAAGCACTGCCAAAACTTAGTTTCTGCCAAGACTCAATAGCGGATATCATCGACTAGCTTTGACAAATCTACTTCTTTTTTCTCGCTTCTGGAAACATTCCAACTGCGACAGTTATCGCAATAATCCAAAACTCTTGCATTCCAGAGGGAAAAGGAGCGGGGTTCTCACATTTCGTACATGTTCCGGTTGCCTTTCGCTGCTGGAAGCGTGTTTAGCGCCAGCATGCTGGACACGTTGCTCTATCAGGCCTTCGTCAAGGACTATGTAATCACTTTCGTTCGGCTGCT
Organism: Tribolium freemani; assembly: GCA_939628115.1. Taxonomy (NCBI): domain Eukaryota; kingdom Metazoa; phylum Arthropoda; class Insecta; order Coleoptera; family Tenebrionidae; genus Tribolium; species Tribolium freemani. The sequence goes on along the minus strand of OW626784.1, from coordinate 31,402,285 downwards.
GTTGGGAATCGATCAAGCCCCAGGTTCCGGCTTCCTCACTTCGGTGAGTTCGTTCGTCATAGATCCGAAGAGTCCGTTCACATTTCTGTTCATTCCAGATGAAGATCACTAAGGATGATATGTGGATAAGAACTTACGGTCGGCTGTATCAGAAGTTGTGTTCGACAACGTGCGAGATTCCTATTGGTATTTATCGGACGCAAGACACTTCTTTGTCGGACTCCTCTCATGTGAGTATGAGCGCCCCTTCATCAGCCTGGTCGAGCTGCGTGCGTGTGCCATCGGTGAGTATTGAGAAACTTTTTGCTTTTCCGAATCGTACTTGTGGGCATTTGCGAAATTACATAGTTGGCGAATTATTTATACGCACCATTTTCTTCGAGCACCTCTAAGCGATTTATTTGCTTTGCTTTCGCACAGTTACAGGCTTCGAACGCCTTCAGTTAACGATTGAAATCAATAATAATAATAATAATAATAATAGTAATAATAATCGTGTTGTATTTAAACTAAAAATTAGAAACAATACAAAGGTAAGAGAAAAAGTAAAAAAAAATTAATGAAATACAAGATTTTTTTTATGAAATTAAAAGAATGGAAATGAATATCAGAACTACTGCTAATCTTGTTAAAATTGCTGCACATTGCATACAACGGCGATTTTAAAAGCACATTAGTATTACAATGGATACAATAAAAAATCATGGAATACCATGAGTTAATTCTAGGAACCAGAAAAATTATCTTATTCATCAAGTTAATGCAATCTTATTTTTCAATAATTTATGTAAGAATGCGATAGTTAAGATATCTCTTCTAATTTCTAAAGAATTGACATTAAATGTCCTTAAAAGCACATATTGGTTGCATCTTGTTTTAGGGTAAGTTTTAAACCAAAGGTACCATAACAACTTCAAAAATTTTCTTTGTACTGATTTAATACGATTTATGTATAGCCTATAAAGGTAACCAAATGAGGGCATAATAATCTAACTTAGAGCGCACAAGGGCAAAAAATAAGACTTTTAAGGCTTTTAAGTTGGGGAACTCTCTACAATTACGATAGATAAATCCTAAAGTTTTAAACGAATTATTATTAACAATATTTGTAATATGGTTCATAAACGAGAGTTTGTTTTCGAAGGTAATTCCTAGATCTTTAAATGTGTCTGTCTTTTGTAAAGTATGTCCATCAATGTTATAGTTACACTGGGGTGTATGCGAAATAAGTACATTAATTTTAACCAGTAATAGAACTCATCAACACAAACATTATGTAACATTTTTTCAAAACCCCATTTTTTAAAATCTTTTTTTTCCTCTACAAATTGATGAGGCCTTTAGGAAATGCTCCAACAAAGAAAAGTAATAATAAACTTAATTTAATTTTTATGAACTTGCTTGGACTAGGTAACTTTACTTCCAGTGGCGTGTAAGAAAATTGTGTAACCTTTTAAAATAATTTTAACTCAAAAACTAACGTTTTGAAAAAAAAGTTATTACGAAAAATTGTTGGCCTTGACGAGTTCTACCTATTACCAGTTAAAATTAATGTACTTATTTCATTTACAGCATCTACATACTGTTTTTTTTAATTTGTGTAAGTCATAATAAAACATTTAGAAATATTCAAATTTAATCTATTACATTAGCACTACTTGAGAATATTATTGATGTTTTTCTGCCAGACTTGACAATCATTATCAGATCTTATTACGTTGTAAAGTTTAAGATCATCAGCAAATAGGATTGTAACAAGTAACGGTCCCAGGTTTGAGCCTTGAATCGTTATTACAGTTACAAATGAAAATACAAATAACACTGCAAATAATTTAATTTAGTTTGAACCTGCTTATTAAAATGCAGGTAGGTAGGCTGTCCATAATTATCCATATTTTTCAAAACGCTGCAAATTTGGGTAAAGATACAATGGAAGTATAAGCGATTTGTTAAAGACAAAGTTGTAGAGAATAAGAAGTAAATTTATTATCATTAATTGACAACTTCACAGAAAAAAATTGCCGGTATTTTTGCAATTTTAACGTTGGGAGTTCTGCAACCACCCAAGGCTCAAGGTCCTGAAATGACCAACTAAGGAAACATACTTATTCGTTTAACTCTTTATTCTTTACTCCTTTAAAAGGTTAGTAATCGGTATATTAATTAGTGATTGACTGGTTATGAATAAAAACAATTTGAAACCGAGACGGTCTAACGTTTGAAGTTTTCAGTCTACCGCACTAAATTTTTGTTTACAGAGAATCTAGTTATTTTGTATGTCGTTTAGCTTTCCAGTATTTAGTTCCTAGTAGTTTGCACTTACTTAGTTTTGCACTACAAATTTGTTTATAAAATTGATTTTAAATTATAGGGGGTCACCTTTTTTAAAAATTGTTATTCTTTATTTTACAGTGAAGCATAATGTGTATTATTTTCATTACAACAGCAATATAGTACACGTATTTACAACGTAGCCTGTAGTTATAATCAACAACTTTTACTGTTTTTTTCCAGTTGTTTTACAGTTGTTTAACTTCTTTAACTTCTTTGTCGAAAATGAAATAAATACTGGTGTGTGAATTCAGAGCAAAATTCGTATAAAAAACCATAAAATTGCATTTAAATGGTTTTAGTAACGTGCTACTCAACTATATATTTATGTTTTAGTGTGTTTTTTTTAATAAAACACAAACACATTGCTGTATTCGGTTTCTAGTCGTGTTTATTTAAAATCAGGTACGTGTTTACAAGTAGAATAAATCTGTTTTCACAAAAAGTCCCAGATATTTATCCAAAAACGCGTCGTTCGGTTTTAATTAGATATGACTTTCCTTTCAATTAATGTTATTATGTTGACGATACTACTGTAACGATCCAAAACTTGAGCGAGACCTGTAAAGTTTGTAATTAACGCGAACGTTTCTGCACATTTTCTTTCACCAAAAGGATAAAAGAACCGCATGCTCTCTGTGTTTAATTATGATCATTAGTGCAAGCCTTTTCCTCTAATTTAGTCAACTATCTGAGTTAAATAATTTTTTTCTTCTTATTAGATTTAGTAAATTTTTAGATTAGTATTATTTCGTAAATGCCCACGCGAATCAATGTTGTAATAAGCGACTCACATTGTGGTAAACTTCTTGGGATCACCATCAGCGAAAGCACACGCACCGACAGCGTCCAAGAAGAATCAGCTTTGAATTTTCATATCCTTGGCATGAGCTATGTAAGCGCACGATATTCTAACATTTGACTTTGATCTATCGGAATGCGTGAATGTTGTCACACTGCCAATTTAACGCCAACTGTAATACACGAAAATGTCTTTCTTTCTTAATGAGGGATTTTGGAGGGAGTTTTAACTCTTATTAGCGAATCTAACTGCATTGATATAGCAAGTAGTGCACGTAATTAGTTGCGGCTTTTCCGTTAGCTTGACGAGGAACTTGGACCCGACAGAGTAGGTGTAACTTACCGACCTAAGGAGGGCACGAATTGCTTGGGGTGTACTGATCGACGTAACTCGATGGTGAGTTGACTAACTCTTCCAGGATAGGTCTCATATGAGGCTTGTCATGGCCAGAATTTGAAAAGTGAGCCACAATAAACAACACTTTTCACATTCTGCATTTGCACAAAATAGCGATCGCATCTTTGCCACTTTGTAACCACACTCGTAAATCCTTTATTGCCGTCTTGAAACTCTCTTAAATCTAGCAATAGATCAGGGCTATCATCGCTTTGCATCATCAGTTTTAGACACACTCCAATAAATATATTTTTTAATTCAATTTTAATCATTCTTTGTAAATGTAATGCAGTTTTCGATCAATATGGCGGACGAGGCAAAGGATAATCATGAACAACAAATCGAAAGAGCCGAAATTGCGAATCTTGTTAGATCAAGAATGGAAAGTTTAAATCTACCAACGATCGATTATAACGACGTTAGCGAGAAAAGAAATAGTTTGTCGTATGTCATCATCAATCCTAGTTGCGACCTCAAGTTAGAAGAGGGCGACATTATGTGAGTACACTTTTCACGTACTGATTGTTGATTATTTATAGTATTATTTGTACAGTGCACTTGCGGTTTTATTGCGTTTGTCGATTACTCAGGTTTTTTAAGACAGGTTCCCATAAAATAAGCAAAAAATATTTCCTTATTTGTCGTTTGTTCAATGAGATGTGCAAAAACAACTATACCTAGTTGTAGTAATAAATTACGAGGGTGGGATGATTAATTCGTGGGCTCACATAGAAAACAATAATTTAGCCATACAATTTTTTGTTTACTTTTCAGTATAATCTCCTTCTAGTTATATGCACTTGGTCAATCGGAGTTCCAAAGTCTTTAACCCATCCTTGTCGGCCGATTCTTGTAACTCTTCAAAAAAGTTTTTTGTAGCTGTGATTTCTTTAAATTTTGATTTATATTTCTTTCCACCGTATTTTTTTAATTGGAGAATAGGATAAAGCCCAATTGTTATAAAGTGGCGCATAAAATCCATTGGATTGCGCTAAAATAGCTCTAAACATTGCTCAGATCTGATTTTTCCAGTGAGCTTTTGTGGTCAGAAAAGATGTTGTGCGACACCCATCTTGCCAATTTTTTCTCATACTCAAAATTTGAAGAAAGATATGATGTGTTTACTTTTTTAAAATCCTTAAGGTTTGAACTATCTCAGACAACTTTCACTTTTAATCTTCCAATGCCTTTCTGTGCACTTTTTTGACCATTCCTGTAGGAGAAGCACTTTTTAACTTTCCTGGAGGTGGTGCACCCTTAGGGAATTGAGACTTTGAAATGCAGTTCTAACTGTGCTAAGCGATTAAAGAGATGTACCTAATGTAGAATCTAACCCATTTTTAAACACTTAAGGTGTTATACCTATAATATAAAAATATTTCTTTACAGCTCAAACCTCAGCTTTCAACATTTCTTAAAAAATCGAGAAGTTAGGACACTTGATAAGGCAGCAATTAAAAACTACTTCACCGAATTTGATAAAAATTTAACGTTACAGTACGAAAGGATGGTACTATATGAAAACATAAAAATTAATAAAAAAAACAATTGCCTTCTATGAGAGGCCACGAATTAGTCATACCATCCTCGTACACGCAATGTCAAAAGAAAATCAGTATACACTGCTCTCTCAATTTTTTTATTTAAAAATACATGTGTCGGCCATTGATTATTATGTGGCTTCAATTACAGATCGCACTTTTTTCTATTTCTCATAATTTTGTAAAAAAACAGTAAAAAATAAAACAATTTGAGAGAGAAGGACCTTGCTTTGTGCTTTTACCTACGTGTATTACATAATCGTATTTCTCACAAAATGGATTAATAAGTCTTTATAAATCAATATGACTTGAATCCTATTAATTATAGGTATAAGGACGTTAATACACATACTACATGCAGAGTTAAATTCTCCTTCATTTAGTGAAGGAAAAATGTGGTATTTTATTTGGAATAATTGAGTTACGGTAATAATAATGAAGGGATTTCACGACTTTTTTATGGCAATAGATTGGCTTTATTATGAATAAAATCAGAAAAAAATAACCAACTATTAAACCGCACCTCAAATTTTGCACACCTACATTAGATTTCCTCTGATTTTCTCTGATTTTCTCTAAAATTTTTAAACTGATTTCCTCACTTGATCCAGTATTATTCCAGTTTCTACCAAACTGGAAAAGCTTTAAAATTATATTTTTTTGCCAAACGTCATAAAAGTGACATTTTAATTATGCAATAAGGGGGGGTCAATGGCGAGCAAAATTTCAGGCACTGTTGTCATTTCATTGTCAAAAAGGATAGGGAATTACAGATGTATTAGCTGTTTCAAAACTATAAAAACGCCAACGCCGCATTTTCTCTCAAAATTAGTCGTTATAAATTATTCATGCACTTCAAAAAATTAATAGCTAATGTAATTTATAGTTTCAATGAGAGATCTAATTATTTATAACTATTTTACAACTTTATCAACCTTATTTAAAAAAATAATTCCGTAAAATGCGTAAGAATCAAAGGTGTCCTAAATTTTTTGCTCGCCACTGTACTAGAAATTTCATTTACATGATTAAGCAGCTAAAGTACTTAATATGCTTAAGCAATATCATCCAAATGACTTGAATAAATAGATAAAGGAATCCTAACTATTACAAAATGCAACAACGAAAATGTCTGGCAAAACACGAAAATCACTATAAAAAGTTTTGATTAGCTCTCATCTAGTATTTGGGTAATTTTAAATTTTAATTATTAAATTGTGAATTAAATGGATGCTACGGAATTAAGGCGCGTCTAAGAGGCAATCTAAAAGAAAACGTTAATTCATGCGAATAGGCTAAGATCAACCTCTTTTTTCTGATGAGAAATAACATGAGCTAATGTATAATATTAATATTTTTAATTTGAAATTATTTCGACTATACTTTTATAAAAAAAATTACGAGGATTATTGTCTTCTTGGATTTACCCTTAAATTGATTTCTTTATCGACGGCTTGTTGCGTATCTTGAAAAGGATGCTTCAGGACCTTAAAGTCCATTATGAAATCAGACATTTTCATACAGGAAAAAAATCTGTTTTCTTTTGAGAAATTCTTTTGATTTTATTCAAAAGTTCTATTTTGGAGCATGTTTAAAAAAACAATGTAAATTGATCTCCTGTTTCGTGGAGAGGTTCTAAGGGGCTGATTCCAAGTTGAGTTACGACCGACGCAAATCGTGATTGACATAGCAACGACGCAAATCTAGCAATGTCATTGGTTGCTGCTATGCAACTGCGACTCACGCAACTTTGCGACCCAACTTGAAATCGCATCTTCATGGTTTCAAAATGCATTAGGGTAGATGATTAGAACATTGTAAGTTGGTTTAAATAGCCTGATTGTGTATTGTGTCTCAGAGGGTTATTCTCTCTCCCCATCTTTCTTGTTTTGAATCTATAAAGTAGATTACCTTTTTGAAGTTTATTCTTTCTTAAAGTAATAATTTTCTTGTTCCTTAATACAGCGTGATTCTTAAATAGACCGACAAAATTCTATTCATGGTAGTATCAAATGAGTACATGCTGGGAAAAATAGTAAAAAAATTCCTTGTATAACCGATTTTGAAATAAAATTTTTTAAAGTTATGTTGGAGATAAAGCGTACGCCACTGATGTGTTCGTAAGTAGTATTAGCATGATAATCATCTGATGACAATGTACTTGATCAATGCAATAATGATCACTGTTTATTATCCATATTTACGAAGAAAACGAGCACATTTTTTCCAATAAACTTAATTTGAACTCATGAGCGTCGTAAGTGGCACGGATTAAGGGGTTTCTACCCCCTATGAAATAAAAACGTAAAAATGGTGCAGATCGATTCTGCTTATCCTTGGAAAGCGGTGATAAAATTTTGTCGGTCTATTTAAGAATCACTCTGGATGTCCCAGTGTTCTTTTACCTTAAACAGTTAATTGAGATCTAGGGGTAAACCGCACCGTAAATTTTGTACACCAGATTTCCTCTAATTTTCTTTGATTTCCTTGTATTTTCCCTGACTTCCTTAAGATGTCCTCTAATTTCCTCAGTTTTTTACACCAGTTTTTACCTCAGTTTTTTAAAATTCACAATGTGTTTTTTCCATCAAACAGAGTTCCTTGTCTATTAAAAAAGTAACTAAACTTTGTGGCTTATTTAATCTCTGTTGACTTCTGTCTTCTGATTTTTTCTCCATTGCGTTTTGTTTTAACTTTCAGTTACCTGGTGCGTCCGAGTCCTTTCTCGGCCCAAAAGACCTTCGAGCGCCACAACAGCCGTCGCAAATCGAACATTAGCTTCTGTTCGCAGACCCTCATCCAGCAAATGGCAGCGGCATCTCAAGCCGGCAGTCGTCGTGGTTCCGGCTTAGGCCTAACCGGTTACCAATCTCCACGACCTCCGCCACTGTCCACCACTAAATCAAACTCCCTTTCCCTTCCCGACAGTCCAACAGTGGCGGGGTACCAACGCGGCCGCTCCAACTCGCTGCGAGTCATCGACGACATCCTCCTCCGTCGATCAAACTCACTCAGACAGGGACTGACAAGTGTAGGTAGTGGACGCAGGAAAAGCAGTCTGGAAGACATCGGACTATCGCATTTTTCAACAAATTACAACAATCCGATTAAGATAGCTTTGAATGGAAGTATAGGCCTGGAGGTGACTCCTCCGGAGGAGAACAGTCCTCCGGTGATTTCTAGTAATACGGCTATGGTGGTGAACGCGGCAGCGCACACCGGAAGCACCATAAGTCTAGCACAAAGTGGCCTGCCTAGTTCTAGTAGTTCTTTACCTCAACCGCTCAACCTCGGCATCAACGTGCCTACGAACTTCGGGGAGGCGGCGCCGGTGCAGCAGGCGGCATTGCCGCCCCCAACCGCCCCCACGGACCCGCAGCACCTCCAAGGGACGATCGTATGATATAACCTCATGTGGGGGAGGAGAATGGGTAGCTTAAGGAATAAGTGGCTCTAGATCCTCACTTCCACAGTAGCAACTCGGGGCCGTAGTTCGTAGCTCGCCTCGGGATTTAGTCTCTAGGTCCGGTCTACCTGAGGAGTTCATCGGTTTCTTTGCAAAATTATGTTTAGTGATACTTAGGGGCAGACCTGACTACTACCATTTTTGGCCTTATTAACTTTCTATCAGAAATTTAGACTGATACGTTTGTAAAAATCGTTCGTTCTTCGCCAGTCGGCCTGGCCTAGCCAAATTTTTCGGTAACGGTTGTAGTCTCCTGGTCGTATCAAACGAACACCAGGCCTAGTTCAACACCTACGACTAGTGCTGTGCGTTTCAGACGAATATAGATTCGGATTTGATGCAAAAAAAGGTCCAGAACTGAATCCAGTATTTGGATCTGACTTTTGTAACCTACAACTCTGTTGACTTACCAGTTTAAATTAAACCTTTTCAAAAGACGAGTAATCAAGTCTTTAGATCCGCTGCAATAATAAATATTTCTAGTTGAGTAAAATAAACAACTAAGCCCCGACCAAACAGCCCACCACTAAAATGTACAGACACCTTGTGAAAATTGAACTTATTGCCTTTTTCTGATTTTTAACATAGTCACAATTTTTACGTTCTTACGCCTGATCCGATGTATTTTTTTTCAATAATGCAACAGTATTGTCTGATTACAGGTGTCTTAACACGGTTGAATCCACAATAAGGGACTGTTTTACAAATATTAAAATTTTATTTGTAATAAAGGTACAAAAATACAAAATTACAAAAAAAGGGTTTAAAGAGTGAACAAGGTAAGACTAAAAACCTGTGTTAATTACTGCATATTTCTGTTATACCATTTTGTCCCTCATACCAGCGTTAAATCTTTCATAATCTCTTTCTGCTCGATCTTGCTCTTTTTGCTCTTTTTTTTTTCGTTTTTATTTGATTACGTAATTGAATTGAGTAACTTTTTATTCATTTAATTTTTAGTTCTTTGAAATTTTAACTTACTAAGAATGACTACAAATTTTTGTCTAATTTTTTAATGTTTAATTTATTTGTTTCCAACATTTAAAATTTAGAATTATTTTTTAGTCATTTTATTAATCGCATAAATTTTTATGTGACTAACGCATATTGTTATTTTATTATAGGGGTATTTTGTCCCGGGTCACCGACTACGTAAACGATTAAATAAGCTTTGGTATTGTTCAACATTTTTAAGGTATGGCTGTGAGACACCAAAAACCAATTCTAAAAAATTTTAAGTTGTACTGTTGAAAAAGAATACCCAAAGTTGATAGATAATAATGATTCGTGCAAGAGGACCTTAACCCAAGCAAACTAATTATTATTTATGGAAACATTTTTGTATCTGATAATGCAATAAATAAGCGAACCAGTAAGGCAAGAATCATTAGTTCGCCTGGGTTAAGGTCTCTTCCTGTACCAATCAATTGAAACCAAGCAAGTTGAATAATAAAAGAATAGCTAACATTTAATCAAAAGCCTTTGAATAATTTCATTGGTTTACAAAAAAAAATTTCTTTTATCCAAAAACAATTTACACATTTTGTTTTCTGTTTACTCTCTTATCACTAACATAATTCAAATTATGTTTATCACATCATGTTTTATTAAACTATAATTATACACACCAAAATTTCCTTTAGCTTTCGTTACTGCTGTGACAAACTAATTATTAAACATTTTATTTGCTTTAAAATATCCTAAACAAAAAAACGCGTCTTCACATAAAAAAATGTAAAAATTTAGCTCCATTTTTTGTTGAAGATACCACCGAACCTTACCGACTATTATCCATGTAAACTTTGGAATAAAGTACTCAAAGGACGCAAATTCGTTTATTGATGAGTTTTTTAAATGCTAAAGTGGGCTCTCTATATCTTAGAAACTATAAACTTTCGCGCAAAACAAGTTGAATTGCTTTGACTTCTTTTGAGCTTTAAAAATTTGGAACAATATCAAACCTTGAATTTTTAGCGTATTTAATCCTCGTTTGCACTATTAATTTCTTTTTTCACTCAACTACAATAGGTATACTGATTTAGTTTTTGCGGGCCCAAAGATTTAATTACTTCCTTATCGTAAGTGAGTCTGCTAAAGGTTTTCCTCTATTTCAAAAACTAATAATCATACAGAATTCAGCGTCACTAGTCCCAACAAATAACTAATTCAATAAAAATTATAAACTCAAATGTACGTAATTTTGGGGTAAAGTATTTTAGAGCAAACGCTGATTTCTGTGTAATAGTAGATTTTTTTTAAAAAAGTCAGATCAAATTCTGTTCGGTTTCGGATAATTTTGTATCCGTGCAGCACTACTTACGACTCATCTGAAAAATCACTCTTAGTAGCCACCCACCAATGACACACACCAAGGCACAAGTTTTATGTCGATATTCTATCATTGACGACTTTTGTTTCAAAGACTGATTCTAGACTCGTGTTTTTTGGATGAGTGGTCCAGATCAGTAATGCGCTACATAGCTCAATAGATTTACTATTTGTAGTTTCGTTTGTAAATAACTTGAACTGTCTCTTCCACGCAGGCCAAAGGCTGCTTATCAGTATAATTCGTTCAGGTATGTTGAATGAGGGATCAAATACTGTAGTTAGAATATCTGTTGGTAAATTCTTTCAATTTATAACCCGCACCGAGCCATTATCAGCGATTTATTAATTCATTCAAAATAACAACAAAATCAAAAGTTGAAGAGTGGAATGGGTCCTGGGAATCGCTCGGTGCTCTCTGAGAGAGATTTTCGCCTAATCTCGCAAGGTGGGTACGTTTTCGTACCGCAACGATCCTTACTTTTGTGCACCCTGTTCTGTCTCAGCTTTCGTATTGTTTGTGGTGTTTCCTCAACTCAAAATCAAAATATACGTCGAAAAGCGGAATAAGTTTAGGTTTGCTTTGGTAGATTAGTGTAAACCGTCCATGCTAGTTTTCTGTCTAGCATCCCTTGAGCTGTAACTATTAGACAAAGACTGTGGGTGTGGTCCAATATAATCGCGACGTAAAGTACACTTATTAAACAAAAAAAAAACATATCTAAAGAAATAAGTGTCGTAGACATATATTTTTCTAGAGTGACGAAATTGTGAAGGGTTTCGAATACAAAACCGATGCTTTGGTACTATTGCTTTATTTGAATGATAAATTAGAGAAACGTATCGGCCTGCGTGCCGGACGTATGTCTTTGATACGTTTTAAAATAATACTTTTTATATAACTCAACTGGATATTGTACATAATGTTGTTTCATAGTTCTCAGAGTTTGCTTACTTAAATATCATAGATATAAATATTTAAATAAATCTAAAATTTACTGTTAGACCATGTATAAAAATAAAAATTAAATGAATTATTGCAATGCACACTGCTGGTCAGATTTCAACTTTATTTAATCATTTTTTCAACAATGTGCATTCGCAACGGCACGAACAAATTAATTCATTATTTAACATTACAGAGTGGATGAACCTTTACTGAATACGCTTACATTTGATGTACAGTAAAGTCAATACTGTCATAGCACATTATATACATTGTATTTTCATCATGTTGTTTCATTATGCCCCCCTTCACCACCTCGTCCATACTCCCTTCTTACTTTGGAAAAAAAAGGACTGAGTACAATAACAACGATTTTTTTACTTTGGAATTTTATTTTTATTGCCCGTATGAACAAACACGTTTTCGCATTACATACAAAGGAATGGTAATAATAAAGCTAATAATATTGATTAGGTAAACATCAACAATTTGTACTAGAAGTTGAAAAACATCACTTTCCTTAACACTGTGCATATATAAAAATTGAACGATTATCTTAGGGTGTTACAAAATTCAACAATGGAAGAACCTCACAAATACAATACTTAACTACTTGAAATAGTTACTTAGACAATTTATTTTGCTAATAACTTTAACAAAGTGTTCTGTTTAAAGCAACAGATAATTGATCTACATCACAGAGTGGTTATCGCATTGTTAGTGTATATGCTTTCCGAATAATTTGATTCAAATTTTAAATCAGCAACTGAGTGATAAGCTCGTAGTATTGAAATGCTGACGGATTAAACAGTTGCAACAACTTGGACAGTCTTTAAAGAATCACAGTCTATCAACTATATCAAATACAAAAAATGGACCGAATTTGAATCCTCTACAAGAATATTGATTGTTACAAGTGATTATATTATGTACAGTGTAATACGCTCTTTGGTATGAGCTGAATGATTAACTCTCACTATTATAATTGCATACATCATAATACTTATCAGGAATATTTGTTATAACCATACCGTCTAATAAATAATAATAATAATAAAAATAAAAATACAAAATTCTTTGGCTTAATAATGGAATGTTCTATAAAATAGAATTACTTCTTCAAAGGTCAGAATCGTGGCCTAGGCACGTTATCAACAAATTGGCCAACGTAGTTGCCTCGAGGATTATAATTCGCAACAACGTAAGTCTCTCCTTTGTTGTTACTGGCCATTGCCATCCCCAAATCGGTGCTACCTTTCCAAATAATTTGGGTAAAATGGAGTGTACCATGATTGACACTCTCGACTCCGAAAGAATGTTTTTTGATTTCGTCATACCATTCTTTAACAGCGTCACGAGCAGAGGGCACGTGAGTAAGATCAGAAGAGTAGACACAGAAGATATTTTCCCCATAGGGGTTGTTGGCACGGTGGCACATACTCCCACTTTTTGCGCAAGTGTCGGCCCATTCTTGTGCATAATCGCACATCTGAAATTTTATTATTATTATTTTTATAATACAAATTATACTCTTTTATAATCACCCGGGATTGTATTATTAATTTATTTATAATATTTATTTATTTCAATTAACTTATTAAACCTAACAAAAGTTCGCGAGCATTCTGGCAAAATCCATATTTCCAAAGGAAAAAGATTTCTCATTTCTCCTTTTGAATTTAACATAAAAAAAATTAGTGGCATTAATAAAGATAACAAAACAACAAAAAGTAAGAAATAACTCATACTTTTATTGTGTAAAGAAAGACAAGTCTTGGCTCAAAAACCGGCACACAATCCTATATTATGTGGTAGAAAAATGTTACATACAGGGTTGGGCAAAAGTATAGAACCAAGTGTTTTGTTCCTAAACTATATGTACCCTATGAAAAAACTAGTTGGTACATCATCAACTACTTTAAAAATCATTTTTCAAGAATACATTTTTCCCAAATTCTTTTTAGTTTTAAAGTTATTAAAAAAATAAATAAATTTCAAATGGCACCCTATTATGGCGATTTTTTTAGTAAAAGATTATGTCTTAAGAATTACTTCTAAGTCATTAATATTGTTTTTGAACCAGCGGTTTTTTTAAATAAATTATTAAAATTGCGGTCCGAACTCATTACGAAGATGTTTCGAATTTGGCCGAAGTGATTATATCCATGGATGTTTTTAATTCACTAATTTGATTGGTCAAATTTTTTGCAATTATAAACATCCATGGATACAACGACTTCGGCCAAGTTCGAAAAACCTTCGTAATGAGCTCGGAACGCAACTTTAATAATTTATTTAAGGAAAATCACTGGTTTAAAATTAATTTTATTAAAGTAGAAGTTGTTTTTAGAGCTTAATCTTTTACAAAAAAAATCGCCGTAGTAGGGTGCCATTTAAATAAAAAAAATTTTTTGAATAACTCGAAAACTAAAAGGAATTTCGAAAAAAATTATTCTTAAAATAACATTAGTTGATGTACTAATTAGTTTTTTCGTAAGGTACATAGTTTAGGCACAAAACGCTTGCTTCCATACTTTTGCCCAACGCTGTATATTAAAAGTAAAAATAGTAAAAAATCCGAAAAAAAATCTATGTATTAAAATTATTGATAAAACTATTTTATAGATTAAATAAACGATATGTAGAAACGTTGTCTAACAATCGTGATCCAAATAGAATTTGATTAGATTTGATTAGAACAATAATAAAAATGAATTATCTTTGAACATAATTACGGTTTCCTAGTAAATAATACTCAGGGTTGTCATTGTTGTCAGAAATACAAATTTTGTTTATTTTGATAAATTTTATTATTTTTTTAATTAAAAAAACTGCTACACCAAAATTATGAAAATATAATAATAATATGTACATATATACTTTTATAAGAATTAACAAATTTGTATCTGATATTTAATTATACTGAAATTTTGATAATAGGTTCTTTTCCAAAAACACAAGATTTTTCATTCTTCCAGAGAATTTTAGGTCTACCATGGTAGGAGTTGTAATTACTACGAAATTATTGCTTACAGCCAAGAATGTCGAAAATAAGAAACAATTTTAGCATTTAAGATTTCGTCTATTTATTTACTAGAGCAAATAATTTTCCAAAAATTAATCAGGCTTCTAAAAACCGAACAAAGAGAGCAAGGTTTACAAGAAAGAAACCAAACACGGTGGTCGACAAAATATTGTGTTGAAAACAGTCTTAAAAAAACTTTCAATAATTTTAGAAACTCTAAAAACTACGAGAAAATACTTTGTTGGACGTTTTAAAAATGAAATTAATGGGATATTGACTTTTGCAAAATATCGATTATTAGGTATATTATATCATAAATCTCGTTATCCGGAATAATGTTTTTTTTTTAAATTGACAGAATTAAGAGCGAAATAAAAAAACATACGTAATATTGTAAAATTCGGTTAAAAAGCCCTTGACTAATGACTTCTTGCATGAACAGTTGTAGTAGATCCCAAATTGCAAATACAAAATAAGAAATCTAAATAAAAAAAATTGTTAAATTATTAATAATTAAAAAAAATTAAGGTCAAACATAGTTCAGGCAAAGAGTTGGGATTTCGCCCAATCTTTGGTTCAGGGCATATTTTCTGGTTTAGCAATTGTTCAAACAAACGGAAGAAAAACAAACATTGGTATTCTTATCGCTCTTGAGTTATTTATTACTGACCTCTTTGTTGAGCTTCAAGTCTGGAACTCCATGTTTACGCCTGTACTCATTGTGCACTTTCAACCCATCTAGCGCAAACTGGCCAAACCCTTCATCGTTGACCCCTTGCGGAAAAGCAACTTTCTTGTCAGTGGTTTCGGCTCTGGATGAAGTGAGTGGTGGGACATTTTCAACATAATGCCCAACAAAATTTCCAGCTGGGGAGTAGTTCGCTACGACGTAAATACTCCCTTGACTATTTTTGGCCACCCCAACACCCAGCATCTCGCTCGATTTCCACACAACTTGAGTGAAATGCCCAGATTTGAGACTGTTGGGTTCGCGCCCAAATGGGTGGAAGCGCACTTCTTCGTACCAATGGTCCACGGGAGTATTACCAGAAATGGTAAAGTTTGGGTCTGATGACGACATACAAAAGATGTTCTCGCCGTAGTTACAACTAGGACGGTGTTCGAGAATGTTTTTGGCCGCTAGGTGTTTTGCCCATTCTTCGCTATATTTGCACAGTTTCTTATCGAGTTTCAATGGTGGAACACCGTGACGTTTTCTGTACTCATTATGGGCATTAATAAAGTCTTGGTCGAAATTTCCTTCGGTACCATTTTTCACGTCTTTACTGGTACAGGGTTTAGTACCATTACTAATGGACAGTTTCGAAAGTCCTTCCAAACAATCCTCGTTGTTGTTATTGTTGTTATTCGGCGAAAAACCACCAACAGGTGGTACGTTCTTGCTAAAACTCCCGACATAGTTTCCTGGTGGGTCATAATTGGCAACTACCACCACCCTGCCACCTGATTTTGCAAACGCTACTCCTAGTTTAGCACTATTTTTCCAAACAACTTGAGTGAAATGTCCCGAAGCTAAACTAGTAGGTTCTTTACCAAAAGTATGGTCTTTGATCTCCCCATACCAGGCATCTACTGGTTCTTTCCCTGACACTGTAACATTGGGGTTTGACGACGTCATACAAAACAAATTTTCGCCAAAATCCTTGTTATTGCTATGTTGGAGAATATTTCTGCTGACTAAATGATTAGCCCACTGTTGGGCAACTTTGCACATTTCTTTGTCAAGTTTCAATGGAGGGACTCCGTGACGTTTTCGGTACTCGTTATGAGCCGCAAGGCACTCTTGTTGGAAGTCCATAACTGGATTTCTTTTCTTCTGAAAGGGCAAGAATTAAAAATTGGAATACATTTCCTTGGAATGTACTTTATTCGAAAGAGTTCGCTTCGGGGTTCGCGATACTTGTAATGATTCGATTAAATCAGGCGGGAACTTGTCTTCACAGCCTTTCTTCTCTGTGGTGATTTTGCATTCGGTCCGTTGCCCTCGGAATGTTTCGATCGTTTCACGGGTAATCGTCTCTAATTTCGGTTCCTACGAAAAAATGGTGAAAGCATCTGCTTGATTTCAGTAATTTGGCGCCTCAAACTGGCCCTTTTTCAGTACAACTGCCATTGGTATCAGTTCTCTATTAAACATTTAGTCAAATACAAGCAATAAAAGCCCAAAATTGAACCATTTATTCAAGAGTACAGAGAAAACACAAGTAATGTTATATTTTATACGTTCTACAATAACACGTCTTGTAGAATTTAATATTTTATTTAGCAGTTTCATTTGATGAAATAGGTACAGTTGAACTTTGATAACTTCAACAAAGAAAAATAAAGAAAAATTAATTTGCTCCGTTTTAAATGGCTACTGCAATCAGAGGTCCCTAATTTTTTCTACCAGATGACGTCATTATACTTATTACTTATATATTACTTAGTGTGGCCCTTTACCTGTCCCTTTTCAATGGATGCGAAGGTCCTCTGGTCGGTCTTCCTGACCATAACAATCCTGCTGGAGCCGTCGTGTCCGTGCACAGTCTTGCGGAACCTGTGCAAGTCGGTGAGGGATCCGGGAAATCCGGGTTTTCGCCTGCACAAAGACATATCTGTAGGATAACCGCACATTTTCACGCCTCACTCATCCACTTGGAGTGGACGAGCCGTGTGCGCTACCGAACACGAATGTTCACCAAGTGTGAACCGCACGTTGCCTTTCCAATCTTTGTTCCGTTTTGGTAACCAAGTGTAACAATATTAGAAAATTGTATACAAAGTATTGGCCATTGCCGGAGATATCGGGACTGTAATAAAATGCGTAATGCGTGCCGTAATGAGGAACGATCTGCTTTACAGATTTATGATTCCTAGAATGTTTTTCGGTGAAATGAAATCCGTGCAGGTTTTTGCTTCATGGAGTTTTCACAGGATAATTTATGAGCAAAGGTTTTTACAGTAATTATAAATCGATATTAAGGGTAGTCTGCTGAAACCGAACCTAATTGTATTGGTAATCCAATACACCACAAGCTATTTAATCAATTAATTAATAACTTTTACTCTTCAAGGGTAACTTGCAATTTCTTTATTCTATGACAAAAGAAATTGAAGCAAGAGAAAGTTTTACATTTTCAGTCGTCGCTTACATCTACTTAAAGACTAAAATGTACAGTTTTTTGTGCAATGACAATTGTACAAATGAGTCATCTAAGGTGAACCACCTTTACAATTAAAAGGAAATTAATTAAACTATTCAATTATTTAAATTTGTTTGTTTTTTCTGGTCTCTAACAAGCGTAGTAATAATATTGTTGCGACAATAAGCTTCAGTCAATTAGGTTTTGTTGTGTTTTGCTATAAACAAAACAAAAAATGTAGTTCAAAAAAATAAACTTACAGTTTTTCAAAGCTTTTATTTTATCGTTTAGAAGTGTATCTTTCAGATCTTTCAGTAATTAACGAATAATTTCAAAATGCATGTCACACCTTGGCATATATTAAAATACCAATACCTCTAACTTTTTTCAATCATTTTATTTTGATAGTTTATTGTTTGGTAGTCATGAATCGTCCTATAATCGTAAAATTGTTAAAAACGCTGTGTACCACTTTTGAATTCCTGATCAATTTTTTATTTCTTGTTTACGCATACTGTACGAGTTAAGATTCATTGTTTGTTTCTCGCAATCATTTCTAATTTCACTGTTTGCACAATATCTTCGATTAGAGATTAATCAACAATTTGGAATTTGTCAATTTAAGATATTATTTAGTGCCGAGAAATTACCAATTTATCAAATAATAAAATAGTAATAGAGTGTAGATAAACAGTTAATTATTTTTTAATCTGCTAATAATAAATACTAAGAACTATTTGTAATGGCTTTAGTAAACACGATCAAAGAACATAAAATTTTCATTTTTATTTTGCATTGTTTTGATATCTTGGTGTAGGTAATTTGTTTCATCATCATCAACAATTAAATGCTGATGTTTGGAAAAAACATAACACCTTTTCATGATGCTCATTAAATTTCAATAAACATTTTATGTTCAATTTCATTAATTAAAAACAACCTATTTGGGAGTAATGATACAACATTTACGATCAAATTATGTTTCTGAAGTTTTCAATTTAAAATTACTAATTTATGCTTGAGATAAGTTATTAATTTGAAAAGTAGTGAAAATCATAGAAAAATAAGTTTGCTCTACTCAGTAATAAACGAGAATAAGAAAATTATAACAAAATTATTTTTCAAAATAAAGTACGCAAAGATTGTGCAATTTTTTATTTTACCCTGCAGGATAAGGTTTATTAAATGAGGGCATCGAGTAATTATTCTTAATAGGTACTTCTATGTTATTTAAGGCAACAGAATTATGCAAGTGTTGATTTGCAAACTGAATTTTTAAATCTACCTGTATGATTTGGGAAGTATGTAAACAAATTACATTAGACGAAATGTGGGTTATCTAAAAAAGTAAATTAATGTAACAATTATGGTGTCACATTAGACGTACTACACGATAAAAGAAATGTTTTAATTAGGTAATAGTTAAAATATTTATCAATTTATACCAGAAGTGCAATAACGAATTTTTTAAAGTTAAAAATTGCCTTTCCGATGTTACAAACGAGCTCTTATAATTTCCATATTTGTAACAGCAATTTAAATATTTATTGCATTCCATAGCAAATTTGTCAATACTTTAAAACTTATTAAACATTAAAAATACTTACAAAATAGGTAAATGAAGAAACTGTTATTAATTGATGCTGAAACAAAACTACGCGAAAAAGATCAATACCCATTATTTATATAGATTTTCACAAATTGATAAAACACTGTACCTATCTGTAAATTCCACAGAAATTTTGTAACAGTGTTGACCTTAAAACTTATTTACGATTTGATAACATTATTATATTAATTTTGTAGTTTTGTATCCGCGTTTTCCGAGAAAAAAAATTGCTTTTTCCGTGGTTGTATTCACAAATGTAACAAATGGTTCAAATACAAATGAGGTAGGTACCAAGAGAACAAACCCTTATTAATAGGTGCAAGAGTTATTGTGCTCTTTACAATACTTTTAATTTAATTAAGTATTCCTGTTATGTAATTATAGTGTTTGCGAATTCTTTATCAAATATCAGGAGTTGTATTGACCCTGATAATTCAAATTTAATTATTTTAATCATGTAATTGCGATAGTGTTAAGATTCGATTAAAGCATTAATTGACCAGCTAACCTAAAAAACTGGAAGCGTAAATGGCGAAGGGGAGTTAATATTGTCGTCACGCAATCCTAATGCCAAAACGAAAAAAGCGGGCTTTCAATTCATGAGTCCACAACTTTTTTCCAGCTGCGAAACTGATTCTTCCGCAGGAATTTTGAAACCCGGTACAGCCCACGTGCATTGTCAGCAGACACCGGCAATGACAAGACTTATCAAAAATCGCAAGGCTACAGGATGTCGACATAACAATAACAATGCAAATTTTTCACGTCTCGCTGTGCATTGACACAAATTTGTGCAGTTTTTTATTTATTTGAACAAAAAACCTACCTAGGGGTGCTCGTTGCCGACATGTTTCCGCTTGTATTGATCGTGTTTACACTGCACTTGCACTGAAACGGTGCAGATTTCAGCACGGCTGAAAACTGAAGAGGGTTGTTTCACTAACCCTGCAGGAAACAGGCATGCGCTGCAGGAATCGCGAATTTTTTATTCGCGCTTAGGAAAAACTTCCTGAATTTTTATAAAGATAAGACTTATCAACACCACAAAACACCGCGAGATAATGTTATGGTATTAAAATTGGGTAATAATTTTTCTCACGGGAATTATTCACGAACTTGCGGAACCATGAAGTGTGGAAATCAAAGATTTGAGTCGCACTGTATCACAGTCAATTTTATCACTAGTCTTATAGTTTTTTTTCCACCACTTTTAACAGACGGGATCCTTGGTGGTTTGTTCAAGGCACGAGCAAAATATTTAAACTGATATCAGTAACGTTAAACAAAGTGTTATAAACAATGCGCTATAAATTAAAAGTTATATAATAACGCTGAATTTGGATGAAAAGTTGAAAGTTACTAATGTTGGTACTTTACTGTATATCGCATCGTTAGCAAGTGGCCTTCAGTGGTTCGATTCAACATTTTCATGTTGACTATTTGCAATTTTACCTTGCAACAATATTTAGCGTGATAGCGTAATTAATTAGTTGAGTGGATAATTATTGCATATTTTTATTGCTTAATTGACTTGGAAAAAATTTTCTTGTAAATAGTCACATGACATTGTACCATCGGCACGAAAAAATTAGAACAGTATCATTTAAATCAAGCCACAAAACTATGCGATTGTCATAATTGCTGAATCGTGAGCGGAATTGAAGCATTTAGTTTATTATTAAAATTATTTAGCCAATGATTTTATATGCAACGTGCATGAGAAGATTATCTTGTTTTGACATAAGGTCAAATTTTTAAATTCAAATCATTCATAGTTCAGACTGCATAAAGTGAATGCCATTCTTATAAAAAAGTAATATTTTGTCTATTTAAAGAAATAAAACAACTAATTTCTGCAACGTCATGAAATTACGTTAATCATCCATCATTATACTGTTGTGTAAAATATTGCTATTATATTTTGTTTTGTAGGTATAGGGGAGGGTGGGGCAGGTTCTTACATTTTTGACAACTATTTTTTTATCTTGAAATTTATTACCTCAGCAACAAATCTACATACATGTGCTTAAACTGTATATATTGAACTCAAAGTACACATCTCTAATCAATTACTCTAATTTCGTCTGTGAATTTTTAAACTCAATAATGCAGATTGTAACAATGTGCCCTGCAACTGGGCAAATTGTTACAATACTATGTGGGGTAAGTTGTTACTTGCATAAAAAAATATGTAATAATAGCAGAGAAGCAATTAATCCTCATTACATGTACAGTGTATACAATAGTATACATACGTAAAAGACGTTGTTGCTATCACATGCTACGTGTGCCCCTTTCTTAAATGTTTTACACTGGATTGAATTCTTGTCTTTTTTGTAAAAACCACAGGAGGCAAATGAGACAAATTTCATCATCTTCTGACTCATCATCATCGCTAGAATCAGTTTTTTTTCAATATTTTACTTTTGCCTTTGCTGTTATTTTTACTTAGATTTTTGTATTACCCCTTATCCTGTAACAACGTGCCCCAAGAAAAATGTAACAATGTGCCCTCACGTGTATTTGAAAAGGTAAAAATTTATTTTTAGAAAATCAGTTTGTGATAAAATATTCCATATTCATTACTTGTAATAGAGTCGTTTTCATATCTGATGGCGAAAACAAAACACTGTTGAATGTCATAAAATAAACTTGTCAATGTCAATTTTTCCAAAGACGTTCGTTAATTATTAGAAAATGTCACATATTGGTAATATTATGAAGATCATGCATGCCTAAGCTCGGGAAATAGTGTGTCATACGTGGGACTATATGCAAAGAATTTTTTCGGGGGAAATGGATGCGAAAAAAACATTTTTCCGAATGCAGGAAGGTGTTAATATTTTTTTAATACGTTCGACACCAATGCTATATTTTGCCTACAGATGGCTCATGATCTTAGGGTTCATGTTATAATAATATTAATAATATTGAATGTTTGAATGAAATACTACGACTTGCATAAGCAATGTAACAACATGCCCCACGTAACAACTTGCACCACCCTCCCCTACCTCTATTGTCCTATTTAAAGTTCAAACCAAAATACTCATACTTTTTTGTTAAATATGAAAAAAAAAAGATTTTAGTCACCACTATCATTCATGTTTTATCAGATTTATAAAAAAAATTCCTATAATTTTCTAATACATCATACGTCATTTATTGTTTTGAACAAACAAGAATTTCGAAACATCATGCGAGTGTCAGTAGCATTGTTTGCTAATTGTACGAATTTTGTGGGGCAAATTTTAATTTACTAAACGAAAATGTGATTTCCTCATGCATATAACATTTAACAAACACAAAGGAATTGCTAAACAAATTGGCCAAAGTATTTTTTCTGCTGTCTCGACCGGTGCATTTAATATTTCATGCAGAACTGCAAAAATTTATTTATATTCGTTTAGTGTCAAAATTACACCGAAATCTGAGAACAAAAAAAAGATAATCTTGTTCATAGTTCGGAGTTTGTTTGAAAAGTTGAAATGTGAAAAGTTAATTCACCTTTACTAACTTAAAAATTCGTTTATGTTCTTATCTTTACAATTATGAAAGATCGTAAAGCATGTCTGTAAAAATAGTTTGCACAAATACTTTCCCGATAATTCTCTCTTATTAAAAATTTCAAAGAATATTTTCTTTCCTAAAAATACAGTGATAAAGGAGAGTAAACAATTATTTTCTTGTAAAAGATATTAATCTTAAAGTGATTATTGATATCGATATTATCATTAAGTACATTTACTAATAATAATAATTCAAGATACGTATGCGGAAGTATTCTCTCACAGGATTTTGTTCCAGCCTTCAAACGCAAAAGCTCATTGAAACGAAATTCAAGTGCACCATGAAGATCAAAACTACTACGGTTTAATTATTTTTCTCACGTAAACATTAAACCAGAAAAACATATTGAAACCACTGCTTTTGCAACAATTAAAAGTACCGTTACAAAAATTACATAAAAAATGATTTAGTCGGAAACAGATGCGCTTAATAATACATTGCAACAACAAAACCCGCTATTTATTTTGCGTCTGCATTTCCTCAATTTATCTTGTTGGTTCAACAATTACAAATGCAGTCACAGTGTGTTATGAAGTGGCGCCTCATAACAAAACCATTCATTTGGATCACACTCTACAAAATGCGAAACTCGATCTAGTTCTTTCTTTGCTTGGTGGTTTTTTCGGTCAGTCATACTTAAATCGAAAGTGACACTCTTCCCTAATTAATTTTAAGTTTTTATCATCGACCAGACAATAATATTTAATAATATTCGCTTAAAATTAAAATTAAAATGAATTGTGAGAAGAAAATAAATAATTATTATTCTTGCACTTAGTACCATGCTTTTTTTTATTTTCTACGTGCGTAATAAATTGAGTACGCACCCAATTTTTCGCGTAAATACATGGGTGTATCACCGGGTAGACGTCTGTCCTAATTGAACGGAAATCCGGCGCACATCAAGTGCCTTTCGTTTGCCATATAATAATATGGTACAAGTGCAAGGTTAGGCGATCAAGGACGACCAACCCAGCGAAATCATTAAAATAATTTGAAAGAGTCACGCATTGGAGTTTCGCCTTTCGTCCTGGGTGGAAATCAATTAGAAACGTTTAAGCAAATGGGGAACGGTTACGGTTTAATTAAATGGTTTATTTTTCTAGCACACTACTTATAAACGCTATTACATTATTAATTTCAAGGTGCGATGAAGAGACCAGAAAATTGTAGCGTAGAACGGTAGTTAAGTGAATTATTTGTCGTATTATGTAACTTGCTCGTTAAACCTAATTTATTAAAAAATATAACCACGGTTATTAGCTGGAAACATGTTGTGTAATGATGTAAATCTAGTTAAGGTGTGTTTGTCTCCTTATCAGTTAAGATAATTGATCGGAAATAGCAAAATATTGGAAAACAATAAATTTGTCATTTTTCTAATCCTGATAAAACACTGGATTATATCATTTATTACTTCAGATAAGAAAAATATTATCTGCTGACGTTACTTTCGGTAATATTTTTAAGGAAAATTTTATTGGAATCCTTGCAAAGGTCGAATTGCTATCAAGGTTTAGGGGACCGCGATAATATCAGCGCTATCAGTGATGGTAAACTATTTCCATAAAGGGTGAACAATGAGGATTTCATACGAATTTATGTTTTGCGTTTTGCTTTACTGAGGTCACGGAAGCTTAAAGCACGGATTTTCCTCGACCATGAAGAGCCTGATACGGGTGAAAATTATCAAATGAAATTTTCAAGTAGGTACTGAATGCCTCGTATCACGTAGGCAGTTTATTATTAATTTACGAAATCTCAAAGCACGAAAAGTTAATGATTTTTTTTCAATTATTGATGTTCAAATACAAAAAAGCAATGCATGGAAATCTATGTAATTGAAAGTATACTTAATAATAAGAATTATAATATAAGTTATGAAATCTATTATAGTAAATTTCGTGTTTATGGTTTGATTTTTCCACAACTATTTTCTGGTAAAATAATAAGAAATGTATTTAGTGTGTAGTAAATCCAAGTAATTAATTATTCACTGTAATTCTGTCTTAATTCTAAATGTGGTTTTAAAAAAAATAGTTGAAATTAATCAACAGACAATTTAAATAAGTAAGGTATCTAATACCTGAAATACATTTGATAGGTACTTTCTGAACTAGAATTATAAAAGGTGTATATTTGTTCTAACACACCTATCTTTTGTTTATGCTTTGTACAATATTTAGTAATCAACAAAAATATGAACAATCATTATACAAGTATGTAGTAAAAAAACAATAATTAAAAATGTTACATACCCAATTTCCATTTGTCCCATTGGTATATCTTTTACACTGGAACAATTGCAACACTTTTTTCGGTTCACCTTTTATAAATAATGTGATATAAAAAGATAAATTTGGAAAAAAATTATTTCATTGTTATTCTACTTCCTATAACGAATGAACTTCTATGCAACCAACAATACGACCAAAAAAAAAATATCCCCAAACTCAACGTGTATTATTTATTATTCTAGTGATACTGTTGATAAAATACAAGAAAAAGTATGGATTCAACTTATTAAATATGAAGTCCTGGAATCCCAGAAAAGTAGGATTTCACCGCTTTATTAAAGAAGAAAGTTAGCTATTTGTCCAAAAATGCAATAAAATATAGAATGTCCCTTTAAAAAAAACATAAACTTGTATTGTAGCTCATTTCTGAAACAGCCTGTATATTTGAAAATTTTAGGTGATGTAAGGAATCTACGGCTATTGCAAAAAAATAATTAATTTTCTAACATTTCCAACATTTAAAGGTCAATAATAAATTTTATCAACTAGCTGGGACAGCCTGTATATTTATTTTTGTGCAATAAATTAATCAACAATAATAATAATTAATAATTCAATTACCTACCTTTAAAAAAAATATTGAAGCACGGATTACACTTCTTTGGCTGAAACGCTGAAAATATACCCGCTGTAGTTCTAAAACGCTTTTATAATCGCGGCTTATCAACGATACACAATAATTAACAATACCATATTGCTGAGATAACACAAAATTCACAGAAAGAACTGCGCTTGCAAATATTAAGATCATGTTATTGCCCAATTTACAAACTGTAAAGAAAATTATCTCGACTTGGTTGTATGCTTTTACTTAATCATCAAATCTGACTCACTGAAAAAAGTTACAATTTTTGTGAGCGGCTTTAAATTCATATAAAAGCATATGTACTTTAAATAAATGCAATTAAACTTACCTTCTCGGCTTATCTAACATTCGCATCTAATGCAAATGTGCTCTTGACAAATTCAACTTTACCAAATGTGGGCTTTATATGCTCACTCAACAACATCCATTTAGCAATTACATTAAGTGAGTTAAGTGAACCCAAAAAGAAATTTTTATTTCGCGAATGCCAATCAACACTGGCTTCAATAAATGAATGACATAATGACTTAATTAATGCGTTTATTTAACAAATTACAAAAACCTAACTAGGGTATAATAATTTTTCGTAGTCCTCTCTTCATCCAATTGCCGAAATTCCAACGCGCATCTGTTTCTCTCACTCCGCAAATCAACGCTATTATAAAGTTGCGCCTAAATAACGTAATAAAAATAAAACTAATCTTATTCAAACACTTGCCTTACCTGCAAATATAACACATCTTTGACCCTCGAATAAGCCTCAACAACCCTAAAATCTTCCTTGACTTTCTCCAACATTTGAGCAGCGTTTAAAATAACCTCCCGTCTTTCAGTGGTTTCAAGTTGCGCAGAATGTGCCACCATACATTTAACATACAACAAAACAGCCCTAGCTCTGTCAAAATTGCCCCCATGTGCCAGAATTTGAACGAGACACCTTTCCAAAATTTTCAGTGCCTGACTAGTCATTCCCATACTTAGCTGAATATTGGCTATGTGCAAGTGAATCAAAGCGGAATGATAATCCAAATTGTGTTTATCCGTGTCCAACAAAACGTTGCTAAGAAGAGTCATAATTTCGGGTGAGACTTTATCCGGATAACAACTCGAAAACTCGATTTCCGCAAGCAAAATCTTGGCCCGAACATAATAGAAAATTTTCAGTTTGTATTTGTTATCGCTGTGAAAGCGATTTATTAAAATATCAACAAATCGGTGCGCTTCACTATAATCCTGCTTGTAATAATACAATTCAGCGAGTCTCAAGTAACCCTCCCACTTATCTACGACTAAAATTTTTTGAGCTGCAGCTTCAGCTTCGCTCCAATTTTCATGATGTAGCGCTCGTATGAAAATAAATAAATTCTCACACAACATCCAAATGTGCGAATTGGGTTCGTTTGGGAACCGATCTTTCGCAAAGTTTAAAACCGTGTTTACCAAATTGTAATTTCCTTGCATTAGAAGGTGATTGGCTACGTTGCAAATCGCCAAACAGAAACCCTCACCATAGACTGCTTTCCCGTCGTTACTACGACTATTATCAATGTTTAGGTAAAACAATAATTGGCTCCAAAGTGACGACATTTCCGTCTTGCCGTAAAACTGCCAAAGGGCTGATTTAACCGCGTAACTGTTCGAAATAAGATCGCGCAAAATGTGTTGGCAGTTGATCAAATCGCCTTTTGTTAACGTTTCGAAAATTTGGTGTGGATGGCCTGAGATAAGACACGCGTATTGGACGAAAGTTTGAATACCGAGTGATGCGGTGTATGAAAGACTCAGTTCGAAACTTTTAGCTACAGAGTGTTCGAGTAATTTTTCCTTATTTACTGGGGTTAGGCGGTAGAGCCAACAGAGAGCGTGTTGGAGGCAGACGTTGTCGTTCGCAACTTGAGAACTTTTTATTGCCTCTTTAAGTGAAGCGAGGGCTTCTTCCCTATAATGATTATTGAAACTATACGCTCTACATATTAATTAACTCACTTGTGGCCAAAATGGTAGTGTAAAATGGCCAGATTGAGGGCTGCAAATCTATAAACTTTACTTTTATCTTCAGATGAGATTTTGCTGTCTGTTAAAGTACTTCTGTCGAAACAGTGATATAAACTATCAATGGCGCCACAAAATTCCTTCACTCTTAGGTAATTTAAGTATGACAAAAAGTGCTAAAACAACAATGTGAAACAATGTGGCCTTTAGCTTTAAATTAAAGTTGGCAACAATGAATTATTGAATGTGTCAGATTTGGGAATCGGGCGGCTTGGTCAAAACTTTTGTAAACTTCTAATATCTGGTGTTTTTTTAATTAAAATTGATTTTTGAAATTACAACAGAAACCACATTTCCTTATGAGCTCGAATCTGATGAATTTAATATTTTAAGCTGACAACACTGTATTTACCAGATTGGTAGCCAACTTAATTTCAAAGTTTTTTTTTATTAGTCGAACTGAAAGTTTCAACTTACAGCTTCTGCCAAGGATCGGTTTGATTGAAGCAAATTGGAGATTCTATTGTGAAGTTCTTGAGGTGGCAATGCTTTTTCTTCATTATTGGTTAAAAGAGCCGCTTGAGTTGCTATAAATAATTCAGCTTGACGTCTTGACCATTGATTTCTGTTAGCACTCCTAATAAACGTTATTATTTTTCAAAACAAAAATTTTAGTTATTACCAATCATCAGGACAAATGACTTTATTAACTTCTATTGCAATCTGATCCCGGGTAGCTAAACTTTTTTGCCACTCCTCGTAGTACCTTTTAAAAGTTAAATAAACACTCGTAACTTCAGAAAAAGTGAGTTTATCGAAATTAACTATCAATCTTCTTAAATAATACCCTAAAATCGTGGTTTAACAAACACATACACAAACTGTAGAAATGAATTACCAACAATGCTACTCTTGCTTACGAAACAGTTTGGTTCTATTCCTGCCGCTATGTTTTCATTGAAAGTCATGATCCTGTTAAAACTATCAATAATATCGAGCATAGTGCCTGTTCCGTTTGTATATAAACTGGCCAATGTTTCATCAAATGCCTCAATAACGCTCTGGTGCACTTCATATTTAGTTGAGACTAAAATGTTTCGTAACTCCTCTAAACTTAGATCAGGACTTTGCAGTAACTTTAAAATTAAAACACAAAAGTCTCGTCTGTATCTGGCCTTCAGTACCCCATCATCTTCACAGCTAAACCGGTCTAAAATAATGTGATACTGTAGTTTAAAGTCAGGTGGACAGGGCAGTACCTGAATCCCGAAATAAACAATAATCACGGATCAAAATTGCAACGGTTAGCCTGTGGGGAGTCATTACTTCAACGTTGGACTTTTTACAAGGTGGACTTTCCACGTTTGTTGACATTTTCAACCGTTCCATTTACAATTTTTGAATTTTTTTTAGGTTAGATTGCATTAATATTGACAGATGACGTATAAACAAGAAAGCAGCCGGTAAAACAGGAATCAGTGGCGGCATAACCTCAAAAAAACGTAAATCGTTCGAAAATGGTAATTTATTTTTTAATACTTTCTTTGCAATTAATCGTTTTGTTTCAGCTGTTTTACTCTTTTTTCAAGTCCCTGGTCGGGAAAGACGTTGTTGTGGAACTGAAAAATGACTTAAGGTGAGTATGTGAATTGCGCCCCACAAGTTCTGAGTTGAATGTCTTGTTTAGCATTTGTGGTACTCTACATTCAGTAGATCAGTATTTAAACATTAAATTGACCGATATTAGTGTTACCGATACGGAAAAGTACCCTCATATGGTGAGAAAATCATGTAATAAATAACTTGGTTGAGCAGTAATTAATTTTTTCTAGCTTTCTGTAAAAAACTGTTTTATACGGGGCTCAGTTGTCCGTTATGTGCAACTACCCGCAGATGAGGTTGACACTCAACTTTTACAAGACTCTGCAAGGAAAGAGGCCACGGCTCCAACTAGATAATTAATTAAAATAAATTAAGCAAAATAAGTATAAGTTTAAATTTTCACAATGTCGAATTGTACGTTTTATTTATCAAGGGAGAATAATTATTGTTTATCTAGTTATAAGTGGTATAAAAATGTGTTCCCATGAAGACTATGAGAAATAAAAGTCAAATTTTTCTTTTGTGTGAGTTTGACTATAACCCATTTTATTGTCTATATCACAGACTTATGTTAAAACTTTGACTATAACCCATTTTATTGTTTATATCACAGACTTATATTAAAACTAGGCCGATAAACATTTATTTAAACTGATGGTTCAGTAATGTGTGTTTGTCTGACCTATTTCAGTGAAGTATTTTTACAATAATGGGCTCAAACGTTGACGTATAAATTACTTCCCAACCATGGGATGTAATGGCTTATTTTCTGACTCAGGTTTGGAATCAGTTAAAATAAACTATTTTTTCTATTGATTATTTATTTAAAATATACATAATAAAATCTAGGCAATATTTAATACTATACTTGGCATAAATATATCATCACAATCAATAATTCGACTCAGGAGATTTATCTACTTATATTTCTTAACATATTTACAGTTTAAAAGACAAATAAATTACGTAACAAAAGATAAATGAGATGTCTACTCTGTGACTAGTTTTATTGAGCTCAAATGGCACTTGCATAACAACAAATCAAGGAATTTGGTTTTACTTAATTAAACAAAACAACAAAAATATAAAATTAAATAAATATGTGATAATTTATAACAAAAAAATTAAAACATTTTTATTGTTCCGTACTAAAATAAGAATTTTGCATGAGGTAGAGCTTATCAATTGGATTTGCTATAGAACCGGAAGGCGGAACTGTATCATGTTGATGTGAATGTGACGACTGAAGTTCTAAATTTTGTAGTGAAAGGGTGTCTGATGTTGCTTCATCTAAATGGTCGAAATTCGTACTGTCATCCAAAGAGATGTCAGAGCTGCAGAAACTCTCACCAGAGTGAGCTGGATAAGCATCTGAAACAAACAATTTAACATTAGTAAAATAAATTACATGAACAAACCGTTGGCATCAACAAATAAAATGGTTTGATTGAAGCATCGTACTATTTATCGTGGCCAACGATTTTGCCAAATTTTGATTGGAGCAAATTTACGAGACTTAATCATAATAAGGCAAGGCGAGATTCAAAATCCCTCAATTTTCGATATCCAAAAAAGTTTGTTTTAAATTAATCTAAATTCAATATTTTCTTTAATTTTGACGACAAAAATTAAAACGCTGCGATACGGTTTAAGTTAAAAAAGTGTTTAAGAATAAAGAATAATTATGCAGTGTTCATATTTATGATGAAAATGAGCATTTTTTCCACTGAGATATCGGGTGTGTCAAAAGTCGCGGACACGCTCTTGAGATTTGACACTATAGTGACCACTAAAAAATTATAAAATTATTGCTTTTTATCTAAGATACAGCAGCTCGTAAAAGATGCAAAAAATGCATAATTTAATGTAGAATTGTAGGAAAAGCAGATCCGTATTACTTTGTTTTTAATGATATATTTTAATGTTTATTTGATTTATTATCCAATTTTTCAAAAAAAATATTTCCTTTGGTTTTTGAAATAAGTTAAACACACCAGTTTAAAAGTGCAACAACATATGACAACATGTATTAATATTATTATGGCAATACTTTTGGTTAATATAAATGTGTAAAAATAGGTATTCTTGTACGGCGTTGCCATTTTTTGTTTTTGATTTCAATCTTTGTTTACAAAAGGAAACGTTTTGTAATTCTTATATAGTTTTTTTTGGCTGCTCTTAAGTGCCTGTCCGCGACTTTTGACATCCTTTTACTGAACTTTGAGCGATTATTTAGGTTTTAAAGAAATACAAATTGCTTAAACGTTTTGTATTTACCGGTGGCTGTGTACTTGAGACGCTATTTAAACTTAACAAAAACTTTTTGAAGAAAATTTATTTTTCTATCATTTTGTCTACAAACCTTTAATCATATTTGTAGCTTTTTGTCACGAATATGGAGCGAAACACAAATTGGTTAAACATTTCTATTTTGTTTTCTCATTTTTTTAAAATATTGTTTCTGTTATACGCTCCCTAAAATGGTTACTTTGAGAACTGATGCTTTGACTCCGCAAAATGTCATTTTAAAGGACAAGTACTTAAAGTAGTCATAGTAACACTTTACGGACTCTTATTTATTATTTGAGAAAATAATTATTATTGTTTCAATAAATCAGTCATTGATATGACTATCGATCGACTGCACTTATGATGAGGGTGGATTGGAAATGTAAAGTATTTTACAATTTTGTTGCTTTAGAGAGGTGGTACTAAAAAAGTTTGTATGCAACCAAAATAGTTTTAGCGGACTTGTTACTTAAATAACTATTTCGGTATTTTTTTCTATTTGCCGATATTTAAATACGATTTTTTTTAAAATTTGATTGCTTTAAAAATGTAAATATTCGGTGTACGAACAATTGCGCTGTCTGGTGACCCTAACTAGACTAATGGATGTGGTTGGAAAAAATAAAATATTTTAGTTCTTCGTAAATAAGTTAAATTCTACATAATATTACGAAGATGAGAAGGATGGGTTATGAAAAATATTTACCATCTGGAGAGTACGGAATGTTGGGGTTGAGCGGTTGACTGGAACTAGGAAAATGTGAATCACTCAGATTTCCCATACCCATAAAATGTCCATGATCACTAGAAGGCGACTCTTGCTTAATAATCTTGTCATCCTTATCCCCTTTGTCTTTATCTCCGGGCGATTTTCCATCATCTTGCTTCGCTTTTCTTTGTATTTTCTTCATCTTGGCTCTTTGATTCTGGAACCATACTTGCACAACTCTGACACTGAGTCCAGTTTCCTTAGCCAGCGCTTCCCTGACTTTTCTGCAGGGTTTGGGGCTGACTTCGAACGACGCTTTAAATTGGCGTCTCTGGGCCGAGGTGAGGATGGTCCTGGGCCTTTTGGGGCCTCTTCTTCCGTCTCTCGGTCTGCTGTTTTCGTCCAACATGTCGTCGTCTCCGGAGCTTGCCTGCTGCATCAAATACATCTCTTTTTCGAAGTCTTGTCGACAGAAGAGTTGGCCTGCTCGGAGCACGAACTGCTCGCCTTTTTGCAGAGGCTGACAACACACCACGCATACGAAACAGGGCAGATGAAAGACGTGCTGTTGTGCCCTCATTACCATTTCGTGGGGAAGGAGACGGTCGCCGCATCTTGAACACTTTACTCCAAATATCCTGCAACATGGACATTTTGGATAAGTTTGGTGCATTGGAATGTTTCCGATGTATTCTTAGTTAAGTATTGTAGAAATAATTTATAGCGTAGGGGTCAAATTCAAAAACGGTTTCATTGTATCGAGTTAACTCATTTTATCTGAATCATCATTTTATTAATTTATTTATTATTATAAAGGGGTCTAATAAGACGACGACTCTTAAAATTACCAATAATCAGGAATTTGTTTTTAGAATTCGAAGGTTGCTAAAAAAATTTGTGCGATCGAAGACCAGAAATGTTTTTAATGTATAACTCAAACAGTGTTTATTCTCTTTCGTGTCGTAAAGGCAGCACTTAAAGCTTGTTTTTTTATTTACCTATACGTACACCCATCACCTATAGAACTGATTAATAATTTATTTTCTGAACATATTTTCAAGTATCTATACAGGCTGAGTTACTACAGAAAATTTATTTATTTAATAAAACATACTTTATTTTTGTAATTTTTATTTATAAGTAATCAGATTTTTGGCTAATAACAGCTTTTAAGTACAAAACATCTTAATACAAAAACTAAAAACAGAAAAAAACAAAATTTTCACTGTTTTCAAGAAAAAATCTGATGGCGTCACAATTGAAAAATGAATCATTAACAAAAATGTACCTATTTAGACTTTTTTTCAACTCTCTACTAAGGCGTTACTTTTCTCACTCTTAGAATCATTTTATAAAAATTTTCAGTTATTAAAAATTTAGAACTAAATAAAAACTTTGGTTAATAGTTATTTATTTAACGAGTGTAAATCGGGTTTTTATTTTACGAGTGGATTTTTAAAAGTCGAGTGTTAACGAGAGGTTTATCATCCACGAAGTGAAATAAATGAACAGATTTACACGAAAACAAGTTGCATACAACATTTTATTCTTTGAATTAGACTCAACAAGGCTTAAAATTGCGTTAAATCTGTTAAAAATAATCTGACGTTTCGTATTGACAGTTGTCAAAACTTCCTTACACAGGAGAAAAATCTTAAGTTTTAACAGTGTCGAAAAATAAAAACAATTAAAGTATGTTAAAACCTTTATGTTGCAAATACAACTTGTATGAAAACTTTGATTATGACAATTAATCAAGCTGAAGAGTTAAACTTAATAATAAAATTTCGAGTAGTAGGTAATATTTAATTAGAATGCATTTTTTCCTCAGTTTGCACTAGTATATCAATCACAAAGAAAAAAAAAACGCGTAGGTACTTAATTATAAATTTAAATAGTCGCATGATAAATAAATAAAATGAAAAAAAAAGTGAACGATTTTTACTGTGACTCGGTAGGTAAATATTTTTTACGGCACTTCAACCGCAATAACAAAAATATAGAAGTTTTCAAAAAGTTAAATATCTTAAAACATTTAAACCTTGTGGTTTGTTTTTGCATATAAGAGGTATTCCATTATCTTCTTTTTTTTTCTAAAACAGTGAAGAATTATAAAATAATACATTAGGATAGTTTATTTATATACAAAGTGTTTCAGGTATTATTACAAGTCTGACTAATGTTCTATGCGCGGGAAAATTATTTATTTAAATTATTCCATTAACTTGACTCGAATTGATTTGACCTGTCGCGATTTAATGGTAGGACTACTGGAGGTTCTGGAGGTTTAAATGCGTCTTTAATTTAATAGCCAATTTACACAAAAATAAAAATATATGCTTGCCACCTTAGGCATCTTATTTTAATTTCTTTGTTATTAATGAATTTTTTGTTATTTATAGTGATTTTTTCAAGATGTTACTTAATTTTTTTAAACAATTTCTTGTGATTTCAGCATCCATATCCCATTTCATTTCATAGTAGAATTTTTTGACAACGCATTTGAATTTTTTGGAGTAAAATAAAGCACAAACTGAGAATTTCTGTATAAAAAAAGAACTTTGTGTTAAGCTAAATCCCAGCGACAAATTTTGAGCCAAGAAAACCCACCTGAAACTCCAAAAAATGCAAATACGTTGTTGCAAAATTCTACAATGAACTGAAAAGGGATATACAGGCTGTAAATGAAATAAGTACATTAATTTTAATTGGTAATAGAACTCATCAAGACAAACAATTTTTCCTAATAACTTTTTTTTCAAAAGGTTTTAGTTTTTGAGTTAAAATTATTTTAAAATCTTGCACAATTTTCTTACACGCCACTGGAAGCAAAGTTACCTAGTCGACAAGATTACCGTTTGAAACGGTTACCTTGGTTGCAGCTATTATTTATTGTTACTTTTCTTTGTTGGAGCATTTCATAAAAGGCTCGTCAATTTGTAGGGGGAAAAAATGATTTTAAAAAATGCGATTTTGGAAAAATGGTACATAGAAAAAGTGTTTGTCTTGATGAGTTCTACCACTGGTTAAAGTTAATGTACTTATTTCGCTTACATCCTGTATATCCCAGAAATACAGAATTCTTTTCCTTTACAGAAACTATTAATTTGTGCTCTATTTTTCACTTTGAAAAATTCAATTGCGCTGTTGCAATTCTACTATGAACTGAAATGGGTATTAATAATAATATTAAAAACTATTTAAATAATAAATCTTTTTTATCCGCAGCCAGTCTATTATTAGGTCATAATACCACAACTAGGAAACGTCTTATGATATTCATAAAACATACGGGTTTTATAGAAAAATCGTCTCGTTTTTGGCCGAATAAAAATTAATTCGACAAATGTCACTTCGAAACGTCAAATAAAACTCGCGTTTAAATCTTTGCGGGGATAAGATTCATTATACAATAAATATCTATTAAAAAATACCAGCTGTTTAGTGTAAGCTATAGCGAGTTCTACAAAAATGAAATGCAAAACATGATAGGTACGGTTTTTTATGAATTTCTGAACGAATCGAATTCGAATCAAAAAAGCCGTAAATTTTCTTAAATAAAAAATACAAACAGCTACACTGTTCAAGAACAACTTATCTGTGATTATAGGACCACATTTTTACCAAAGACAAGTGCCACAATGATGAACTAAGCACTTCGTTAAAATTTCTGTTCTGTTAAGGATTTGTTATTTTTTCCCAAGTTTTTTCATGGATTTAAAGAGGATTTTACACATTTAAGGAAGTCTTTGATACTGTTCTTACTTT
Source organism: Tribolium freemani (assembly GCA_939628115.1). Classification (NCBI taxonomy): domain Eukaryota; kingdom Metazoa; phylum Arthropoda; class Insecta; order Coleoptera; family Tenebrionidae; genus Tribolium; species Tribolium freemani. Next base: position 31,365,885 of record OW626784.1, on the reverse strand, counting down.
TATTTTTTAACTAATTTATAAAATACCTCGTGATTCAAATAGCAATAAGAAATATTCTTAGGTAACAAGAAGTTTGGAGGTAGTGAATTTTTCTGGTACTAATTTGCTCAGTCAGCAAACACGGCTTCCTACCCTACTCTACTTCTCTTTTGCATATGTTGTAATTATTCTCTTTTTTTTTGCTTTATAAAGTATTCAATTATGTTGTGATATGAGTATGTAAAATTGACACTATAATTTTGTCTTGGATTGCATTTAGTCTGTCGAGGTAAATTAAAAACGGTAACGCAAAACGGGCCGACTCCTCGTTTCCATTTCAAATAAGAAATTCAAATGGAGAAAATATAATTCTCCATTTGAACACGCATCCAACATCAAAAGGCAAAGCGCTGTGTACAATCGGAACTCCACAGATTCCTAACAAAGCACTATGAATGGTGTAAGGGTTTTATTGGATTCGCTTCACCGCCTTCCGAAACTCATATCGTCCGTGAATAAAAGCGAAGAAAATGTAAGAAGCGACCGGCGCCTTCCAATAAAAAATGCACGCTGCTTCGCGTTCAAAAAATCAAGTCTTGGGAATATTAACATTGACGAGAATTGTGGCGGAAAATTTAGGAAATGAGGACACGGGGGACGGATTGTGGAAGGTTTATCGGTGCTTACCTATCGTAGTCAGCCTTACAGTAGAGCTTTGTGTTTCTGGTGTAGCAGGAATGGGCGAGTTGGACACCACAGATGCTACAAGTGAGGCAGTGCTCGTGCCAGCTTGCGTCTGCGACCCGCATCAGGTACCGATCGTGGATTTTCTGCCCACAACCCTCACACATTTCATAAGTTTTTTCACATTTTATTAGTCTGCCATCTGGAACGAAATATAAAGGAATAGAATGTGGCGAAAGAGGGGCGAAGCAAAAGTGATAACAGATTTTTGTCTTGAATTGGGATTGCAAGAATTTATCATGCATTTATTATTATTATTACCCATACAATCCTCTAATTTCATACTCAACAACTATTAGATAACGTTGATTCGTTACTGGTCTGGATCAATGAAAATAGAGAAAATCAGCTTTATTCAAAAAATCAAAGAACAAATTTTGTCATCTATTGGACTTTTCTCCGAACTATTTTCATCCTTTTTCCAAATAAGATTTTTTTGCTTCTGCTTTTTAATGAGAATAATAACCTACAACTGTCAACATTGCATAGAAGTGCAATGTGTTTTTTATTTTTTAAATCTCGTAGGTACGTAGGTATGCAACTATCAGCTTGTATTATTATTAACATTTACCGGAGTTTTACGCTTTTAGAATCTACTAACTTTTAGACTTGTTTTTTTAATTAAGAAAAAATGTAGGCTCGGTTTACAGAACATTTAATTGCAAATGACGTTAGTTAAGGGGTTTTGTTTGTAAATTGATTTTTATTATTGTTGAGGTCTGTGTATTGTGGAGGAAAAAGGGCAAAGAAATAGAGGTACTTTCAAGTTCTGTATTCAAAGCAGAAATTACATCTACAACTATTTGACGTAACTAACAACATTTTATAGCAAGGCTAACTACACTGTAGAAAGTAAAAAATAGAGGATGAAAAAAACACAACAGTTTCAACACCTCCCCTCAAACTCAAATTTTTACTTTATTTCACCTGCATATTCACGTAGCCCCATCTTGTTCCTAAGATAGACAAAACGCGGCCTGGTCAACGGCTTGGTCATAATATCAGCTATCTGATCCTCCCCTGCAACGTGTTCCATCTTCAAGACTCCTTCAGGTTGACACATCAAGACTTCCTCATGGAGCAAACCATAGAGAAAAGCAGTCTTGACATCAAATTGTTTCAATTCTAAGTTTTCTATTGCAGCTACACTTAAAATGCTTCGAATAGTATCAAACCTTGCAACAGGATTAAAGGTTTCATGATAATCTATTCCCGCTTCTTGTAGATATCCCTTTGCCACCAATCGATCTTTGTATTTGTCGATACTACCATCTGTTTGGTTTTTATTCGTAAGACCCACTTGCACCCAATTACTTTCTTATTTGGTTGTGGAGCTACAAGTTCCCAAGTGTCATTTTCAGCAAGTGATGACATTTCATCATCCATTGCACGTTTTCATTTTTCAGCTTCAGGGGATTGCATTGCAGAATAAAAAGAATTTGGTGTTTCGCATTCAGCCATTGCCATCATGGCATAATCTCCTAGGTAGGCAGGTGGTTTTCTTATCCGTCTTACTCTGCTGTCGATGACCGTTTTACCACCAGTTTCACTTTCTACCTGGTCTTCTTCTGCGACTTCGTGTTCATCTGTTTTTGTTTTTGATATTTCTTCTTCCCTTGGTTTTGCTGTTTTAATTATTAAATCTGTGACCGACGGAATTAGCGATTCATTTTCGAACACAACATCACGACTCACAATTACTTTATTATCCCTCAGAGTCCATACACGAAAACCGTCTTTTTCACCACAATACCCCACTAACTGTGCTTCAACACTTTTCTTGTCCCACTTTCTGCGTTGTTGCTTTGGAACATGAACAAAACACTTCGTCCCAAAAACACGCAAGTGATTTAAATTATTTTCACTGTTTTTGTTCAGCCATAATTCAATTGGACTCTTGTCTTCTACTGGAGTTGGTCCAGTTCGATTTATCACATACACAACAGTGTTCACAGCTTCAGCCCATAATTTTATTGACAAGTTCTTTGCATGAATCATGGATCGTGCACACTCAGTCAATGTTCTGTTTTCTCGCTCGGCAGCCCCATTTTGCTCTGGTGTATAGGGCATTGTTTTACGGAAAATAATTCCTTTCTCTTGCAAAAATTCTTTAACTTCTACATTGTCAAATTCTTTTCCGCCATCACTTAAAATCTCTTCGAACCTGTGTCCAGCTGTAGTGGCCTCATTTACAAAAGTTTTTAAACAACTCACTACTTCACTTTTTGCTTTTATGAAAAACACTCGCCTATATTTTGAAAAATCATCTTTAAAGCACACAAAATATTTCGCTCCGCCAATTGATTGTTCCTGCATGGGACCACACACATCCGCATACACCAATTTTCCAGGCTCTGTTGGCCTATTTTTTCTTTGTTTGAAGCTGGCCCTATGTTGTTTTCCAAAAACACATCCTTTACAAAACTCTTCATCCGTTTCTAACTCGATTCCCCTTTTTCTGAGAAACTTTATTACGTATTTTTTATTTTGATGACATAGTCTTTCATGCCATAACTGCACCGTTTCAACTGTTGACGCTACATGTATCTCAGCTGCAATTTTTGGAGTGCAGACACGCATATTTAACACGTAAAGTCCACTTGGCAGTTTTCTTCCCGTTAAGCGCACACTTCCGTTTCTTTCTACATAGCAGCCCTTGTTGTCGGCTTTGAACTTGTAGCCTCTGCTGATTGTTTGCCCAATTGAAAACAAATTCTTGCTAATTTCTGGTACAAACCACACATCTGTCAGATGGTTTAAATACCACTTCTTTCCGATTAGCATTTTTACGTTGATGATGCCACTTCCATACGCCTTTATTTTGTTACTGTCGACTATTTGAACAAACTTAGGCGTAACAAAAGGTTTGTATTTGACGAAGCTGTCTTTATTATTTGTCATATGAGTAGATGCTCCTGAGTCTGCCAACCACATGTCAATATTCGCATTTTCACACTCACCCACGAACGCATTACCTTCCGCGCGCGTACTACCACTATTATTCGGAAATTTTTTTTGAACGCGACATAATTTTCTTTGGACAGTTTTTCGCGAAATGTCCCGTCTCATGACACTTAAAACATTTTTTTATTTTAATTACTTGATCACTTTGAGCCTTTTTTGCGCCACTTTTTGCCACGAAAGCAATTTCGCTGCTTGACTTACTAGGAAGTCTCATTTCAATCAATCGTAGTCGCTCTGTTAGTTTATTTATTGTACGTTCCTTTAGTGGAATGGATTCCCACACACTTTTGAATTCGAAGTATTCAGCGGGCAACGTTGACATAATTCTGCTCATTAACAACAGTTCTGGAAGCTCTTTTTGCACTAACCTTTTTAATTCATCGTTCATGTCACTGAAGTTTTTCTGAAGTCTCGCAATGTGTGTTGCTATGTCTTCCGCTGAATTTTTTTCACATCCAAAAAACTGCTCCATTAGGCGATCCAGCCGTTGTCCTGAGCTCTGTTCATACACTGATAACAGTTTGTTCCAAATTTCTTTCGCTGTTTCACATGTAGAGGTGAGATCTATGTTAAGATCATTCATGGCTCCTACAAGGATCAACTGTGCCAAAGCATCTGCCTTATAAAACACCTTATAAGTTTGACGCTCCTCTGTTGTACTTTCCTCCGTAGGTTCTATTGGTGACGATTGTCTTCCTGTTACTAAATCCAACACTTCATTGTGTCGTAACAACTCCACTTGTCTTCGCCACTTGCTCCAATTCGAAGCACCTTCCAATTTCTCAATTTTCGTTTTGAAATCCATTTTTTTTTACACCAAAAAAAAACTTTATTTAATTTCAAAAAACTGACACCACTAATTCTCCACTTTTTAGTTATTCAGGGTATCTGGGCCCATAACCTGTTGAGGTCTGTGTATTGTGGAGGAAAAAGGGCAAAGAAATAGAGGTACTTTCAAGTTCTGTATTCAAAGCAGAAAGTACATCTACAACTATTTGACGTAACGGTAATGTCTTTTACCATTATCGACGTAACTAACAACATAGCAAGGCTAATTACACTGTAGAAAGTAAAAAATAGAGGATGAAAAAAAACACAACAGTTTCAACAATTATGCCTCACAACTTATCCGCAAAGATATTTAAAAATTAACACATACAAAATATCTTACAATTACTACGTTTTCATGAAGGTTTCAATTCGATTTGAAAACTGTTTTGGTATCCAATTTCAAACGTGTTTTCATGGCAAGTTTTAAATCTGGATTTAAAATTTTGACAATTTTATCTGTCAGTTTTCACTGAAAGTACAACTTAAATTCAACTGTGACCACTTTCTAGAAGAAATGTTTTAAGGATTTACAATGAATTTAACTCATTCAGTGGTTTAGTTAGTGATAGCACAAGGTTTAATGTTCAACAAGCCAAGCTTTTTTAGAAACTCGCCGTTTTCATGAAAAAGGTTCGATTCGATCTCGATACGATTACTACGTTTTCATGAGGATTCAAATCGATTTGAATACGGATCCAACTCATGAAAATCCCTTGACTTGAACGTATTGAGTTCGATTTGAGTCCAAGGTCGATTCACCAAAATTTGGGATCGTATTGAGATCGAATCGAACTTTTTTCATGAAAACGGAGAATTTCTAAAAAAGCTTGGCTTGTTGGACATTAAACCTTGTGCTATCAGTAACTAAACCACTGAATGGGTTAAATTCATTGTAAATCCTTAAAACATTTCTTCCAGAAAGTGTTCACAGTTGAATTTAAGTTGTACTTCCAGTGACAAGTGACAATAAAATTGTCAAAATTTCAAATCCAGATTTAAAACTTGCCATGAAAACACGTTTGAAATTGGATACCAAAACAGTTTTCAAATCGAATTGAAACCTTCATGAAAACGTAGTATACAGCAGTTAGCACAAAGGAACAGCTTAGAAAGATAATAAGATCTTCAGTAAAATTTTAACTTTTCAATATTTGCAAAGGTAAAAATCGGACCCTAATGGGTTATTTTACTAGTTTGGTTTAGGTCTGCCATTATCACAACAATAAGTTTTAAAAATTTTGTAAAACGCGCCAGGCTTGTACAAAAGTACTCGTAATAATTCACTTCTTCATGCTGAAATTACTAAATCCAAACTTGAACTTGTGATATAATTAATATTTTAATTATAAAATTATTAGGATCCGAAAAAACCAAACAAATTCCGTTTAGTAAGTAATACATAATTTTTATACATCTCAATAATTTAATAATTTTAATAATTTCTAAGGTAAAAATCGTACTCTAGTTGGATATTTTTTAAAAAGTTTTAAAAATTTTGCAAAACTTTAAATTTTAAGAATTTGAAAAAATGGTGGATGCGCCGGGCTAGTGCAAAAGTACTACTGTCGTTTATGATTTAATAGACCAGCAAAATAGAAGTGGTTTATGCCAGGTTCTGGCCGTTATTACGAGTATAAAGTCCTCCGAATGTTAAGAATCACAAATTTAAGTTTTGCAAGGATTATGTCTCGTAAAATAACTAAACCAAATTTAGATGGAGAGAGTACTTAGGCTAATCAATTATGTATTTTATTTCTACATTGACTGTGAGGTCTGAAAAATGTTTCATGTTAAACATGTGGTGCAGAGGGAAGAAAATGATGGAAGAAAATACTCCTACATGTTTAACTTTTATGTTACTATGAAAAATCTTTCACACCACACGGTCGATATGGAAGTACATAAGTGATTTGCCTAACTACTCTCTTCATCCAAATTTGGTTTAGGTATTAGTAATACAATACCTAGTTATAAAACATTAGATTCGAAATGCTTTTTTTTGAAAATTTTTGATAATGGTTATTACATCAGTCAGATTCATTAACAGTCACAAATTACTTTTTTTTAACAATAGTTATCACAGTCAAATACTAAATAACGAAGAATGCTGCAAGTTTCTTTTTTAAAACTTGTAACTGAGTTTGGGTTGCATTTTATTGTCGTCAGCCTGTATGTTGTACAGTGGTGGACAATATAATCGCGTACACCGTATTTTTGCTGGATTGAGTAGGTATTAGCATGACATTTTCGTCAGTGTCAAATAGTAAAATTGTCAAAACTTACTGAACACGACAAAGTTCTTATACTGTCGAAACTGGAAGAGGGTCATAGCATAAGAGCAGTTGAGGACCAATACAACAACAAAAGCACAATTTTAAGAGTAAAGAAGTGATGAGAACAAAAAAATGTTGGGTCGGGACGACCATGACCATCAAATCCAGATTAAGGTGAAACACTTGTTTAATAATAATTAAGGAACTTTAGACCTGAGAACGAAAATGAACTATGGGCTGGTATTCAAAACGTTGAAGTTGGTTGAAAGGAATTAACAAAAATTATTGTCGAGACCTTACTGCATCCATTTCTAACAGATCAAAAGTATCAGCTGCAAATGGAGCCATGAAAAATTAATTTTGGAATCGTTATTGTATTATTTTTTGTAAATAAAGATTCATTCTTACCTTACTGTTAAATTAGAGTGACAATTTGACAATTCCTAATTGCAACGTATAACCTCTTTTCTAAAAATACCTTTAAACTTCAAAAAAGACATGATTACACATTAATAAATTAGAAAAAATGTGTTACTTGATTTTTCGTAGTGTACGCGATTAATTTGTCCACCACTGTATTTGAAAAATATTTTTTATTTTTATTGTGGCTGTTTGTTAATTTCTAGTAGAGGTACCAAAATTAGAAAATATTCTTAATTAAGTATACAGTTAATATTTTCTGCAGAGGAATCCGGGAGGCGAGGTAAACCCACGCATATTATCAAACAGAACCATCGAATATCTGGCTGAACCGTAATCCCTCCAAATGCCCCGAGTTATAAACACTGATAAGGCCCTGGATAATATTTACATATTATACAAGTTCCCGTTAAGCTGATTTGCTAATCCTGGTTTTAGTATTGGTGCTGATGTCCAATTATTATCGGTAAAGTTAATACAAATTTATACGTGGTTTTTGAACAAAAAAACGCCAGCTTTGTACGTAATTTAATAGTAGCGTGCTGGTTGAAAATTACAATTTATAGATGCATAGGTTGTGTGTGGATATTAATATTTAATGCAATTAAGTTTGCTATGTAATCAGTTTGAAGCACAATAACTATATTTTATTTTGTTAAACGTTTGTTGAAACCACAACACAGACGATCCGCTAAATAAACATCCAGTTTAATATTTTATTGTAGAGGTATGTCATCCATGAGATAAATTTCCAATAGCAAATGGCGGCGCTGGCGGCTTTATGCTACCGCTAAAGCGGAATTAATAAAAATATAGCAAATATTTTTGATTTGTGGAAACTGCATGACTAGAATTAAAAACTAGAATTAAAAATAAATTGAAAATAAATGTTAAAAATGAGCACGCACTTGTTGTTCTAGACACACAAGATGTGCTTAATCGTCGATAAAACATGAAAAATAAGTCGATCAAAAATTGAATTCGGAGTAGGTATTAATAAATATTTCACATTTATCATCTTTTTATCAAATGACTATACAGCTTATAGCCGTCAACTTTGATGGATCTCTCTGTATCTACTTGTATTATGCTTTTATATGTGTGCCTCTGGATGTATGATACACAACGTGTTTAACATAATTTTACGAAGCTTGCGCCTGATATAATTGAAACACTAGATACAAAAAATATTTATTTTTTTGTCTGTAAGCCTTTAAAACCTGGTTGTCATATTAATTCGTTAACAGTTATATTACTATTACTCCATGTATTACTTTTTTTGCAAAAATCATTATCACGTATTCTATATACGTATATCAGAAAATCAAGTGGACGTGATAATTTCGTGGCTATAGAGGTAAAAATCATGAAGTGCATTTTAAGTAAAAATGAGTTAAATGCGGTTACCTATGTTTTACTTTGTTTTCTTTTTGGTTGTAAGCTTACAAAGACAATGTGATGAAAAAAAAGAAAGTTTCCAAATTTTAGAATTCATTAATTACAATCTGATTTTTTTTGTAGAGGTAAAAGTCATTAACTAGCATTACCTATATTTTGTTGTTGAAGCATTAAAGCTGTTCCTTTAAGAAGATATTAGATTATATGCACTCTGTTATTGACCATAAGAAAAAATAGATGTTTTTATGATGAGCAACTGAAAAAAATATTTTTAAACCAAGCAAAAGTAAAGATAAAAAAGAACCATACTAAGTAGTAGGTAGAACTTAAGTAGGGCAATTTTGATAATTTAACAGAACTTTCTGCCCAAACAAAAACAGAAATAAAGATGAAGAGGGAAATGCATTACTGTGTTTGAGAATAAAATCTTTATAAAAAAATCTCCTCAGAAATTATTTTGCATCAATATGACCATCATTCTCATTATCAGAATAGAAGAATCAGCGTAAAGGGCCGACAATGACGTAGCGAAACTATCAGCTTGTAACAAGCTTATTCAGATCTGCTTGTTTTAAGAGAATAAATGAAAATGGACTGGATGGCGTTATACCAGAAAAGACTTGTTTCAGAAGAATTGCATCTTGGTGCCACAGTCTTCCTATCAACGCAAATAAAATATCCCATAAAATTTATCCCTGACGGAAATGAAAACGACTATAAAAATAGGTATAGAATAGATATTTTAAAAAAATACTTCAGGAATATTGTAAAATTAAAATTATTATCTTCATTAATTAATAAAGTTAAAAAAATATTTAATAGGTAAAATTCATTAAGTGCATACGAGCTTTTTCCTCGATTTTATACTGCGACTTTTCAGCATTAGGTTCACTTATTGGTAAGTAGCGGTTATCGTTTTAATATTTATGTAGAAATAAGTTCTTCAATTATTTTGTTTTTTTATACCAATTAATTATTATTATTTCGTTCATATCTCAAAAACATGAAAATGTTAGTTAATGATTTTTACCTCTAAACCCACAATATTATCTATCCTAATCATGAACAAAGAAGGTTCCCATTTTTGTTATTTATTTGCTAATGGTACATTTTTAGAACCATAAAGATATAGCAAAAGTTAGTTTGTTCTTACAGCATGAGAAATACAGGGTGTATCAGAAATACGTGTGTTAATTTTAACGGGTAACAGAGCTTATAACAAAATAAACATTTCTTCTATTTGTAATTTTTCAATAAAAGTTTCGCAAATTTAGTTGAAATTTGTAGAAGAAAACATATTGAAATGTGTACCCGCCTATGGCCACAAAAATAAGAATGCCGAACTATTTTCGTTGTGATAGAAACGGACAATTTAAACAATTTAAAGTAACAATGAAAATTGTTGCTATGAATATAAACTAATTATTAAACACTGACCGGCTCGTTTGCACAAAAGGAAGGAGGAAAACAGTGAAAATAATAAATAAGAATTTTGTAAAACGTTAGATAGAAAAGTTGTTGTACTTGATGAGTTTTATTTTACGTGGTAAAATTAACACACGTATTTCTCATACACCCTGTAGGTATATCTATTGCTAATTAGTAATTACGTGGATGAAGAGTCAAAGTAACCAAAAATTTATTACTTACTTTTAGTTTGTAGTTACTTCACATGTAATTATTAATTATACAGAATTATTTAAATATTTATGTTCAAAAGTAACACATTACACTAATTTGCAAAAAATATATTATATAATATAAAAATATATTATATATATTTCTACTTTCTACGTCTTAATTTAATTTATATTTCTTATTAAGTATATGAGAAGTATTTTTTGTAATTACAAAAAATTGCTTTAGCTACAATTAGTTCCTTAATTTATAAAAAATAATTGTTAATTGTTTTTGTTTAATTAGGTATAAAAAAGTAATGGCAAAAAGTTAAAAAGGAGCTTCAGTAAAGAGTATTCAAAAGCTACCCCTTTCGGGGCCATTCCTTGTAAGAGCTGGAAATGGAAGCCACTTGCAAATATTGATATAGCTAAAAGCTTGTCGAGCTTAGGTTAGGAAAGCCGGAAACCGGACTAATGACTGAATCTCGTCTCCGCCGGAAGACGAGACATCAGCAAAAGTGCTAGGAACAACGAAAACGTTTTCTGGTTTCGCATAATGAATCGTGAAGGTGATTAGCGGTGCACTGAAGATTACATTAGGGGGTTATCACAGCTCTTTTGCGTTATCACACGCCCGATTACCGCTGACTTCAAGCGTGAATCCCTTTTCAGTATTGGCAAAATCCCCAAAAACTGACTTACCAGTTCGACCGTTGCAATCTGGTCCATTTAAGCCATTGTGTTCCGGCAACATCGCCGGAGCAAGGTTTAAGTTCGGGTAAAATTCCAACATTTTTAAAAGTCTTCACACGACACTCACGCACTGGTTTTTTTACGTAATTGTCATGAGCTTGGACAGTGTATATGATATTGCAACGACGCAAGATTCACTACTGTCCCTTTACTATAGATTGTCACTGATAGAGTAAGTCGGGGGTGGGAAGTCCCTCCTTTTAGGGGTTCGGAAGACATCGGCAAACCCGACATTTTACTAGCGATCCGGACATTACGAAAACACGCCCATTAAATAAGAGGGGAGGAGTTTGTAGGTGTGGTTTCGTAATCCCTACTACTGGACATGCGCATAATAGAGCCCCCTATCGATATTGGATCATAGGAAAGGGAATTTACTTTATCTTATCTCTTTGATGAGGTATTCGAATAAGATTCAAGATTTATTTTTACTATTTTTGCATATATTTTCTTTTTATACAACGTCCCGATTAGTTTCAAACACTAGCTCGTGAAATGACGGTTTGTTTTCCATAGTATGGATAATGGTAGGTACTCAATCAAGCCCCATAAAAGGGGACAAAAACATCATTTGAGTTTTTTGAATTTTTTTGCTAAAGTTTTGTAATGAAAGAAGAGCTTCTAAGCTGTTTGATGTTTGAGAGCGTGAAGTATCTCACGCACAGCGTGAACTATGGTCTAACACCGCTTGGAATGCTAGCGCAGGTGTTGTAATGCGGCCGATAACCGCAAACACTTGTAGTTCGGGAACACCATAGCCGAGTAAATAGGGCCAGACTCTTGTTGATGCCATTATAAAGCTCACCACAGTCATTCGTGAAGGGGTCGAACATCAAAGTATACTTAGAGACAAGCAAAAGACATAAAGACAGGTGAAGTGTTGCATGCCTGGAAAGTAGAACGGAAAGTTGCACGTCGACAGACGGGTTTAAATTGCACATTTTTCTTCGTTTACGGAGCTATTTCTTTCGAATTATTTACATGGAGGCTATTAGAGACGGGTTGAGAGTTTTCCGTAGAAGAGGAAATGTTTAGTGTAGTTTAGGTCTAAGAAAAATTTATTTTGATTTTTGACTTTACATATATTTGATCAGAATTCGTTTTAGCTTGAATTAATAACGTAAAAACTAAAGAAAAGAGCTGTAAATAAACATACGTACAATAAATAAAATAAATACATAAAGTCGGATCACTTTTGTAATATTGGGAGAGTTTTGTTAATAAATTTGACAGTTGGCAATGCTCACACTACTGTCATGAAAATTTGAAGTTTGTCTTTGGCCATGTCAAAGTTAACGAATTTAATAGAATTAAGCGAGCAGCAACGAACTAGCCCCCTATTGCTGTTTGTGTAACATTATCGAATTGGCATGGAGGCCCGCCAAGACGCTCTGCAACCACTGACAAAGGTTATTTTCAATATTATGTCGAGTGAGTTTAAATCGATCTGCAGCTCACAAAACAACATAAAACACGCCGAAAAATCTTCCAAAGTCTTCTCTACTTACTTCTCGCAAGGGTTTCTGCCAATTTCGGACGAACAATAACTAATTATTTATCTAAAATAACTTGTAAGGTAGGTTTTACCGGTCTCCTTTTTTTGTCCGTTCATATTTTCAATAATTAACAACTAAACAGGTTTGTTTCGTTAGTTGTCCATTAATTTATTTAGGTTTGTTACATGTTTGTTATTAAATCTGTTCTATTTGATAGTTTTCGTCACGTTTTGACTGTTAATAAGCTTGAGTGAAGCAGTTGTATGATCGTCTGGACGTCCCTTTTTAGCGGCTAAAAGTGCAAGTAATGTACTCAGATTTTTTTAAAATGACTAAAAAATGTTACTTACTTGCAGAAAACTTAACTAACTTAACGTATTTTGCAGGATTTCCACTTAAAGAATTCAACAATTTGACACTGACAAATACCGTAACCTATATTTTTGAAAGCCTAAATTCGCGGTAAATGACGCAATTTACAATGCCAAAATTTTCAAGTTGATGCGATTTTGTTTAATAATACAAAAGTGATCAGAGTATAAGTACTTGTACTTATACAAGGTGATTCAAAACGTGGTCAAAACGCGTTGTGTTTAAATATAAACGTTTAGTGTTTTTGGGTAAATACTACATACCTAGTGTGTGTTATTTAATTGTTTAACGTCAGTGAAGAAAATCATCTAAGTATACATCGCTATAAATAATGCTTATGTTTGTAATATCTTTCTATACTTATTCCACTCCTGAAAAACCTCAGGAAAACCGAAAAAATTTAGCGCCTGCAACATAACCGCTTATTTATACGAGTAGACCTAAACATTTATACGTGTAAAATAAGGGAAATAAGGGGAAAAATAAAATAAAATGAAATGAAATCAAAAATCAAAATAAAAATGTTGGTAAGTTATACAATAAGAGAGACAGGCGGCTAGTTATCGACTTTTGGTGTTAGGTATACGAGTAACTCTTTACTTTTTTTGAATTATAATAAAAATGTTTGTATTATTTTTGTTTTTCCTACACTCTGTTAGTAGTAAGTGCATAAGGTTGCCATTTATGCTTGTTATCAGCTATTTATTGATTATTATTTCTATTATTGTTGCGCATACAAGGTCTGTCATGAGTCTGTTAAAAATGCATATTTTTACCGTACGTAAAGTAGGTATCAAGGTATCTCAAAAACTAGTAATCACACAAAAATAAGCATTTTCTACTAAATACATTAACAGGCTGACGCAGGGGTGTGTAATCGGTCTATATTTTTTTTGCTATTTGAAATATTGTCATGCCGTTTTCATTATCCCATAGATAGATAGACTAAAGTCCACAAACTAAAAATATTTTTATTATACACAGGGTGTTGTATACAGGATGGTGAACCATAGTTATATTTTTTTAAATGGAACACCTTATATATTTTTGCATAATTAGATTTTACGCAAAAAAATAATGTAACTTTATGTAAACTATTATGGGTTTATCTTTGTTCGTTTTGGAATTATTCAACTTTTCGTTATAAAAAAGACCAATTTTTGAAAAATCACTGCGAAGTTACCTATGAATATTTTCCGACAAATTTGCAACAGAAAAACTCAGAATAGCCTGATGTAGTTTTAGCATTAGTCAACTCTTACTTGAAACACGCAGATAATGTATGTACAGATAATGTACGCAAAAAGTTAAATAACTCTTTTTTTTCAAATGGAACACCATGTATTTCTTCACACGTATGGATAGCATTTTTCATAAGCTTTCTAATGTTATCCGGTTTGTATAGCAAATTTGAAATATTTCTTAGAGTTCAAAAAAATTTTTATTTTTTTTTTTATTTATTTTATTATTAATTCTTGATGAGTGGAATTCATTTATGTATCAAGTAATAATTAGATTACTAATGTAATTAGTCACATTTGTACATATGAAAAAATAAATTACCATTTGACTTATTAGATTCTAGGCTAACAAATTTTCTTGAATTAAAATACATTTTTTTGAAAAATATTGAAAAATATTTTAAATTTGCTATGCTTATCAAAAATGCTATCGGTACATGAAAAAAAATACATGGTGTTCCATTTAAAAAAAAATAGTTCAACTTTTTGCGTTTTGACACACTCTGTATATTATCTGCGTACTTTAACTAAGAGTCGACTATTTACTAAAACTACAATAAGGTATTCTAAGTTTTTCTGTTGCAAATTTATCGGAAAATATTCATAAGCGATTTCGCAGTGATTTTTCTTTTTTATAACGAAAAGTTGAATAATTCCGAAACAAAAAGAGATAGACTCATAATATTTTATATAAAGTTACATTATTTTTTTGCGTAGAATCCAATTATGTAAAAATATTTAGGGTGCTCCATTTAACAAAACATATCTTTGGTTTACCACTCTATGGACCGATTACACACCCCTGGGTCACGCTGTATATTTTTTTCAATGCAAAGATATGAATTTTTATAGAATTTTTCTACAGTTTCTTATGATTAAAATTGATTAATTAAGTTAATAAAAAATTATTATTTAGGCTAAACCAAAAATATTATTTCTTACGTGATTTTGGAACAAATGATGCTTAAATGTTGTTTTGTGCAAAGAACAAGTAAAAAAAATTTCGGGACACTCAAAGTACGAATGGTAATGGGAAAAAGCACGACTTCGAACTTTGATAGGCAAATTAAGACACGCTGTACCTATTTTTAAATTAGTTCAAACAATTTTTTTTCATTATGTTCTTTAAATTTCTAATTATAAACAACATTGTTTTAAATTTTTAATTAGAAATGTTTTAAGACAAAACCTTTTGCTATAAGACTGTTTATAAAAGAGTGTAGGATTTCAGATGGAATTTGAATTTGCCGCATTTAATTATTTTATTTCTATAAAATTTCTGAAAAGTACCAATTTATATCTACTGAGAAAACCAGTAAAACAAAATTTATACTAACATTATTCGTTTTTTCTTCAAAGAAGCGGCCAACTTTTAATAACGATTCCACATTCATTTATAGACAGATTGTATGTACGGAAAACTAATTAAAACTACAATATTATAATTTTTTTCTCGAGCAGTTCTTGATTTTCAGTGTGTTGTTGTGCTGAATGCCGAAATTGAAATCTCACGAGCGCATCATTCTTAAATTCCACGTAAATAAGTTTTAATATCAACGTTCATATCAGAGAAGACAAAATTCCATCATCGACTAAAAAACAGTTATACACTTGCAATTTAATTTTCATTTCTCGTTTCCAGCTCAAAAAAAAAACTCCTCTAATATTAAAATTTGCAATACAACCAACTTGGCCTTAATTTAATATGCATGTGTAGGAAAAATATAAAACAGGGCGCAATCAAATAAGTCGTCATGACAACTCTTTAACTGTGTCGTCTGCAGGTGAACCGTATTGACATCAACGGTCATCAGCATCATGCTGTTGATCCTCTTAGTCTTGTGTTTCTCCAATAGTATCATCCTATTGTTTTCGACACGTGTTGTCACGTGCCACCTGCGAATAGACTCCCCGAGTTTGGTCCATTGCCCATATTGAACACCCTCATAGCATAGACACAAGGCAAACCCATTTCAGTTTTAAGCATTTTTCAAAACTTTCCCTCGTTTGGTGAATCCTTTATTAGATTCGCCTTCCACTGAGGTGTTCGGAAATAACTGTTTCTCTTATTACTTCCATATTTGTTGCTTTACATTTGTTATTTTTTCTAGTTTTACCTCTGACCCTTCTCCCTTGACATTGCACGGCATGTATAATCGTTTCAACAGCTTGGCCCCCCACAGGGTGATCCGTTCCGGGCGCAGCGCTGATTTTCCGCTTTTCAATCGCTTGTTTGTCAACTAGGAGCGCCCCCTGACGGACATTACAAGGGGCGCATTCGCTTCTGCCCCACAGATCTGTTACAACCCCGACTGAAACTGCGGAGAGATTGATTGATTTTGTCCAAATGGCTCGTCTAGTCAATTTTATTGACAACATATTTATGCATCGAGTCGAAGGTGAAACGCAAAAATCTGCGATATTATTAAATTCCTAATAAAGCTCGGGTGCAGCTTTAAAGTTTTTTGCTTTAATATACTAGAAATTATAAAATACGACGCATAATACTCGTATATTCGAACTTGGCGAAATCGCTAGAGACAATTTTATCTACTATTCAAAAAAATACCTTGGTGCAGGTGGTGCGTCTTTATTTTACGATCTGACACATTTTATTTGATTTGAGTTCCTGGAATGTCTTCTTTAATCGGTTTCAGAATTTATCACTTTTCAATTGGTTTTCTTTCAGCAGTTTTGTGTCCACCTGAGGCCTGAATAAGCTTCCGTTATTTTAGGTTTAATTTTGTACATAGAGACAATGACAATGGTTTTGCTTCCGAAGACTTTCACTTTGTAAATTACTTTAGGTTTCACTGTTACAAAAAAAAGTTGAAAGTGCGAAGCTTTTACGTATTTTTTTTGTTTCTGTTTCACTATTCTTTATTGTTGCAAAGTATTATTATAAAAAGCAATTTATTCGTAAATTATTAGTATTTGCATTGTCGTTTTTTAATTTTTAAACGTTTTAAAAAGTGACGACTCTAGTTATGACGAAGCTCAAGCAAACAGACCAAAAAGAAAGATTTACGAAAAAGAATAAATTTTTCTATTAACAACATAAAGAGTGATTTTGAAAATTACTTTGGGGAAAAACTGCATTAAATTTAAAGCTCTTGATATCTATTCTTCATTACAACAGTGAAATTGCAAATTTGTCTAAAAAGAGAAAAGTAAGGCAAAATTTTTGCTAATAGGTATGTACTGAAAAATTACCAAAATAACACTACATTTTACGATATTTCATCAATTATTCTAAAGTTTTTCTGTCTAAAAGAAGGATATCTATTACGATTATCCCTCACTGAGAAATTTTGAGCTAAAATCATTTGTGATTCGTTATGTCTTTAAAAAAAACTGTTATTGTAGAAAGTGAAAGAAAGGGCGATAGAGAAGTCTGGACGTAACTATTATGTTCGTTTGTGGAAAATATTTTACACTAAATTGAAAAGTAAATAAAATTGACTATTTTTTATATGATTTTGTATTTTGATTGTATTTTGTACATTTGTACAAAATTTGATTTGTATTTGTGAAACAGAAAAATTTTTCGCTTTACAGATATAAAAAAAATATAAAAAAGTTTGCTTGTGAAATAGGCCTCTGATGTGTTTTCAAACATTTTAAATTAGTCGTATCTATCCTAAGTGGCATATTTACATATGCGCTAATTGGGCCGTAGCGAAGGGAGGCAAAATTTTAAGGGCGGTAAAAGTAAACTACCTAATGGGTCAATTTCACATCAAGTGAAAAAAAAATCAGATCACATTTGCACGGGATGTATTTTTTTAAATTAATTGATCAAATTTTTAGTTTTTGCCGTATTTTTTTACTTCTTAAGTTCTTAATTGGTTAATGAGTTGTAAGAAGTTTTTAGTAGTTTTAATTTATATTACAGAAAATTAATGCTGAGTAACGCCGAAAAAAACTGAGTGGTGCAGAGAAATTTTTTTGGAAAAAAGAGAACGCTATTGTAGAAAACCTCCTAAATAAATACAGGTGATTTTTTAATGGACATCTCAGGAAATAAATGAGACATTGGAAGTCTAGTGCATGCTTGGGAACTTTTCAAAGAACTTTTTTAGGTTTTTCAATTTAATTTTCAGAACTAGGTTTCTTAGAGAATTTCTGCTAGAACTAGATTTGCTATTTGAGGTTAAAATAAACTGACTGAAATTAATAAAGTTAAGCATACATTGAATTTTAAAGAAAATCTTCAAAAGCATAAAAAATAATATAACATGATTGTGTTTTTTATACCTATATGAAGCTTTATCGTCTCTTATTGCTTAAAGTTGTATGTTTCAATAAAAAATATCATCTTTAAACGAGTAATATGCCAGATACAGATGGAATATATCAAAACACCAATGTCGCTAACTTTTTTCGAGCAGTTTATGCATTTTAGCAGTTTAATTGAGATATGACAAGGGGGGTCATACTATTTAAAATTTTGAAGGGCTAAGTGCTACAAATTTTTAAAGTACGACAAAAAAATGTTTTCCTCGCGATAAAATTGAACTGTTTTGGGGTTTGAAATATTTTCCTTATTTTCTGAATTATCTAATAAATGTTTTTTTTGGAGAAAATTGTTTTCTTATTTATTATATTATACAGAGTGTTTTGGAAATGAGTTACAATACAAACTTATGTTTTTTTTTTAAAAAATGGAAATGGAATTTTGATTTAAACTTTTATTAATCGATTTTGTTTAGTTTTTGAAGTATTTTAATTTTTTTGTCAAAAACACGCTCATTTTAAAAATTTATTACTCAAAAACTAAAACTGCTACAAAAGTGGGACTTTCACCACCTTAAAGAATAATGTTCAAACTTTAAGAATGTTATCTTTTTTAGCTCACTTCGATCAAGAAAATAAAAAATAAAGAGGTTTGCTAAAAGTTGAATAACTTAAAATTTTTAAATAGAACACCCCATTTTTTATTATTGCATCTTAAAGATCTTTAAATTGTCTATCTAAAAACAATACCAGTTAAGTGTCTCTTGCTGATTATTTAAAAGATATTTAACTTGAAACATTAAAAAATTCATTAAAAATTACTAACTATTGTTTCAGTAGACGAAAAGTTCAATTTTCAGCTAATAATAACTTTAATATTACCCTTAGGCCATAGTCGTCATTTTTTACAGTGAAATAATAAAAATTTTAATATTTATAGCGAATTTTTAAATCCCCGTATAAATTCCAACAAAGGATCTGTGGTGGAGTTGCTATGGTTATAATATGGTTTACCATGATAACTGCAATGCTCATGTTTAATCTGCATTGCTGCTGAAATTACATTTTAAAGTCAAATATATTTCAATTATTAACTTTAGGCATCTGAAACTTTATGTTTTTAGACAATTTAATAATCTTTGAGAAGCAAAATCGAAAAATAGGGCGTTTTATTTAACTTTTTCAAGTTATTCAACTTTTAACAAACTTCTTCAATTACACTGTGTAACAAAAAGTGAAAAAAAATGGGGGTTGAAAATTTACAATTTACTCTAATTTAATAAGGTGTTGTAAAGGTACCCATGAAAAAGACTAATAAGTAGCCACCAAATAACGTCAAACTTGATTAAATGTAACGAAAAAAACACAAATTAGTTATTAAAAACAGAAAAATTAGTGCTCCTAAATTGTGTTTAAAAAATCCAGTCATCCACGCCTGCTTACTGAATGGTTCTTGCTGTTCTTACGGGTGAAAAAGAATTTGCTGTAAAATTTGAAGGACTGACACTTAAGTAATAAAAATTGCATATATGTAATTTGCAGCTCTGGGAGATTGTAAAAACACAAAAATTTTTAAATAAACATTTTTTGTGTTATAGAGTGTTATTTACGTTCCTAATTGCAATGCGTCAATCAGTTGATACAGGATTTAAGTTTGAACTCTCCTCTTTTAAGTGGTGAAAATCCGACTTTTCTATTAGCTATTTCAAAACTATAAAAACGCCAACGTTGCATTTTACGGAATTATTTTTTTAAATAAGGTTGATAAAAATCTAAAATAGTTATTAATGGTTAGAGCTCTCATTGAAACTATAAATTACATTAGCTACTAATTTTTTGAAGTGCATTAATAATTTATAACAACTAATTTTGAGAGAAAAGGCGACGTTGGCGTTTTTATTGTTTTGAAACAGCTAATAGGAGTCTTAGTTTTTGAGTAACACATTTTTAAAAAGAGCTTGTTTTTGTTAAAAAACATAAAATATTTCAAAAACTAAGCAAAATAAAAAAATAAAAGTTTAGGTCAAAATCGTTAAAAAGCTACATACAAAAATGCAAAAAAATGTAGGGTGTTCCATTAAAAAAAACATAAGTTTGTATTGTAACTCATTTCCGGAACACCCTGTTTGTTTGAAAATAATTTTAGGTGAGGCAAGGGATTATTATCTATAGCTTAGGAAAAAAAAAATTAATTTTCTAACATCTAGAGGTGAATAATGGACTTTGCCTACTCGCTGGGACACCCGGTATTTAATTAATATTTCGTGCCCCACAAGTGGTGAAGTGTTGCGACTATTCTAAATACAATATACCTAATGGGTAAATGATTAATGAATAACTTGAGTAAGTGTTTCAATTCTTACGAGTATGATTTAGTAGAATATTATTTAAAAATACAGAATCTGACAAAGTTGAAAGCCGAAACTAAATAGGTTCAATAAGAAACAACCTTAAACAGAACATATTTAATTGCGTTATTGAGTACATTATTTTATGTGCTATGGAGAGTTTTTTTGATTTGAAAATTAACATTTACTGACCACTCGTACGACTAAGTACTATCTGAGATTAATTATTTTTAAGTTAAAGACTACAGAATCGAGATAAGCTAATTTGGAGCGTGTCAAGATCCGATAAGATTATCCAAGTGCCCCTTTCCGTTTCTTTCAATTATCGTGGACACAAACATCAGTAGCACATTTAGTGCGTTTAGGGGTGTCGCTTTCGCCCCGACCTTGCAGCTGTTGCTGTTTAGTCACGGCACTAAAGTTGCGTATGAAGTCTGACGCGCGTCAAATTCGCAATTTGTCCCAGAACAAAGGATAATCACCTGTTTGTGCAAGCTCGCCTTTATTACATCACCCATCGAGTCTTTCCCCTTGTTACGCCCCCGAGATGTCCATTTATATTTTCCGCATGGTTTTACGCCCGATTTCTAGAATCAATCCATTTCGCCCAAAAATCACCAATATTGTTAGCCGCTGTGATCGATCATGCGTTTTTATAATAACATATACAGATTTTTTCCTGGCCGTAATGAAATAATTTGGGGGTCGCCAAATTCTTGTCATTAGATGAAAAAATTATTCTGGTCGAGAAAATATTCAACAACGCGTATGACATGGAGCGGACGTAATGGTATTGTGTTGAATAAACCGCATCAGAGACATCCTGGATTGTTGTCGAGATCACCAGGAGGTGGGGGGTGAGGTACAATGGGGACTGAATGTTTAGTTGCACATAGAGGAGGCTAGTTAGAGATGAGCGTAACGAGACGTTTTGTACCGATGCTATTGAACAGACCACATAGGTAGGAATATTAGGACACTTGTGTACGCCTCGGTTGCTGCTCTTCTGGTTTACAGAGGTTTATGGTGAGTGCCTTCAAGGGGTAAACACATGCAACCGGCATAATAAATCATCTGCGAGCTAGAAGGACGCTATTCTAAACAGGGGGAACTGGGAAGTAGTTATGGTCGTAATTTAGCAAAGTATTTTTTAAGTTTCCCTTAACTTCTTGTCTGTATACTATTCCAAATTATCTTAAAAAAATAAAAGAATTCATATACTAGCAACACCTTGTGATTTTTTTGTCTATAATGGCACCAACTCTTTTTTTGAGGTAAGATATTACGTGTTCACTGATTACACAATGATAGTATTTAGAGGGTAATACTTAGTCGCATCATGTGACCAAGAGAGAAGACATTTATTTGTTTAACTGCATTTTTCCACAGTTTTTTCAGTTTTGAACAGTAATATTTAATAATTTAATAATCACGACAGTTTGTTAATACCTGATTTAAAGTAGCACACGCATCAATGATGATGAGGAAAACCAAAGTCTACAATAACAATCATCAAAAATTTAATTAAATTTTTCTCTTCCCCAGTATTTATTTTAATTATCTGAATTTGCCAGTTATTAAATTTGCAGGTGCATATAGTGAACCGAATGAGTAAATAGTAGATATAAATATTTTATTAAATAGTCAGCAATAAATCAACCAAATTTTTGTCTGATAAGAAATTATAGATAAGTTCTTATTAATTTTTATTGACATTTATATTGCATTATATTAAACGTATAAATATAACGCATATGTTTTAGTTTTCTATAAAATGTGTTCGATAAAATGCCAAAAACTAAACAAAATTTTAAACGAATGAAATATTTTGACAAAATAATATTCCTTATGATAAAAAAATATATAAAAAAATGTTTTTAAAAAAAAGCTTTTATTTAAAAGATGCACTAAAAAGTAAAAAATAATGTATTTCAATCACAGGAGAATATTTTTTCTTACAGGTTAAAATTCTAAAATTTATAAAAGCTTTGGGAGTCAACTGAACAAAGTAATTCTGTAATGGCGTAGTTATAACTCCCAAAGCTTTTATAAATTTTAGAATTTTAACCTGTAAGAAAAAATATTTTTCTGTGATTGAAATACATTATTTTTTACTTTTTAGTGCATCTTTTAAATAAAAGCTTTTATTAAAAAACATTTTTTTTTATATTTTTATTTTTTGCTTTTTAGTCTTTATTAATTGCATAGATTTATTGTTATTACACTGTGCATCTACTGTGACGTCCAAATGACCAACATACCGTCTAGGTCGGTATAAGTTACGGTATGTACAAATCGAGAACCCCTTTGTGAACATAACCTAAAATAACCCCATTTAACACTTTTAGGGGGTAATTAACTATATAGAATTGCATTGTCACGCAGATTACGAAAACATGTTAAATTTTATTTCATTGCGACTACAGGAACCCTCTCAAATTTACAAATCGAGAACCCCTTTGTAAACATAACCTAAAACTTCAAAACCCCATTTAACCCCTTTAGGGGGTATTTAACTACATGGGATTGCATTGTCACGCAGATTATGTAAGTATGCCAAATTTCACTTCAGTGAGACAACAGGAACCCTTCCAAATTTGGCTCCGAAAAAATAGCAGACAGAAAGATAACATTGTGAGTTAAATAAAAGCTTTTAAAAAGCAACTTATTTTAAAGAAAAATGACCAAAAATTGACTTATTTTAGTTTGGAGTTTACTAAAGTGAACTGTAGATAATAAAATAATTAATTAGTAAAAAATGTTTGCAAGTAAGTAATTGTCTAAAATAGTTTAATAACAAAAACAAAATTATGAAAAGATTCGTGAGAATACGCAGTACTGTCATTTTTAAAAGTAACACCTACTTTGTTAATTAAAATTAGAATTTTAATTATTAATACGTAATTCTAACTTTAATAAATATTATTAATATACCTATAGAGAAAAACGGCAACTTTTATTTTGTAATAAAACTAGAAACCAAATATATTTTTAAAAATAGTCAAATTAATTGATGATTTTTTTATGTTCTACACCTTTTTCAAGTGTAATTGAGAAATCATCACATGTAATTCAGTATAGTCAATTTAATTTCAGAAACCGTTAATTGTAATTCAGATTAGTCAACTGTATTTCAGAAAGTGTTATTTGTAATTCAGAATAGTAAACTGAATTTCAGAAAATATCACATGTATTTCAGATTAGTCAATTTAATTTCAGAAAACGTTAATTGTAATTCAGATTAGTCAACTGTATTTCAGAAAGTGTTAATTGTAATTCAGAAACCATCACATGTAATTCAGATCCAGTAACTTACTTGCATGATACTATGTATACATAACCAAAAATATTTTATTTTCAAAATTAAATTACATAAACATCAACAAGAACAGCATAAATATTTAGCGCCCTAACATTGTTTCCAAAGGTAGGTATTTTAATAATTTAATGTTTAAATGAAAATATTGAATTCTGAATTACAATTCACGAATTCTCAATTACAAATGACGTATTCTGAATTACAATTAACGCTTTCTCAAATAAAAGTTACTAATCTGAATTACAGTTAACGTTTTCTGAAATTAAATTGAGTAATCTGAATTACATGTGATTTTTTCTGAAATT
Organism: Tribolium freemani; assembly: GCA_939628115.1. Lineage (NCBI taxonomy): Eukaryota > Metazoa > Arthropoda > Insecta > Coleoptera > Tenebrionidae > Tribolium > Tribolium freemani. The sequence continues at coordinate 31,341,587 of OW626784.1, read as the reverse complement.
TAGTTTACTATTCTGAATTACAATTAACACATTCTGAAATACAATTGACTAATCTGAATTACAATTAACGGTTTCTGAAATATATCTTACGGTTTCTGAATTACAATTGAAAAAGGTGTAGAACGCTAAAGTATTTTACAGTTAACGCTTTACTAATTAATGTCAAATTACCTAATTGACGTTTTTTTATCTTTGGCGGGTAAGATGAGAATTTTTGAAAATAATAATAATACTTACTAATAATAATAAAAGTTGCAATGTTGCAAATATCCGTTAAAAATGTGAGTATTTTTGAAGAATAAAATTGTTTGAAATTTTTGTACGTTTTTTAGTTATGCAAAACTAGGTGTAGGTATGTTTTACTTTAAAATCACTTCTAATTCAGTAATATTGATTTTAAAGCATATCTTTGTAATAGGTAAATATTAAAGTTGCGTTTAGAGTTGAACACGAGATTTACCGAACTAGACCAAAATAATCGTCGTAGTAAAACCTGTAAAACAAAATTTTGCTCAGTGTAATTAGGTAAAGCTTCAAAACTAACTTGAGTGCTGAAGTGTAGGAACTCATTATGAGTCCTGTAAAGTAGGTTCTACTTCATGGACTATTTTGAGTCACTTCAAAAATTATTTCCTTAATGCAGTAATGTACAATTTAATAAAATTATTCGTTTATTTTAGTCCGGGAGATACAACTAACTTTGTGTTTATTTAATGTGGACTTTATAGTCACAACTTTTATACACACAAAAACTAGATAATTTCCTTGCAAAATTTCTTCATTGTGGTCCACATCTAACTCGAAGCACACAAAAATTTCTCGATATCATTATGACAGTCTGAAAGACGGGATCTTATAGACCGATAGTTTTCTAAAGTTTCAAAAAGGGGCTTAATCTAGATTAATCTGTTTGAAGTTTGAAACTTGATTGAGAGATTGTTTTTGGAACTGTTGTCATCGAGGACAACTGTTTTAAATCCTTTTTTTTTAATTCGTAAAGATGAATCGCATTCCAACAGCAAACACTTTCAAAATCATCAAGTCGTTGAAGACAGCAAGTTAAACTGACTCACATAGTTTCAAATAGAGAAAATTCTTTATTAGATCGACAATGGTCGTTATCAATGATCATCATCGTTTAAGAAAGCCTCTGGTTAAATGGTGTCAATTTTTGATCAAGGAGTTGGACAGAGACGATAGTAAAAATATACACAACATAACTGCAACTTTCATTAGAAAAAATTTAATAAAATTTAAGAAATTTCAGCGTGACTGAAATGCATACATGCATAAATTCGATAAATGTTTTGGAATGAACCTCTGTTGCTCTGTTTATTATTTTAAACTTGCTGATGGTGGACGTTTTTTAATTTCGCCCCAGACTTTTCCCATTCTCTTCATTATCTTCAACTTTTGTTGTTAATTGTGTCTGGTCCCACCTTCATATTCGGTCGGGTTGACGTGCAAACCGTCCGGATTTAATAAAGCAGATAATCGTCCATGACTGCTCCCTAAGGACGTCGTATCTGTAGTCTGTATCGGTGGAAATACACATTCATGAGTCCCCGGGGGGCAGACTGTTTCAATCCTCATCACACCGCCGGCAATTTGTAAATAGCCCAGTCACGTGCCGCAAATACCCGTATTGAATGTTTTCTCGCCGAAGACACGTGACTGCCACCGTCGACCACCCCACGAATATTGCCACCACCCAAATCAGTCGAATATATCAAATAGGACCTGAACAGGGCGTGATTGACTCGATTCGGATCTTGGGAAGGCTTCAAACTGTTCTCACACAACCTTTCAACTCCGTTTTTTAATGGGGCGATCTTATCTTTGACTTTACCATGTGGGGTGGTGGCAACATTTCAAAGCTGCATTTAAAAAATGTGATATCTCAATTGGTGAGCCCTAACAACTTATCCTTTGGACGAATGCATTTTTCAAGGAAAGTGCACGTCAAGCTAATAAATATGTATTTAAAAAAAAAAACAAGTAGAAATGGAAGAAGTACATTTATTTTGTAACTTATGATCTATTTAAAAACTACTTTAAAGCACTTGATATTTAACATAAAATTCAAACAAAAAAATCAGGAATAGTATCTGACAACTAATTATTTGGACAAAAAAAAAGAAAAACTTGTTAGTAATTCTTGACATCTTTAATTGCCTTTAATGACGAGTCGACTTAACGCTGACATACTTTTAACGAATCTGTCAGCTAATTCTGGCGTTTTATTGTTCCAAACATGTTCTATTTTATTTTTTAAATCTTTCCAGGACCACTGTGAAGGATTTCTAAAATAATTTTTTATTTTGTGCAAAAAAAACACAATAATATTTAAAATAATATTTAAATCAGGACTGTTTACTGTTATATCTTGATAACTTTTTTGTCAAAATTAGCGAATCATTATTTTAAAAGTTTTGCTGTGTGACAAGCATAATTTATTTTTTACAAAAGTAGCTTTGGACTATAATTTTTTAATCGGTAATGGTAATAAACGTCTTTGCAAAACATATTTGATGGTGTTTACTGTCTCATCTATGAACTTAAATTGCTCAAGGCTCATTGCAAACACGTATCCTCATACCATTTGTTCCTTGGCAAATTTAACCATACTTTTGAGACAGTTTTTGTGAAAGATCTCTTGTTTATTTCCTATATTACTCGTTCTCGAGAATTTCAGAATTTCGAACGCATTAAATTAAGATACATAACTAAATATGACATTTTTCCAGTCATTGCATGTCTACTGCCACTAACTTTTGACCTATAGAGTCTCCCCCTTTTTTGAGCAGAAATGAGTAGTGTTTTTTTTGCCTAGTTAAAATCATTATTTTGGAAAATAACATTTTGTTATTTATTTGTGTCTACCTTATAAAAACCAAGACAACATTCTCAAGAACAATTGGAATATGAAAAGTAAAACTTTTACAAATTTTTACTAAGTGTCGTAGCAGCTTTTGTGATCTCGTGATCTTTAAGGACTTTTTGCTTTAATAAAAAATGATGTCAAATACAAAAACTTGACAGTCAAAGCCCATTTTGTTAAATTTAAATTGTCTTAAATTTCATCATTTATAACATGAGATCGAAAATATACTCAATTAGAGCAACCCTTGAATGTTGAAAGTGAAGTGTAACTTTAGCCACATCATATGCTGTGTAAAACCAACATAAGACAACATAACTTCAAAAGTGCGGCCGTAAATAAAAGGCAAAAATGTGGCTAAAGTGTAAATAAACGGCTAAAATATGGCTAAAGTTCTGCAGACACAGCTTGCTCTAATTGAGTATATTTACGATCTCATGTTATTTTTTTTAACTGATTGAAAATTAGACAATAACTTACAAAAAATTATGAATCAAATGTTGTTGCAATAAAACCAGTTTGATAATTAAAAATAAAATAAGATTTTGACCAAACATTTAGTTGTTAGGGCTCGTAATCAACCATTCATCAAATTTGTCTTTCAAACTGTCTCTCACGTCTTTTACGAAGTGTCAATTGCATCATATAACGTTAAATTCACTCTATGTTAATTTTTTCTATAAAAATTAACTAAACTAAGCCCCTGACTTTTGCATTTTGATATGCAAATCATATGCATCCATTTTTGTATGATCACGCACTGATTTTTGAACGGTGATTCGATTGAAAGTAAAACATGCGTTCCGGCATAAAACAACGCGATTTTACATTATTTGAGTAAGGGGTAAGCCTGCCATGTGTTCAAACAATTGATTTTTTAATGCCACCAATATTGACTTAAATTTAAATTAATTTGAATACAATTATTCAAATTGGTTATTATTGGTATTCAAACTTTTTCAATCCCCTTCTTGGTTTTGAATTACTTGGGCCAAACGCCCCGTTTCTTATTTTGATAATTGTTTATATTAAGCAAAAAGCTAATTTAATGGTAATTTCTTTCATTAATAACCCCATCGCGACTTACAATGAGGCAAAGAGTGACAAGGGAAAGGATTGTTTGTGCTTAACCAGGAAGAGACTATTTAACAAACAAAGCGAGATATTTATGAAATAAAGCTCAACTAAGTGGAAACTAATCTTATTCAGGACACCAATTATAAAAGGTACAATACCTTCAAACACTTGTTGATTCTAAGCATAAATTAGTAAACCATTAATAATAATTAACACAGATCCTTAATTTATTCATAACTCATCAGGGGATGGATTTAATTTTCTATTTTATATAAATTGCAAGTGCGCGAAATTTAATTATGGAAAATCTCTCTACTTTGTTGAGTCAATCTGAGAAATCATGTTAATTTTTCAAAAGCAAAACTCGGGGCAAAATCCCTCCTGCACTTAAAGCTCAACAAGGATCGCAGTCGAGGCAGCAACTCCCAGCTCCATGCCGTGTGCCCTTGATTAATGACAGAACTTAATTAAAAGTAAAATTAGAGTTACATTTCTCACAACAGTTCGCGGCTGCTTTCTGCGCCTTGTGCTTTCGATCTGTGCTTCGCTCTTTGAGGAAATGACTAATTGATGTTCACATGCCTGCGTATGGTGTTAAATCCGGCGTTTTTTACGAATTTGTGGGTGAGGGAAAGCAAGTGCGACTTGGCTAAAAGCTCCTTATCGCTATATTAAAACGTCGGCATATGTGAACGCGTCAGATGTACTTGGCAAACACTGAACAGAAATATAATCGGGATTCTTTTCGCGATCATCCGAGCATCCACTCCGTCTATCAATATTGAAATTTGGAGAGGGTTTTGATGACCCCTCAAAAGCTAATTAAACTGCCGTGCGTATTGGGGCGAATAGCATACAAATAAACTCAAGTTATATTTGAAAACAATCTTTTGCGTTTTTATAGAAATCAAATTTTTGCAACACGTGGGAACTTTGCAACTTTTAAAACTCCACAGGTGAGTGTGTCTCCTGGTGGCACGTGTCTCGATATTCACCCTGTTCATATCTCCATCAAACAATTGTTACTAATACGCGATCCCCGGAGTGTGCCTTAGATCATTTAAATTGGCAACAGTTGACTTCCCTTCCTTTGTCTAATAAGTGCATGGATGGGCAAACTTAGATGTTAACGTCACTTTCCGTACAGTCAAACGTTTGAACCAGCAATAATTTAATGCCGCGGAAATGGAATGTAAAGAAATTACATCAATCTGTATTCAAAAAGCAGAGATTTTTAACAGAATAATTTCAAATGGATCATAAAATTTACTGACTATTTTCGATTAGATTTATAAAAAAGACAAAAACATTATACGCGTATACAGAAGCCAAAAAGGTGATAAAGGCACTATGAATGTTTTATATTCCTCCACATACATTGTAAATAACCTTATGTCAGTTTTAAACAGACGATCTTAGTCCATTGCAGGTGCAAACAGTGTGTTTATTTGTCAGTTGCATATATCATATTTTAATTGAGACGAAATTAAAAATTTAATGTAAGTATATAAATGAAAGTGATCATGTAATTACTACTATTTGTCTTTTGACACATACATAGAGACACATATTAGGAAAATTGGAGGCAAACTGAGTGTTTGTTACTTGATAATATACAAAAGAAGTTATGGCAAAAATTGCCAAACAGTACTTAATTAAAAAAGCTAAGTGCAATTAGAAATACTGTTGAAAGTACAGAAAGTGTAAGGACCAAAGTAAACGAGAATAAAATTTTCTTCAGAAAAGAGGACATTATATCTCTGTTTTCAGTGTTTTAAGTGAAGATACTTACTCTCTGTTTTAAAAATACGGACATGCCAACATCTCATTTTACCGAATTATTTTTTTAAATAAGGTTTATAAAAATGTTAAATAGTTATTAATGATTAGATCTCTTACTGAACTAATTTTGAAAGAAAATACGACGTTGGTAGAGAATAAATCTCTTTATAAAAAATAAATTACTAATATTCTACTCTTAAAGTTTTTTTGTTTTGAATGAAATGGAAATTTCTTACTGTGAAGTATTTAATAATAAATTATTGGCTTGTAATGTGTTTACTCATCTTGTCTTTACTTTCATTTAAAATAAAGTCACGTTTTAATTCGCTGCTCTTAATTTTTTGTTTTGTTTCTAGATACATTATACAGGGTGTCCGTTTTTCGAGCTCCACCATGGGAATCTCAGTTATTTACGAGGTCGGTTAAATTGGGGCAAAGTTGCGCATTTTTATGTTCAACAATAATCTGAAAGAAAATTGATGTGTAATTTTTAGTTTTTGAATTATTGAGAAAAATCAAAAATTTGTAATTTTTGTTTTTATTTTTTTAAGCGAAAACTAAGAGAACTAGACGTTTTTAAGTAAAACATTCTTCAAGCACTTTTTTACAAGAAATCTAAATCTGTCATTGCCTTTTCCAAGGCGTTCTTGAGGTCATAGTTACAACACTCAACTTTGGTTTTTCTTATGGTCGCCACATTTAATACTTGTATTTTTGAAAAGTCTTTTTATTCCTGATTACAACAATGTATCACATGATATGATCGAATCTTACATGCTGATTAAAATTAAGAAAAAAGCGTTTTTGCAAAGAGTGCTTTGGAAAAAAACGCCAACAATTTTGTTTAACAAACTAACTTTTGACAGTTCTATTAAATATGCGAGCAGAATTCTTATAACTTTGTCTTGTTTTATATTGCAAAAAATAAACTTCTAGCTTATCATGTCGTTCAGTTTTTAAATAAGTAAGCTTGACGGATCCAAATTCAATTAAACTTCCAAAATCTAGTTAGTTTTTTAAAAACAAAATTTTAGCCGTTTTTTCCAAAGCACTCTTCACAAAAATGTTTTTTTTTCCATTTTGATCAGTATGTGTAAGATTCGATCATATCATGTGACACATCGTTATAATCAGAAATAAAAACACTTTTCAAAAATACAAAAATCGAATATGGCGTCCATAAGAAAAACCAAAGTTGAGTGTCGTAACTCTCACATCAAGGACGTCTTGGAAAATGCGATGACAGATTTAGAGTCCTTGCAAAAAATTGTCTGAAGAACGTCCTAGTTAAAAACATCTAGTTCTTTTTTCGCTTGAAAAAATAAAAACGAAAATTTCAAATTTCCGTTTTTTTCCAATTATTCAAAAACTAAAAATGACACATGAAATTTTCTTTTAGATAATTGTTCAGCGTAAAAATGCGCAACTTTGCCTCAATTTAACCGACCTCGTATCTCTTATAATAACTGAGATCCCCATGGTGGAGCTCGAAAAACGGACACTCTGTATTTAGCAAAAGTAACACTGAAATTAAATTGGTAACATAAAACATTATTTAACAGAAAATATGAAAATAGGCAAATCTGACATTTTTTGTCTTTACATTATTCAGCAAAAGTACACCTAATACTCAGATTTTTTTAGTCTAAAGATAGAAAATAGATGATAATTGATTATGGAATGAACTATCATCTAATATGATAGTTTCTGAGATCATCTAGTTTTTTCTTAAGCTAAAAAAATCTTAGGGTCGGTTTATAGAAGTGTCATTAATTTAATCCGCAATTAAATGCCTGATTAACCAATCACGTGACCAAATTGAAGCAATTTGATTGGTTCATTCGCGTTGTTAACTTTTAACAACGAATTAAATTTTAATAGAGCTTTCTATAAACCGATCCTTAGTATTATTTACTTCTACTGAATAATGTAAAGTGCGTTGTCACCTATCGTTGTCACAAATCTTGTGAAACAATTTTGGTTTTAAAAACGCAGAAAAACAATAAAACAACTTAAATGCAACTTTTAAACAGAGATATTTAATAATGAAAGCTCTCACAAATATTTAAAGCCATAATATGGTAGATAATTTGGAACAGACCGAAGTGAATCGAGTGTTGGTACCTAAAAATGGCTAAAATTGAATCAAGATTTATAAAATTTGTGGGTTTTATTGTTTTTGGGAAAACTATAAGTAAGTGTCTTCTCTGGCCTAATTTGCGGAAAATGATGGATCACAAAACCGCCAAATAAAGCAGTGAAATTTTCCTCTGGGAATCATGACGATTTAATCAAATCCGACCGGATCCGCTATCATTATGTCATCTTTGCGATAAAACACTTACATTGGCACGCGTTTTCGCCCCAGCAGGAGTTGCTTTCCCCACCGGAAGCTCAAACAGTGGCTCGCATATCTGATGACTTCACAATCGCAGGTACTTAGATTCACGTGATCTCCATGTAAACATCAATATTAAAATTGACAAGCTCTCGTTTTTCGAGAGGTCGGCGTTTTGAAAATGTTTGTCAAAATTTACCTACAAAATTATCTGTGTCGCTTCATCAAACATAAAGCAAGAATGGTTTCATTAGTGTTTAAATAATGTACATGTTTAAGTTTTTTCGCCAGTATAAAAATTTCTTTATTAATGATCTTGAACGACCTGAATTAGTTTTTGCCGTTTGGGACAAAGCAAAGTACAATTTTTATCCAGCTTGTATCATTGGTGGTTATAACAAGACCAAGAAAACCGTTCCGGTTTATTTTTTCCATAACGAAGATGAGAAGGACGTACTTGTGGATGATATCATCTACCATCACAGTAACTTGATGATGGTAAAAGCTAGTTTTTATCGACGTGGAAAGACGTATTGTGGAACAGTCTACGGTAACGATTCGCCTAAACATGAAGGTGAAGTGAGAACCTTTTTCATTCGTTTGTCCCAAAATGACTTGGTGTCTGTCCCTGTGAAGTACGTTTTTCTTACAAAGCAACAAGCTCAAAAGTTATTGAAAATACGAATTAACAAAAAAAATAAAAAATGCTAAACCTCCACCAGTTGTATTTATTGCCCCAGGGCTTACCCTTCCACTTGCAGTGCATTTTCCAGTTGAATAGCCAACTCCTAGGGTGGAAAATATAAATATCTCGTATAAAGCGTTAGAAATGCCAATCAAACGGATTCTCACGGCGGGCGTGTTGCTAATAGAAGTTCAAAGAGCTGGTGGTCCACGCTCCAACTTGCTCAAAGCAAACACGGGCTTGGGGCACCCTTGTCTTGTTTCAGGGGCGGATTTAGGAAGTGCGTTTGTGCGCGACAACTACGACATGAGATCAAGTCGAAAGTTTGCTGCAGAAATTAGCGCTCGGCGATATTTCGCTTAATACGTTTTGATGGACAAGTAAACATTATAATATTCATAAACCGGGTTTATTAATAAATGGACGTGGGTCGGCTCGCGGGTGGCTGACTACGCCTGTATTAAACAGCGGGTGGATGGCACACTCCGCATTCATCCTTAATCCGTCCGTCAACAGGATGCGCTTAAATTCAGGATTAGCTCCGTGAAATATGTGTTTATATGAAGGCCGGATGGCCGACCGAGCTGAGCTTTAATCTGCGCGTTAGGTGTAATGAGAAGATCAATTTTTTACTAAAATTGCGGCGCTGAATTATATAAAAACCTATTAACAGTTTTCTATGCAAAATATGTATTTTTAACAGGACATGCAGAATTGATTTTGGAGGATTTTTTTCAAAAAATATGTATTGTGCAATTTCCCATTAACTAATTATTACTGTTCTAAAATAAGTCTCCAATTTTACATGAAACATTATATCGAAATTAGACAATTACTTTGAAACGGAGGTATGGGTCAGTTCACGACGGTTTGCGTGTGGCTCGCTACTTTAAACAATTTTTGCAAAGCTGTGGTAAATGTAATGTAGTTTTTTGACATATTATCTTCTTATAGACCCTAATACTATTTGTTTACACACTTATGACAGAATTTTTAGCCATCAAAGTATGAATAGCAAAGAGAAGAAGCTCATCCCCACACGCAAATCGAGCTGAATCCATGTATACTACACTTATTTTTTTTAACCTTATTTATAGTATTCCAAGCGAAATAGTGAAGATTGACTAAAGTAATATATCACTGAATAATGCTGTTGGGGACAGAAGATGATTAACCTGCAGTAAAATGCTTTCCTTGGGTAAAGATGTTTATTGCTGATTTCGGCTCACTTTTCAAAACAGATGTTGTTGCAATACAGATGTTGTTGTTGTCGCTACTGAGTGCAACTCTAATTTGCATTTTACTGCAGACTGATTATCTTCTATCTTAAGCTGCATTGTTGTATATGAAAATTACTTTACTCAATCTTCACTATTTCGCTTGGAATACTGTACTATATCAGGGAATTTAATTTTTGATGATATATCTACAAATACGTCGTGCGCGAAATGTAAATCTGAATCAAAATTACATAGCAAGAAATTCTGGAAGCAGGGTAATTTTGCTCTTTAAAAATATCAGAATTTTTCCAGTTTATTTGTAACAATAGTTACTATCGGTCCAAAAAGCTGTACGAGTGCATGAATCATTTAATTAGATAGTGTCAAAATTTTTCAAATTTGGTTTATTTATTTTTAGAACTTATTTGAATTGTGATTCTCACCGATAATGGCTTTATAGATAATGGACTTTTACTATTGATATTAGCAGCATTTGCATAGCTAATTCTTACTTAGTTTTGGAGGGAAACTGAAAAACATCTCTTGTATGTCTCGTATACTAACCGATGTAGACATATATATAAAATTTATAAAGTGATGAGTGATGGTGATGAGACTACTTTACTCACGTTTGATCTTTGTTTTTACTTTTTTTTAATTCCTTAAAAAATTTAAAAATTATGGTTTTATGTTCAAGGTTTACTCGTATTAAATTTAGACTTTTAGGGATTTTGGATGCACTTTTGTTCTTTGAACACGTTATTATCGAATATCTAAGGAGGACAGATATTACTATTACCTTTGTTTATTACCTTGTGTCTAAATCCAGCGTGTATTAGTAGCTACAGAGTACAGACTACACGTGTACGTAAAATGATATGGATAAAAATAAACTCCTCGTACAACATTTTTAATGAAAAAACACGTTTATATCAACAATAGTATATTACGTACCGTAAACTGTAAGTGCAATTTTTTTGGTCGAGAATGCAACATTGTGAAACTGAGGGTACCGAGGTTTCCTAAGCATTCGAGACCAAAAAAAGAATTTACAGTTTGAGGTTAGTTAGTAAGCTATTTTTAGCAATATCTGCACAAATAAGAAAAAGTAAAACAATTGCTAAATGTATTTTTATGAAAAATTAATAAACGTCAGATTGTTAAAAATTAAAATTTGCGTGGCGTTTGTTTCGTGTTAGGGATACAAAACAAAAAAAAACATCACTCTAAATCATTATTTGTTGCAAAATCAACGCTTCAATACTGTTCTGAAGGTATTTCAAGTAAAAATAGAAAAATGGATAATATTGAAGAGGCTGCAAGTTTTGCTTGTACATCAATGTTCATGGAACACGAATGGCATACGTTCGTATGTAATATTTACTTCCAGCCCACGGACTGTAAGTAAAATATTATTGTAGGATAACCATGGAAACTTGCTGACTAAAAAGTGCCGCTTACAATGAAAGATATTTGTCAATGAATGATGACTTACAGAACAGGAATTGCTAAAAAGATATTTGACGAAGATTACTAGCAAATCAAGTTCTAAATTCTTCTTCAGCTTAACGTACCATCGGTGGACATAAAAAACTGCTACAAGCATGACAATTGTATAAGTCAAAAAATCACAAATGTATATCGGGTAAATTTGGCTTTTGGGAATAAGGTTATAAAAATTGTGACATACTAATGACATGTTGTCAAAAACATTAAGTTAAAGTTCAGTTCTTTAACGTTCTCTACATTTACAAAGATTATCTATTCTCTACATTTACAAAGATTATCTACATACAACAGTTGATCTAGCACCTCTTTAGGTTCAAAGTGCTCCAGCGGCTACGGTTAGATTTCTGACAATTTTTGTCTTCAATGACCGTTCAAAAGTTTGATACACAATCAGCAAATTTTGGATGTACCAGTTTTTTATGTCCACCGATGGTACTTATTTACCTGATGTATTATTTATTACCTATAAATTAAAACTAAATTTCAACGGTGTAGTTTATGACATCTACTACGTCTTCACATTTACAAAGACTGTTAACGATGCAAAATTTGTCCCTGTTTCTGAGTTTTTTTCTCCAGATTTCCATGAGGGAGCTTTATGCAGACGTCGAATAACAATTTTTTCAAAATAAATTAAAATCCGGATCTGTCAACTTCTCTTATTAAAACTGCTAGTTATGCCAACATTAAAACTGTTAGAACCTATTAGTGGGCCAATCGAAATTTAAGGGGTATGTCCCCTTTAAAAAAAAATGGTTGATGAAATGAGACTAAAAAATATACCCAATAGAAAACAAGCACACTTAAAAATGTTCTAGTACAAAAAATATTCAGGGTACAATACTGACTTTGTAGGGGAGTATTTCAGTAATGTCTTATGTGTTTTCTCCAGCATTTCCAGGTTGTGTAAAGTTTTTGTTTTGTTTGTTTACACCCTTAATTAAGATTCCCATTTAGTCAAAGTTATGACCCCAAACCGGACTTGCCCGTAATTCCAAGCGACATTACATCCAGCAGGCCGTCCATATTTGATCCTTGCGGCAATTTCTCTCGTCCATAAACGCGTCTACTTCTTAAGTACGCCTCTTATCGTTGGCAGTCGTGTCGTAATTTGATCGAGCCGTGCGGCGGTTAGGTATGTTTGTCACCCCTAAGGAAGGCGGCGTGGCGGCATTTACCCCGAGCTATTAAAATTCTCCGGGTGAGCAAGAGTCGCAGTAACAGTGTGGCACAACTGGCGGCATGATTCACATGTAAATGGCAACACGCGCTGCTGTGCCGATCATAATCCTGTGACGCGCCATCAAGGCTTGCCTTCTTCCTTCAGGATCATTACGACCAAGGACCAACTTCATTTCTCTAGTCCGATTTTTCCCACCCTCTAATAAACGGACAGGGCCGCAAAAATCGTGAATTATTACCGCCCCTAATTTATGCGCTGCACAGCGGCCATAATTATTTTTCATTTTGTCATCAAGCTGCAACCAGCCGAGCTGAATGTGGATGTATGGGGTCTTTTACCCTTTTATACCCTTTCATGATTATGCGTAATCGAATACCCAGGACAGGTACACCTCTGCGAAAAGCACCGCTTTTTAACGGGTCAATACAATTTAAATTACATTACATCAAAAAAAAATCCAAAGTTTGAATGGTTTCGTCATCACAAGTTTTCGTCCGCCTAATTCATATCAAAGAAATATTTGTGGCTCATTTCAAACTCCAATGAGATTAAATTATGCGGTTCAGTGAGTGTGCTGAATGTGTTAACTCGTTTCGGCAGTATCATTGTAGTTTTAACATCTTTATGTGGCGGATCACCCTTCGTTTAGAATGATTGATTGGCTGGCGTTGAAAAAATTGTTAGCAGGTGGTCACCCAATTTTGCATTTCTTTCTTACACGATTAAAGAGAATTTGTGTGGAGGGAAAAAAGGTGGTGATGGGTAAGAAGAAGCGTCTGAGTTTCTAAGGAGACGTCGGTTTGGTTTGCGAGGGCATAGTTTAAGGCAGGGCGGATTCCTTCCCCTGCAATCCCGCGGACAACAGCTCCGGCTGGCTCGAGAAGAATGCTCGGATCAGACGATATTAGATTCCCTGCACATAGCTGCCCACCCGTCCCTATTTTTCTCCTGCAACGCGCGATATATCTGCCAGAGCTGGACAGAATTCTTATCCGGACGAATTCTTTCTCTTCTTTTCCGTAAACCGTCGTTGGCTTACTTCTACAGGACCGGACTCAGTTGGTTTAACAAATAACCGTAAACTATGAAACCTTCAGACATAAACTGAACTAAATCACTAAATTACGTTTAAATACGTGGTATAGACTTAATATTAGCAAAAATTACGCAAAAAACAATTTTATTGTCATCATGTTGTTGACATTATTAATGTCAACAAGGTGATACAAATTTGTTATACAGGGACATTTTTTTAACTCTGAACATAGCCCAATGTTCAATCTGAAAAAAAACATATCAAAGCATTGATCTAATTTACGTTACCAATGATACGTAAAGGTAATTATTTGATGTCGAGTTATTTGAACCAATTTGAAGTAATTTCAAATATTTGTTAAAGTAATTTATCATTTCTTACATGTTACTATTACCTGATGAGTAATAAATTTCATAAGAATTAATTTTTCTTTACTTGAATAATCTTGGAAGATTTAATTGACAGGTTGAGATTTTTGACAGCGACTAAAATAATTTGCATAGCAAAAGTTGCAATGCGTTGATCTGTTCTTTTTTTTTCAGATTGAACATAGGGAATAATGGGTATGTTCAGAGTAAAAAAAATACAGGCTGACACAGGAGTGCGTAATCGGTCTATAACTTTTTTGCTACTTAAAATATTGCCATGCCGTTTCCATTATCCGATAGATCGACTTAAAGTTCACAAATTAAAAATATTTTTATTATGCACAGGGTGTTGTATACAGGGTGGTGAACCATTGTTATATTTTTTTAGATAGAACACTTTATATATTTTTGCACAATTAGGGGCTGATTCCAAGTTGAGTTACGACCGACGCAAATCGTGATTGACATAGCAACGACGCAAATCTAGCAATGTCATTGGTTGCTGCTATGCAACTGCGACCCACGCAACTTTGCGACCCAACTTGAAATCAGCCCCTTAGATTCTACGCAAAAAAATAATGTAACTTTATGTAAACTATTATGGGTTTATCTTTTTTCGTTTCGGAATTATTCAACTTTTCGTTATAAAAAAGACCAATTTTTGAAAAATCACTACGAAGTTGCCTATGAATATTTTCCGACAAATTTGCAACAGAAAAACTCAGAATACCCTGTAGTTTTAGCAAATAGTCGACTTTTACTTGAAACACGCAGATAACAGGTGTACCAAAACGCAAAAAGTTGAATAACTCATTTTTTTCAAATGGTACACTATGTATTTCTTCACACGTGTGGATAGCATTTTTCATAAGCTTTCTAATGATATGCGGTTTGTATTTGTATAGCAAATTTGAAATATTTCTTAGAGAGATCAAGAAGAAATTTTTCTTGTTTTATTTATTTTATTATTAATTTTTTATGAGTGAAATTCGTTTATATATAAAGTAATAATTAGATTACTAATGTAATTAATCACATTAGTACATATCAAAAAATAAATTACCTTTAATAAATTATTCGATTTTAGGCTAACAAATTTTCTTGTATTGAAATATATTTTTTTGAAAAATCTTGAAAAATATTTTAACTTTATTGCTATGCAAACCCCATATCATTAGAAAGCTTATCAAAAATGCATGGTGTTCCATTTGAAAAAAATGAGTTATTCAACTTTTTGCGTTTTGGCACACTCTGTATATTATCTGCGTACTTTAACTAAAAGTCGACTATTTGCCAAAACTACAAGGTATTTTAAGTTTTTCTGTTGCAAATTTATCGGATAATATTCAGAAGCGACTTCGCAGTGATTTTTCAAATGTTGGTCCTATTTATAAAGAAAAGTTGAATAATTCCGAAACGAAAAGAGATAGACCCATAATATTATACAAAGTTACATTATTTTTTTGCGTAGAATACAAATATGCAAAAATAAATGGGGTGTTCCATTTAAAAAAATATAACTTTTGTTCATTACTCTGTATACAACACCCTGTGTATAATAAAAATATTTATAGTTTGTGGACTTTAAGTCGATCTATCGGATAATGAAAACGTCATGGCAATATTTCAAATAGCAAAAAAGTTATGGACCGATTACACACCCCTGGGTCACGCTGTATCTCTGTAGGTAGTACCTACAACAAATATCATTTAGGATCTATGATGATATTAATAATGTGATTTTTTGTTATGAATTCGCTGGCAAAATCTTAACACTTTAAAACGATACTAGTTAGAAAGTTCTTTCATGTTTTATAAAATCGATTCTTAAACAAATAGAACATTAACAAAGCTATAAATCCAACAGAGTTCAGGATTTACATGACCAAACTGTTATTGGCACACAGAATCTAAATTTCGCAATTTACTTATTGATTCCCCACATTTGTAAGCACTTTGCATCTTTTGACAAAAAAGACAAATTATTGTAGAAAGCCCGTTTACTTTTGGGCAACTCACAATGCAAAATTTGTCTAGTTGAGGCGATTTTGTTTTTATATTACAAAAGTAGCTAAAGAAAAACATTTTGAAATCATTTATTCTGTCAACGAAAAAATCATTAAATTCTTAAGCTTTCGATACTATACATGCATAAAAAGGATCTGAAGCGGAAATTAAAACGAAATAATAAAACTAGCAAAAGCTTATTGTAATGACTGCACTACAGAAAAGTGTCTACTCTGCTTCTGCTTGTCACACATTTTTTAAATGGCTTGTTATTTTTATTCTTTAATTATAAAAATATTGATAGTTCGTAAAATATTGCGCCATATATTCATATTCGTATCGTCCATTTCGTTTGGCAACGTTGTTGTCTTACATTGTTATAGGTACTATTATAAATCGTAAATTACATTGGAAATTAAACGTGGATATAACTTCAAAAATGCAGGAATTTTGCGTTTAACTCCTTTAGGGTAGAATTTCAAAAAATCTTGGAATATACGCCTCTTCCTTTTTAACTGAATGTCTAAGATATCAATTGATATGTATAACTTCAACAATAAATTTTTTTTATATGTATAACTTCAACAATGAAGGATTTTTTTGTTTAACCCCCTTGGAGTGGTATTTTCAACAAACCTGAAACACGCGTTTTTTATTTTTAGACGAACGTCCAAATATCAATTTTCTTGGTTATAACTTCGAAAATGACACATTTTCATATTCAACCCTCTTGATGGGGGAATTTCAAAAATCCAGAAAAACGTCTTTTTTTCATTTTTAACCGAAAGATCAAATACCATTTTTCATGAATATAGCTTCAAAAATGACGATTTTTATGTTTAAACCTCTTTGGGAGTGGAATTTCTAAAAATAGTAAAATACCTGTTTCTTTATTTTTCACCGAATGCCCAAATACCAATTTTCATAAATATAAGTTCAAAAATGACGAATTTTTATATTTAACCCCCTTAGGGGTGGAAATTCCAAATGTTCTTAAACACAAATTTTTCATCTTTAACCGAAAGCTCAAGTACCAATTGCATGGATACAAATTAAAAATTACGGATTTTTATATAAATTCCAACCCCTGTTCAACCCCCTTGGGGTGGTTATTTCCAACTAAAACGCGTGTTTCTTCACTTTTCACTGAAAGCCCAAATACCAGCTTTAATTAATGTAAATTCAAAAGTGACGAATTTTTATACAAACTCTATTACGCCATTTAATCCTCTTAGGGGTTGAATTTTCGAAAATCCTGAAACACTTTTTCTTCATTTTTAACCAAAAACCCAAATACTAATTTTCAAGGATGTAAATTCAATGTAACTTTAAAAATGACGGATTTTCTAAATTCTAATTCTAAATCCAACTCCTCATTTAACCCCTTTAGGGGTTGATTTTCCAAAAATCCTGAAACACGTCTTTCTTTATTTTTAACCTAAAGCCCAATTAATAATTTTCAAAGATATAACTTAAAAAATGACGGATTTTTATTCAAATTTTAACACCCTATTTAACCCTCTTAGAGGGTGATTTTCCAAAAATTCTTTCTTAGTACACCCCTACGTTACAAAAGCTATCTACTGTGAAAATTTCAAGTTTCTATCCAGAGCCGTCTAGGCTTTGCGTTGATAGGTCAGTCAGTCAGGACAAGCAATTTTATATACAGCGTTGGGCGAAAGTCTGGAACCAAGCGTTTTGTGTCTAAACTATGTACTTTACGAAAAAATTAATTAGTACATCATCAACTACTTTAAAAATGTGATGATTTTTTAAGAATAAATTTTTTCGAAATTCCTTTTAGTTTTCGAGTTCTACAAAAAAAATTTTTTTTTCAAATGGCACCCTACTATGGCGATTTTTTTGGGAAAAGATTATGCCTTAGGAATTACATCTAAGTCAATAATATTGTTTTTGAACCAGTGATTTTTTAAAAATAAATTATTAAAATTGCGGTGCGAACTCAATAAGATTTTTCGAATTTGGCCGAAGTGGTTGTAGGTATCCATGGATGTTTTTTATCCACTAATTCGTAAAATTTTTCGCACTTATAAACATACTACAGTACAGTACTACAACTTTCGTTTCGTACTGAGGTCATTACGATACGCCATTTGGGTTTCGTAATATCCAACGGAGTGCTATAATAATTACACTAAAAACCACGGTAATTTAGTTGGAAAATGATGGCAATCTAGTTTTTTGACAATTATCTGAGAGAACTGTCAGTGTCAATCGGCACCTGTTTCAAATGATAATTTAATCAAATAAATCAAATTCGGACCTTTAGAGGCTTTTCTACCATCCCTGATACGTAGTCCCTTCGAACACCTTTCGAGTAGTGTACAAACATGACTCCAATAGCCAGTGCAAGTAAGTAATTTGAGATTCCATTCTCCTTAGGCCAATTTTCAAATTCCGCGTATTTGCCACAAAAGCCCGTATTCGTTGAGGGGTAGATACATTGCAAAACGTCTTGGACACATTCAGAATACATTTTACGAATAAACTAATGACGATCCACATTATTAATTTAATTTCATGATCCACGCAAATGCTGTCAACTGCCACAAAATTCCCTAAATTTCGAAATTGAATTTTTTTGTCAAAAAAGGTGCAAAGTAGAAAAATAGTGTATGATAGCTCGTTTATAAGGCATTTTGTCGCACTTATTCCATTATGACACTCCTCGCTGCGCTCGTCGTGCCACAATTCCGTGCGTGCGACAAAATGCGTCTTATAAAACTCGTATCATAATATACTATTATTGTTTCAAACCTCGATGTAGTTAAACCATGAAAAATTTCGTGTTTTTTAGTTCATCTCGCACCTTGAAGAATTGAGTCCTTTTCGTAATAATGAACTAACTATTTTGACAAATTTGATAAGTTGAATTTTGCGTGCAGTTTTTAGCGCTCATACGAGCTAAACTTGAACTGGACGATTTTGTTCAGTTTTATGAATAATTTGATTTTTTTGATGTCATTTAAATGAGTAATTTAGTAATAATAAAGTAGAAGGTGCGACAGGGGTGTAAAACGGTAGCAGAGTTTCGGGTTGGGTTAACCACCACGGTTAGGACCACACGCCCACAACGATAAAGTTAAGACTCATAACTATTAACTGATGTGGTTTGGGCGACGGTCGCTTTGAATAATGGCTAACTAATGTTGAAGCCACGTGGCGATATGGGCTATAGCGACGTTAAGGTGGCTTAGTTCCCGCCAGACTCGTGACCTTTTAACGGAATATGAATGATTTAGTGAATATTAATGCCCGGAGTTTCGTATTCATTACGGCTTAATTATCATGTCACATCGGCAGACCAGAACCCGAAACCCTTGTTCCTGTTTATCTATTTCTTTTGCTTTGTTCATTAATGGCAGGAAAAAAATGTGATATTTTTAAAAGTCGATTGTAGACTTCCGAGCAAAGATCCGCGAGATATTTCCTTCGCTCCGGTGGCGTATTTATGTGCGTCGATAAATCAAGCAGGTGGATGAAAGACATTCATATAAATTTCCGTGAAAGCTATCGAACACAAAACAGAATAAATATCCGACATTTTCCGGAAACCTGGATGGAAACGCGCACATCGGTATTGGTAGAGCTGAAGAGTACTTTCCCTCTGAAAAGTTGATCTCGAGTAAACGTTGTCCCTTCGCGTCTTGCTCCCCTTTGCTCTCTATGCCGGTTTAATATCTGACTGGGGTGTAGTCATCTATCAGATCCAAACAGACAAGAGTTTTATTAAAAGTCAGAGCAAGCACGTCAATGGGCTGCCGAGGGTGGGGCGACGGGAGAAGTCGCAGGGATGCTGCCGGCTTAGACATACGAGAAGCGTCAATCTGATCTATTGCAGATTATCCTTTGTTGCGAGCGCGTTATTATGAACTTCTATTCAAAATTAAATAGCTCGATATGCACCCGAAGTGTTTGGGACGTGATTCATACCTTGATTTTCAAACGCTCTCTTCTTTCGTTTCCGTTTTCTGATCATACTGTACCAGTGCATTCTCTTGCATTCCTTTTTCTGACGCAATCTTCCAGTCAAATTAAAAATTTTATTTGATTTTTATGCTTGCCTTTATAGTTCATTCAAATTTTCAGAGACAGAAAGCAAAGCATTTAGAAATGTTGTAGGATGTTACAATTGAATAATCTACATCCATACGTAGTTATAATTAAAGACCGGATTAATATCCTAACGGAAACTTCCCTTACCCATAATTTTTGAAACTCGGAATAAGTTTATTTCGTTAAAAATGTAAATATTTGACACCCTTTTTATTTTTTCTAAATTCTTAAATTGACTTGTATTCTAAATGTTTTAAACATCCTAAAGTTGTATTTAACCTTTTTAATTTAAAATAGGATACTTTTTTAATTTTTTTTTATTAGTTTTAGTTTAAAAACAATATATCTGATTTTTCAATTTAATAGTTTTTTACTTTTACATCTAAAGATTTTTTTTAGGCATTAAGGACCGGTTTATAGAAGCGTCATTAATTTAATCCGCAGTTAAATGCGTGAGTAACTGATCACGTGTCCCAAATTGAACCAATTTGATTGGTGTATTCGCGTTAACTTCTAACAACGAATTAAAATATAATGAAGCTTTGTAGTATAAACCGGATTCTAGTCTTTCAATCCGTAGTGTTTCAAGCACACAGTTTTTAAGTCTTTCAGTATTTTATCTTAATTTTTCCATATTTCATATTCATTTCCTGAATTTTTAAGATTTTCGTGGTTTCACTTTCGTATATCTACATTCAGTTTTTCACTTTCTTAATGTTCTTATCTTGCAGTTCTTTGGTGTTTAAATTTACGACTCTTTTAGTTACTTAGATCTACAGAACTTTAATCTTACTGTTTTGTAGTTTTTTATCCAGTTCTAGTTTAGTTCTAGTTTTTTATTCAGAATGTAATTTTTTAAATTATTAGTGTTTTTTTTATTTCGTTACATAGTTTTTTCAGTTTCTCAGAAGCTTAGTTCTTTAGAATATGAATCTCAATATTTTTTAGTATTTTTGTGTTTCAGCTTTTTAGTTTCTCAGCGTTAAAGTTACTTTGTTAGAGTTTAAACTTTTAATTTTTCTACTTTGTAGTTGGAAATACTCTAGTTGTTATATTAAATTATTTTTTAAGTTTGCACTGTTTTTTAATTCTGAATATTCACCAGCCCTTCATAGCAATGTTTTAGTCAAGCCACTTTGAAGAATGACTTACTTTCTCACTTTGAAATTTTGGTTAAAAGCAACTTGTTTGCAGCTATTGAACTCTTAAATAAAATGTAAATTTTTGTACAGGTACTCCAGGAATTGTGGACAAAATAGTTAGTGACAAACTATACAAAAAAAGTCTGGATATAAAAACCTATTAAAAATAAAAATATTAATTGAATGAAAAAATATTGGTAATGTAGAGATGACTGAAAAATAAACTAATTTTACAACAGCAAATTTATTACAATATTTAGGTTCAACAATTAATTAACTTGTTTAGGTATAGCTTTTTTTCTTTGTGCAATAAAGAATTTTACGTTTTTTACGAAACCTATTTCGTTTTGTTTGTTTTTTGTAATGAAATTTATTACATTAAAAATTTGTTTTTATTTTTCCTGCAATAGGAATTAATAAAAAATGTATCCTAAATTACCAGATTTTAATTTCTAATTTCTGTTTTTACAATCTTTTTTGACACCTAAAAAAAGTTTTTAACATTCTAAAAATTCGGTTTCTAGTTATAATAAGGTTACGTCAATAGGTACAATCACTGCCTCTTTAATGAAATGTATCATTTTTCTTAGATTACCCATTAAGGCATTGCTATACCTACATCAATTGATGAGTTACACAAAGACGAAAAAGATAAAAGGTATTAAATGAACACTACAAAACACTACCAATTAATAATTTGTTAGTCGGAATTTGCACAGTACCTACATATTTTCTGAAAAAAAAAAACTCCAAAATCAATTCTGCATGTCTTGTTAAAAATTGTCAGGATCTGTCTCTGTTAACATTAAAAGCTTACACTAAAAGCGATACTACTTGTGTTTAAATAACAAAAGTTTTATTTTTTACTTCAAAACAACGCTACACTACCACATGCTACAAAAATACTGTTTCCGGTAACCACTAAATTTGTAGAATTTTATAGTAGTGTTTTCCGAAATCAGTGTATTCGATAATAAAACCGCAGGATCGCAACTTATAACCGTTTTTATTACCACCGTTGTAGTTTTATATTTTTTCGATGCTGCCACAACCGAGATTTCATTACCATCCATATTGCGAAGCTTAAATAAAATTAGAGAGAAAAACTTTAAATGAAATCAAACGTTTTTAGTCTTGACCATTACACGTGGAGCCATACCATAAAACTTGTTGATAATTCCGTCAAAGTGTGTATTCAAGACGCGACCTCATAATGGATTTCAGTTTCGGGTGGAAGGCGGCAAACACTTAAAACCGGAACTTGCGGAGGTTAAGACCGGAGTCTAGAAAATATGGCGCCATGTCGGGGCTGCAATAAGGCTTTATTATCCTTTATAAACAGGTAAAAGTGGTGAAGCAGGGGGCGAGCGAATGAGTTCGCCTTCCCTTAAGCTCGACTTTACGAGCGGTCGTTTAAACCCGATGACAAGTGACGAACTGTATGGCACAATATCGTGCGCCATTCCGGGATCCGGACTACCGCCCGGATATTGCAATGTTTATGCGTCAAGCTGTAAATCGTCTTGGCCTCGTAAATCGCTTATTGGATTCCATTTGCTCGGTCGTTATGTGTAACATGTGCGAAAATGCTGCCGAGGCGATTCGTGACCGCACCAGAAATCGCCAAAAACTAATTTGGACATTTTTTCACATTTTATCTAGTATTAGATTGCCTATTTAAAACTAAATTTTATGCACAATTAGAATTTATTTATGACAATTATTCAGGGCAACACTCTGCTAATTTTGTATAAGCATGGATAAGTAGCATGGCTTTAAGAAATTGTGTTAGGTACTAATCTTATAAGGTTTGTGGCTAAAAAGTAGATATGCAGATACTATATTTAACAATTACTCTATTCTTGTAATTTTTCGGTTTATTTTTAACAAAACTAAAACGCTGTTACCGTTAAAACCCATTTAGATTTAGATTTAGAACAAAGCGATAGTCAATATCTGTCTAGTAACAAGTATAAATGTAAAACTAAACAATGCTGTCTCAGATCAGCGCATTTTCTCTTTATCCACATTTCCGTTCGTAGAAAATAGAGACTGAGTTTACAACTCCCATAGTCTCTTTCATGGCATGAGCTTATGCAAACAATGGTAATGATAATGTCGCCCACTATGAGGTCGTGTTAGCATTAGGTAATATTCGATTATTGAGGAGGGTGCCTTTCGGTAAAAGCAATGAGAGGAATTACTGTCAAACGTTATTAAAGCTTTAATGTTCGGCAGTAATCAGCGCTCCTGTACCTTGGCCATGGAATTACCTGACAATGTTACACAATATGTGCATTTATGGGATTAAAGGGTGCAGATACTCTTCGACTTTTGTACCAGATGGAGTGCTCCAGCGACTTAAGCCCTCGAAATAGGGAACGATATTTTTAGAAGTGTTTTTTTCATGTTTTTTGGAAATCCTAGCAGATAACACGTTGATAAGATAACGTGAGAGCCGCCATTTTCTTGCAGGTGTATACTATATCGACACTTGGGAACTCACACCTGAACACTCATTCACCTGATACTCTTTGAGCTGATATTTACATCAGGATAATATCTCTGGATGTATCGAATAAAAATTAAATTATTGTTTATACACTTTTATTGGTTTTGGAGCAGGGCGGACTGATGAATGAATTTTAGGCAAATACTATTCCGGTGATAAAATACTCGACATGTCAACAAAACAAATATGCGGAGACACTTTTGAGCACACTAAATAAATATCACTCACAAAATATGATTTTAATTAAATGCCATTGAGGTTCGATAAATGCTTCGGTTTTTTTGCGGATTTAGACGAATGAAGCCAATATAGTGGATGCACGATCAAAAATAAATAAACAATTTTATTAAAAAAATACAACAAAATATAATAAACGTGAGAACAAACTAACAACAAAAAAATTACTTAATATTCTCAGGGATTTGAAAAAGTCCATTTTTTTACAATAGTCGAAGGTACTAACTTTCTGCATCACCTAAAACTATTTTCAAATGTACAGGGAGTTTCAGAACTGAGATACAATAGAAACTTATCGTCGGCTTAGAGTGTAAACCTGCTAAATACATTTTTGAGCTTTTATGAGATAATTACACCGTTCGAAAGAGAAAAAAAATGGCGCATCGCTTAGACAAAACAGTTAAATGCAAAAACGGTCCTCAGTTGTCCAAATCGCGTGATGAGTAAAATAGGTACATTTGGAGTAAAATCCAAATGTGTAGTCGGCTTAGAGTGTAAACCATTTTTTAAATCCATTTTTTTGTATTTTTTATCAGATGATACCTATTTATATCTTTCGAAGGGCTATTCCAAATAGATAAATGCTACAGTGCTCGTGAGTTATCAAAACTGCGTGATTAGTAACACAGCTAAATTTTTGTCTTTTGTCCTTTGGATAATTGTAGCCGGATACCTTAGTCCGGATGTGGATTTTAACACCGGACCGACTAGTGGCTACTTAGGGTGTCAGGACTCTTGGTATTTAGTATTTAATCAAGCTTATCAAACAGACCAACGCACAACTTCTTTTTGAACAACAACAAGAAGCATAACTAACAAAAAACTATGAAACTAAATTTATTTAAACAAAAAGAAAAAAGTTTAAACAAAACTTATATACAGAGAGTGCATCAGCTATTCAAAACAGCTAAGTATAAAAATGGTCGTAACGTCATAACGTTTAATTTAATAATAAGTAATTCATTTCTTACAATTTTATTCAACAAAATTAACGTTTAATTTTTTTATTGTCTTATTTTTTATTCTGATGAGATCAAAGATTTGTCGTCATAATATAAATCTTCGAACTTACCACACTCAGGAAAATCCAGTTAACTCCTTACATTATATTAAAATTTACTAAGAAATCCTGCCAAGAAAGAAAAATGCTCATAAAAAAATAAATATTGTAACAGACTACCTTAGTCTGCTGAGGATTTTAACACCGAAGCGACTAGTGGCTGTTTTAGGGTGTCAGGACTCTTGGTATTTAGTATTTAGAAGTCCATCAAATAAACCATCGCACGACTTATTTTTGAACAACAACAAAAAGCATAAGGTAACAGATATCCAGACTTTGCGGTCTAGTCAGTCTAAACGGAGACATAACTTTCAAACTACGATTTTCTGATTACTAGCAATTATTACCGCAAAGAAAATCACCTCAGATTACTCCGTTGCCTTTTGCCGAGATAGAAAATTTGCACCAAACTAAAATCAATACAAGGAAGTTTGAAGATATGCATTATTTAAAGAAGTCTTTGCCTGAGGATTACCGTCAGTTTTACATCAATTTACAATATGAGTGAAAGTGAAACTGAATGTTTTTGTTTGATTACTTAATTAAAGAAGCCTAATTTGTATGTATTATTATTGCTTTGGTGTTACAATAGTATATTATGATACGAGTTTTATAAGACGCATTTTGTCCCACGCACGGAATTGTGGCACGACGAGCGCAGCGAGGAGTGTCATAATGGAGTAAGTGCGACAAAATGCCTTATAAACGAGATATCATACACTATTTTTTCTACTTTTGCACCTTTTTTGACAAAAAAATTCAATTTCGAAATTTAGGGAATTTTGTGGCAGTTGACAGCATTTGCGTGGGTCATGAAATTAAATTAATAATGTGGATCGTCATTAGTTTATTCGTAAAATGTATTCTGAAAGTGTCCAAGACGTTTTGCAATGTATCTACCCCTCAACGAATATGGGCTTTTGTGGCAAATACGCGGAATTTGAAAATTGACCTAAGGAGAATGGAATCTCAAATTACTTACTTGCACTGGCTATTGAAGTCATGTTTGTACACTACTCGAAAGGTGTTCGAAGGGACTACGTATCAGGGATGGTAGAAAAGCCTCTAAAGGTCCGAATTTGATTCATTTGATTAAATTATCACTTGAAACAGGTGCCGATTGACACTGACAGTTCTCTCAGATAATTGTCAAAAAACTAGATTGTCATCATTTTCCAACTAAATTACCCTGGTTTTTAGTGTAATTATTATAGCACTCCGTTGGATATTACGAAACCCAAATGGCGTATCGTAATGACCTCAGTACGAAACAAAAGTAGAAAAAATCCTGTTAAACTTCAGTCAACCTACATTTGTACGTTAAAACTCGTCGGCAAAACTTTAAAGATTTAAAAAATTTATATTTTGATATTGTTTCTTGAATCTTTTGAAACTGAAGATTTCAAAAATAATTTTGTTTTGAATTACATGTCTAATTTAGTAATAAGTAATTCATTTCTTACAAGTTTATTAACAAAATTAACATTCAACTTTCCTTTTTTTTTATTTGTCTTATTTTTTTCTTCTGATGAGATCAAAGATTTGTCGTTATAATATAAATCTTTGAACTTACCACATTCAGAAAAATCCAGCTAACTCCTTATGAATATATTAAAATTTCCTAAGAAAACCTGCTAAGTAACAAAAATGCTCATAAAAAATTAAATATTGATATCTGCTTCTTTTTTTTTACTTAATTATATAAAATAGTACAAATAAATGAACTACGAATTTTACTTTTTGCTTTTCAGCAATTCGAATAAATTTTATGAAGATTTTGATTTGTTCTGAAAAATTTCATAAGTGGAGTTAGCATCAGGTTTACACTCTAAGCCGACGTTATGTTTTTTAAATGGAACACTTTAAATTTTATTGAGTTTTTTGTCGAACTTTTAATATTGATGATTTTGATCTAATCTTGTATTGGTCGATTCTGTTTATTTTTTAAAATAATTTAATTTTTTTGGCGAAATCACGTTCTTTTTAAAATTACCTAATACACAAAAACTAAGAGTCCTAGAAAAGTAAGACCTCCACCACTTTAAAGCGAAGAGTTCAAACTTAAATCTTTATCAATAGTTTAGCGCATTGCAATTAGGAACGTAAAAAAATAAAACATTTGTTAAGAGTTAAATAACTTGAAAAACTTAAATGGAACATTTTATTTTTTGTTTTTGTTTCTCAAAGATTATTAAATTGTCTATCTAAAAACATAAAGTTTCAAATGCCTAAAGTTTATAACTAACTAACTAATGGCCTCAGGCCATTGAAGTTATTATTAGCTGCAAATTTCACATTTCGATTACTGAAACAATAGTTAATAATTTTTTTAATGTTTAAAGTTAAATATCTTTAGAATAATCAGAAGAGATGAGACTTAACTCTAGAGAGACAATTAAAAGTCTTTTAAATGCGAAAATAAAAAATAGGGCATTCTATTTAAAAATTTTAAGTTATTCAGCTTACAACAAACTTCTTAATTTTTTATCTTCTTGATTTCAGTGACATAAAAAGTTATATATCCCTAAAGTTTAAACTTCTTCAAAGTGGTGAAAATCCTACTTTTCTAGGATTCTTAACTTTTATGTAATATTTTTTTTAAAAAAACATGTTTTTGTCATAAAATCAAATTATTTCAAAAACTAAGCCTAAAAACATCAGTGTTAAAAGCTACATCCAAAAATTCAAAAAATATAGGGTGCTTTACGTAAAAAACATAAATTTGTATTAATGCTAACTTCGGAACTGTATTCTTGAAAATAATTTTAGGTAAGGGAGGGTGGGGCAGATTGTTACATTTTTGACAACTATTTTTTATCTTGAAATTTATTACCTCAGCAGCAAATCTACATACATGTGCTTAAACTGCATATATTTAACTCAAAGTATAAAATTATTACACATCTCTAATCATAAACAATTTTCGTCTGTGAATTTTTGAAGTCAATAATGCAGATTGTAACAATGTGCCCTGCAACTGGGCAAATTGTTATAATATGTGGGGTAATTTGTTACATGCATAAAAAATATGTAATAATAGCAGAGAAGCAATTAATACTTATTAAATGTACAGTGTATAAGTTGTTGCTATCGCATGCTACGTGCGCCCATTTCTTAGAAGCTTTATACTGGATCGAATTCTTGTCTTTTTTGTAAGAACTACAGGAGGCAAATGAGACAAATTTCATCACCTTCTGACTCATCATCATCGCTAGAATCAGTTTTTTTCAATATTTTATTTTTGCCTTTCCTGTTATTTTTACTTAGATTTTTTTATAACATTTTTGTATTACTCTTTATCCTGTAACAAGGTGCCCCAAGAAAAATGGAACAATGTGCCCCCACGTGTAATTTGGTGGGTAAAAATTTATTTTTAGGAATTCTGTTTGTGATATAACAAAAATATTCCATACTTATTACATATGGGTTTAAGAGGATGTAATTAGTTGAATTGGTTTCCTTACCGTTTCGCTAATGAACCAAAATTTGTAACTTATAATAAAACAACTTTCATTGAGATAAAATGTATTAGTGTTAATATTTTTTTTGATATACGTTCGACACCAATGCAATATTTTGCAGATAGATGGCTTATGATCTTAGGGTTCATGTATAATAATAATAATACTGAATGTTTGAATGAAATACTACGACTTGCATGAGCAATGTAACACTGTGTCCCACGTAACAACCTGTCCCACTCTCCCCTAAGTCAGAGGGTAATATCTACAGCTTTTGTAAAAAGAAAGATTAATTTTCTAACAGTTAAAGGTCAATATTTTTATATTTTTTTACTTTTCTAACTAGGATTCTAAGATTATTGAAACGTCTGAATGTGGGTGGTTAATTCTAATTATGTTGCAAAGAGTTGCAAAATAATTTTTTGTATGTAGGGATTTGTAGAATTGATAAACAAATAAAAACCAGTTGTTCTTATGAATTGGTTTTATTTGGGAGTATACACATCGATAAAAATGGGATTCATGAAGCTGTCCATCGAAGTTTCAGTCTTAATTTCGTTGAGTATTCAGGGTTCTATCATATTGTGTTCTTCCTCGGCGCAAAAATATGAATTCTGCATGGAATACAGCCGATCGATGGGATTAAGTCCGGGATTTGCATGAGGCGGATTCTGGTGAGCCATGGGTGGCGTCATAAACATATTTTGTTGTCCCGAATCAAGCGAGGAAGGAAATGAGATCCCCATGTAAGCACCATCTTCTCGCCTAACGTCTCCCAGGCCTACACAAACCTCGCACAACAAAAATAATAAAACAAGTCCGAATTATACCTGAGAAGGCGTGCAGCGGCAAGTTGTTGTTGGTTTTGAAATATGATCCGTCTTCCATCTCCTCTTTGATCGCCAGAAAGTGCTTGGAGTCGCCTCTGGGGTGCATGAGGGCGTCGCCGTCTCCGGGCGTCGTCTCCGTGTCACTGCAGCTATCGTTGTAAAATGGCGTCGATCTGGGGCCTGAAAATCGCACCGTAAAATCAGAAAAACGTCCCTCCGCTCAATTAAAAATTAATTAAAGTGGATCTACTCGCTTTGTTCCTCCTCTTTGACGTTGAGTTTCTTATCGTCGTTGTCGGCGTCTTTGCCCCCTTTGTTGTCCTGACGCGCTTTCTTTTGCATCTTTTTCATCTTGGCGCGCTGGTTCTGGAACCAAACCTGCCGGAAACAATGCGATTACTTCCGTCTGACGTGCCAGAAAAATCATCGCAATTCTTAACGAATAGTTGCACTCACTTGAACTATTCGGACGCTCAGACCGGTATCCTTAGCTAGAGCTTCTCGAACTTTCCGGCAGGGTTTGGGACTAACTTCAAAAGAAGCTTTGAATGCCCTTCGTTGCTGAGTTGTGAGAATTGTTCGAGGTCTTTTGGGGCCGCGACGACCGTCGTGGGCACGACTCGACGGCAAAAGCTCGTCGCAGATAAATTCACCTGAGACAAGACCATAATTGTATTCAATATGTAGAGCAAAAATTAAAAAAAATATCAAAATGCGCTTGAAATTATCTATCTTCTTGTGAAAACCCGGAGCCGCTCCGGCTACAGAAGAGGCACTTTTAGTATTTTACTAAAAAAATCATGACTCAAAAACTCGTAGAGGGGAACGATTTGTTCCAGTGCACTACGTTTGATTTTACGTATTATATCGTTTTTTCGCAAGATATAATATTTTGAAATTTTTTGCTTAACATTATTTCACTATTTCATAGTGGAATACTTCGTTCTTCATCAAAAAAATTCATGATTTAAAAACTAAAAGTTGTATAGCAAAACGGTTTGTTCCAGTGAATTCTACGGCTCATTTTGCGTAATATACCAGCCTTATTAAAACACTAGTTTACTCGAGAACAAATTTTAAAAATTATTTTAAATTGAAAAATGGTGGATGCGCCAAGTATTTATTAAAAATTCATAACTCAAAAATTAAGAGTCGTATAGCAAAACGGTTTGTTCCAGTGAATTCTGCGGCTCATTTTGTGTATTATATTAGCTGTTTCAAAACTATAAAAACGCCAACGTCGCATTTTACCGAATTATTTTTTTAAATAAGTTTGATAAAAATGTAAAATAGTTATTAATGATTAGATCTCTCATTGAAACTATAAATTACATTAGCTATTCATTTTTTGTAGTGCATGAATAATTTATAACGACTAATTTTGAGAGAAAATGCGACGTTGGCGTTTTTATAGTTTTGAAACAGCTAATACCAGCCTTTTACGAGATTTAAAATTTTGAATTTTTTTTGCTTAAAATTTTAATGGTCAAGGAACTTACCTTCATAAAAATGAAAAAAAAATATTTTTTTAACTCACTCCAGCAAAATTTTATGGACAATTTGTATGCCCTTACAATCTTCTGAAGTTGTTAAAAGTACAAAAAAATTCAATAGGTTCGATTGTTTAAATTTTGATTTTTTCAATTTTTGGTCGATTTTCGGTACCCGGAACATTTATTGAGCAATAACTCTGGAACTATTAGAGATAACCCCATTAAGTTTAATATCATTGGAAAGCTATTTTAATTATCTATATTTTTCAGAAAAGATTATTGTTCTCCGACTAATAGTTTTCGAGAAAATTGCAAAAAAAAGGAAAAATAGGTAAAATTTTAAAAAATTCATAACTAAAAAACTATTGGGAATTTGGCGATTTTCTCGACGTCAGTCGATTCCCCGCGTTATTTTCATAGGTAAGGATTAAAATGATTCTATTTTTTCGAATAGTTTTGTCGTAATTGACAAAATAAAAAAAAATTTAAATTTATTAACCCTACAAAATGGCCGATTTTAAAAGTGTCTCAAAATCATTTAACACGTACCTACATTTGCTGCGTTCCAGAATTACATTTAAGAGCTCTCAGATCTGAGATCTGATCGAGCCGATAATAGATCACGTGACATCCGAGGTGTGTGAGCTTTTGATAAATAAAAGAACGGACTCAAGCAAAAAGAGATAAATTTTAGGAAAAATATCACCTTAAATGTCAAAAAATAATTTCCCCTTGAACAATATACTTCCCACTGGAAGTAGTTACCGCTTTACAGTTAGACGGCAAGTTAGACATTATGTGGACATTATCCACATTATCTGCACCGTCGTCTGCAAATTTGAAATTTGAGTTTTTCAAATTTTCATGTGACGTCAATCAAATCTGATACAAATCTGCGAGCTCTCTCTACTAAGGTACTGGATGTTGTCATAGACAGAGGTACTGCCATCATATGATTTTGACAATGAACAGCGGCTTTTTGACCTTGAAAATTTTCTTTGTCAAATCCACACTATTGTCAAAATGGATATTTTAGGTTAACTTTTATGTCACTACTTTCGACAATGACACTAAATCTTTCAAATATTGTCACTTTTTTGTCATTTTTCAAGGTCAAAAAGCCGCTGTCATTGTCAAGATCATATGATGGCAGTACCTCTGTCTATGACAGCATCCAGTACCTTACTCTCTACTACCTCAGAGCGAACTGAGTATGCTCTGCTAGCTCTGAAATGTTTTCGAGAACGCATAGAGATTTACATCTGTTTACTCGCTCGGAATTAAAAGAACGATTAGAGAGCTCTTTGAGGTAAAAAATATAATTCTGGAACGCAGCAATTATCTGATACCTTTTGATGTGCTCTTTACGATGCAATAAAGCGTTTCTTCTAGCTTTTTTAGTTTCGCCGTATTCTGCACTTGAAAATTGAAAAAAAAAGTGAAAATTGTCTATTTTTTGCATTTTTCCTGGAAAGTATAAAACTTACAGCAAAAATCAAAACAGCATCAGATAGCGCTTGAAATTATCTATTTGTTGTCAAAACCCGGATTCGCTCCGAGTAACGGTTCCGGCTAAAGAGGCATTTAAAATTTTACAATAAAAAAATTTATAATTCAAAAACTAAAAGTCGTACAGCAAAACGGTTTGTTTCGGTAAATTCTGCGACTTAATTTGCGTATTATAGCAACTTACAACACTAGCCTTTTTAAGAACATTTTAAAAAATATTTTAAATTAAAAATGGTGGATGCGCCGGGCTATTTAAAAATCATAACTCAAAAACTAAAAGTCGTAGAGCACAGCGGTTTGTTTCAGTGAATTTTTGCAGCACATTCTAAGTATTTTACCAGGTATTTGCAAGATTTTAAATTTTTTGGTCAAGGCACACCCTCACAAAAATAAAAAAATATATATTTTTTAAAGTTGCTTTAGCAATGACTTTCTATACCTTTACAACCCTCTCGAATTCTTAAAAATACAAAAAAAACTAACTAATAATTTTAGGAAATGTTTGTATCTATTAATTTTGTATTTAAGGTGAATTTGCTAAACGTATATTTTTACTGCATCTCAAAAACGAATAATTACGTAGGATTCAGCGTTAAATTAAATATTTCTCTATGCGTGCAAATTTTTTCAGAAAATAATGTTATTGTTATTTTTCAAACTTTAGTCATTACTTGTACCATGTCCAAACCCTTGCATCATCTCCACTTCCTTCTCGTAGTCGATCCTGCAGAAAAGCTGTCCTTGTTTGATGACGTAGAGATCTCCTTTCTGCAGTCTTATTCCGCACACCACGCACACGAAACATCTTAAATGGAAAATATTCTCGCTGGCTCTCATCACCAGCTCCTCAGGCGCTATTCGTTCCGAACATGCCAAGCATTTCTTTACGAACAGCCTAAAAATGAATTAAGGGGGACGTGATAAGCAATCGATGTTTAATAGCCTGGAATAGACGGAGTTTGAATCATACGCTGTGAATATATTAATTATTGTGGTGTCGTTTTATGCCGCGGCCACACGTGCGATATCACTATTGTGTGGACCGACAGCTTGCCGACGAAAACAGGGGCGTACGCCAGGGGAACAATTTTTTATGAGAAAAATTTAAAATCAAAATTATCTTGTTTTCAAATTTTCGATTTTGTCACTCAAATAAACTTGATCAGTCTTTAAAAGATCTAACAACAAATTTTAATTTGGTTTTCTCATGATATTATCTTAGCCATTTTAGGATACTCAGCTAATTACTCGTATAGTAAAGTTCGTTTATAACAAACCTCAAGGAACCGTGAATATGGTTTGCTAGTTTTTTTAGTATTAGCAATATTTTTTAGAACCAACTGTTTGTCGTTTGAGCTCAATTGTTCCGCCACTGGCTCGATAACAAATTTGCCCTACACGAAGCGACCCCGCTTATATATCTCAGTTAAAAAGCCGAGAGGGAGGATGTCGCAACTGGGGAGTCATGTGTATGCATCTCATTCGTACATCCCCTCGTATTACAGGTGTCCGAAAATATTTGTTCAACAACAACCTCCTTATCTGAACGGAATAAAAACCACGCCCCAATATTGAACGTAAGAAAAGTAATTAGAGAATTCACACGCTATTGATCAAAAGTTTAAGAGCAAAAGTTAAACAGAGCGGGTCGTCGTCGTGTCTTTGACAAAAACTCATTTCTGGAACTTTCTAACTTGCCGTCGAACTCTCCAAATATTTGCCTTCGCGTCGAAGGTTAAATGACATAGATATATATTCGAGGGCAAAGTTTATCCAAAGCAGCAATCGGAGACGGAAGGGAAGTGGCGTTCTTTACCTGCTGATGAATCTAATAATTAAAATTTGCGGCAAAGCGTTCAACAAAGAACCGCAAAATTGTTGATTTCTGATGGGTGGGATTCACCCCGAAATAGGGGTTAGCAAAACTCACAATCTCACGCTTTGGTGGAGGCTGAAACGGAGCAATATTTACACAAGAACGACACACTGGCGTTGTTGACCAGCCGGAGCTTCAATATCCTGGCCCAAGGCGATGCACACGTGACTAACCTTGAGCAGGACGAGATTTATATATTTGTTAGGAAGGTTCTTTATTACTAATAATATAATCGTTAACTAGCGCAATAACGGGCTAATTTATGGTTACGACAAACATTCACAAATCCATAAAAGGAAATTCTAAATTCTCATACTTATTTCAGCTCATTTGTTACTCACAGATCGAAAAGGATACTCACAAACTGCTACGAAAGGATTTCCATTGATTCATGTGTTTCTTAAATACGTATAAACAATTTTTAGTAGTTTTCACATAGCGTTTATAATATTTACCTACCTAGCATTTACTATTTTTTCTTAGGAAGTGTACTTAGCGTTTAATTTTTTGTTTATCGAAAATGCACCTCCCTGTACGAGGACATAACATTTTAATTTAATTACTTATGTAATTAGGCTACTAAACTTCGGCCTTGTTACGTTTATGAGACCTAAAAAAGTAGTAGAAATAGGTGAAATACCCGTAAAAGTGGTGTCGTTTTGCATGAGAGTTGGCCAAACTGTGAAAACATTTCATTTCGGCATTCGAAACAAGAGTTATAAATAACAAACTAAACGAAACTTTATCAAAACACAATTGCTGGTGGCACCGGAATCGGCGTGATTGATGCCACTCTTGTCGCTTTTAATTCGAGTAATAGTAAATAGTCAAAGCTTTGTCAAATGCCGGGCTGAATTAATAAAAATCGAGTCGGATATAGCGGACATTGTTAATTTTGTAAAAACGTCGATGTTTTGTGAAAACTCATATATGGGAACAATATCTTGTGTTATTGTTGTAAATAAAGGAATGTGAAAGCTTTGTTCTCTATTCGCCGATGTATGAAAGAGTTCCTCCAGGGGCTCAAATAATATAAACCATGACACGCGACGGTTCGGGAACATATTGCATCGGGGGAGGTTGGCAATATGCTGCCTGCCGTTCTTCCACGATAGTTCTAATCCCGTGTCACATATATGCAGGGGAGAAAATTCACCGACGTCGCTTAGAAATGCATAAAGGGAGACCTTCATTGAGATATATCGGAATCTTATTAACGGAGGTACGCTTAATAGACCGTTTCTAACAAGTATTGCGGAAAATGAAGTTTACTGCTCATTTTGGAAAGAAAGAAATTAACAGAAACCCTTTTGGTGTTGATTACACAGTGAGTGACAAATTATGAAATAATCTTATTAAAACTGGAACTATTTGGTTGTGGCAAAATTCTTGAATACTTGATTTAACATTTTGTATCTTGTTAGCCATTTGTATTTTTCTAATATTTAATAATTCCCCATTTAAATAAAATTTTAGAAGTGCCATGCAATGGCCCATGCACTAGCCAATGAATAGACTCGTATCAGTGGACAAACTTTTCCTGTCTAGTCAAGAAGACCATTTACGAACAATTTTCGTACTAACATTTTTTAAATCTTCTAAATATTCTGCTCTATTTAAAACTAAATTAAAAGGAAATTGAGACGTGATAAGAACAGACTGAACCAAAGGTCATACTTTGTGTAGGTCATTTTTCGAAAAAATTCTGGAGCAGATCGATTTTTTTTAATGCTACAGTAATGACGTTATTTTTAATTTTTCTAAATGACAACCAACATTTTTGTTTACACATTCTTATTATAACATGAGATCGAAAATATACTAAATTATAGCACGCCTTGAAAGTGAAGTGTAACTTTAGCCACATCATATGCTGTGTAAAACCAACATAAGACAACATAACTTCAAAAGTGCGGCCGTAAATAAAGGGCTAAAATGTGGCTAAAGTGTAAATAAACGGCTAAAATATGGCTAAAGTTCTGCAAGCACAGCTCTAATTGAGTTTATTTTCAATCTCATGTTAGTACACATCAATACATAAAAAATAATAAAGAAAATTGTTTATAATTACACACAAAAGGCTTTATGTTTTGTTGTTGCAACTGTTAAATTTTTTTAAGAAATTGGGATGAAAACACTTACCTCATAAAATAAAGCAAAAACTGAAAGATAAAGTTTATTGTATAAAATTATAAATAACATTTTTAACTTTTAATTTTTTTATACTTATATTACCATCAGAAAGATAAAAGAGTAGTATCCACTATAAAAAGAGTAAACAAAAATGACGTCATTATTTAAAAACTTCGTCCCCCTGTCTCATTACTCATTATAAATCTTTTTCCCGACTTATTCTTATCATCTTTTACCATCTATCATTTAAGAAATCATTGGAAAAATGTTGAGCTTGCAACGCATCAGAATTAAGGCGATATGAAACTTGTTTTTGATAACAAAAAAAAAACTAAAAATACCAAACTCAAAAAATAAACCGAAGAGTTTTTTCATTATGAAGTCTTGCTGTTTTTTTGAATATTTTCAAATATTTTCGTCCGAAAAATGTTCATTTAGGTGGTCATAATTTGATTAATTAGATTTTTTTGAATTTTATTTTGGTCATTTTGACGTTGATTTTTTTAAAATGACTTTGTTATACCCGCCGTATTTTACATTGAAATGCCATAAGAAAAATTTCTTTAATCTACCCTCAACAGAAGGACGTACAACTGTTTTCTCTTTAATTTAAACTGAAGAAAAAATACTTGAAATTTTCATCATTTTTTTGTCGAAAAAAAAATGGATGTTTATTAGTAATAAGGTAGAACTATACTGGGCAAGCGGCCGTGCGAATGCACAAATTTGAAACTCAGTTTTTAAGAATAATAATAAATAAAACCGTTTTGTACAATTGGAGATTGTTCTTATGTTAAATCAATTCCTCACAGACTAGTTTTTACCTCGTTTTAAATAATTGTAACCAAGTTTTAACGGGTAAAACAGCTGAATAATTTTAATGTTTTTATGAAAAAACCTAAAGTTCAAATGGCTCGAAAACAATACAGTATTATAAATAAGTCATATACAAAACCCTTAATAAACTCTATCAAAAAATTACGTACCCTTTTTTAATAAAAATAAAATGACAAAAAATAAGGTTTTTTTCATCTCAGAAAGTTACGATATTTTTTTCATGCGATT
Organism: Tribolium freemani; assembly: GCA_939628115.1. NCBI lineage: Eukaryota > Metazoa > Arthropoda > Insecta > Coleoptera > Tenebrionidae > Tribolium > Tribolium freemani. The sequence goes on along the minus strand of OW626784.1, from coordinate 31,304,106 downwards.
TGAACTTTGAATTTTTTATAGAAAAATAAATCAATCAAGTTTTTAAGCTACTTAAACTCGGTTGCAAATATTTAAAATGAAGCACAAACTAACCTGTAAGGGAATGCTTCAACTTAGGAACAACACCCAATTGTAAAGAAACCATTTTGTTTGTTACTTTTCATAAAAATAAATGTTCTCAGTATAGTTCAACCTTAAAAGTTATGTTGCCACGTAAAATTTTGGCACTACCATTTTGACAATTAAAAAATCTATCGAAGTAACTAAAAAAAATTAAGGGTCGGATTACAGAAGGCGAAATTAAACTTTAATTCCGAATTAAACTATTCGAATTAAGTTGCCATTTAAAATGCATTGACAAATGTCAATTTAATCTCGAATTAAAATTTGATTACAATTAAAATGTTCTCTAAACCAGCTCTAAGAGTCGGTTTACAGAAAGTGAAATTAAAATTTAATTCAGAATTAAACTAAAACGAATTAAGTGGCCATTTAAATGTCAAGTTAATCGCGAATTAAATTTTAAACGCGATTAAAACGTTCTGTAAACCGGCCTTAAGAGTTTTTATTTAAAACTTGTCGATAACATCATTATCATTACTCAAAAACCCAGAGATAAAATATTTTAAATTTAGTTGAGTGTGATGAACAAAATTACAGCCCATTAAAATTTTTACACGGTGGTGTTTTCAATAACTTGCACCGTCTAAAAAGATAAAGCAGTAACCGAAGTCTTTAATTCGCCGAGGTATGTTTTGACTAAATAAATCTCATTTTGGAGTTCCAAGTTCTATACAGCTTTAGAAACCTTCTTAAACCTGGAGCAATGATTTTATTCTGGTTTGTCCTTTTTCCTGCATTGTTGCACTAACTGCTTCCAGGATAATTAAATGACGCCACATGATGCTGATCTGTGGCGATTTCTCCAAACTTACCTATCATAATCGAGTCTACAGTAGAGTTTGGAGTCTTTGACGAAACATGTGTGATGCAGGCGGTCCCCACAAGCACAACACTGCACACAATGTTCGTGATATGAGACGTCCATTATCCTTAGAAGGAATCGATCGTTAATGGGTCTGCAACACATGCCGCACAACGGACCTAATCCCGCTGCTAAAAAATCAAAAATCAATTACCCCAAAACCTTCATTTCAGCAATGCCAAAACTACATTCATCTAATTGTGTACAAATCTGCCACCTGCGGTAAAACTTCATCAATCTCCAGCTTTAAACTCGGTCTCTGGAATACATTTAGCAAATTTGAGGGTGTTAATCCGAAACATAAATCCTTTGTTGCCTATTTAACTCTTTAAATCGTGATTTCATGCAACGTCATGCTTATTAGTGTTTAGCGCACCCTCGGTGTCAGGTCGTGAGTTTAATTTCTAGTCAGATGGTCAGAAAGTCAATCTTAAAATTTTAGGTTTTTTCATTGCAAAGCACGATTTCGGGTTGGTTTTTTTTGGGCGAAAATTGTGCGTGTGCGTGTAAACATTGCTGGAATATTTTATCAATTAGACAGTGCAGTATGCAGGACGTGGAGGGCGAGGGAGCTAATAGGCAAAGAGCCGAATAATCGGATCGTAGGGGGATTATTGAGCTTAACTGAAGCGTGATTAATTGATTCATATAGCAGACAGGACTGTTATTATTGCGGGGCGTAAATAATTCGGATGGCTTACAGGTGATTTGGTCAACTTTCACTATATTCTTGCAAAATTGGTAAACAGGCGGATCTTTGTTATATTTTAAAGAACGCTGTTACTCAAAGAAATATGATTTTAATTTAATTCGAAATCACTTAGTGCCACAAATTATAATTCAACAGTTGTTTTTATTAAACGCAATTGATAAAAAATATCAATAATAAACTGTACTTAAATATTTTGTTCTAATCTACTTTTGTAGTTTTGTAATTTGTTCTATAAATACAGAAATCACATTTTTGATTAATTATATAAATGGAATTTAGATAAGTACGTTCTACTTAGTTAACCTAGTTCTAGTAGGCAATTAAAGAAGAAGATTGTTTTTTATATAAAATTTAAAATTGCAGGTGGGTCTAGGCATTTGCTTTCATAACCATCATGCCACTATTTTATCTATGCAAATTTTATTATTACCAGAATTTAAATGTTACCTTGAATAGGTGCAAACGTTGTCTTAAAAAAATGTAGTAGGTTTTGTTGAAATATTTATTAGACAAAATAATAAAATAAAGTACCGATGTACTTAACTAGTGAATCCTTACTTCATGTTGCAGATGTAACCTTTCTAACCACATATAGGTACACAAAAGTATGTTGATTAAGATTTATAAATTACTGTGTGCTTACGATACTACGGATAACTTTTTTTTTACTTCTCCACAATTATAAGTAGGTATTCCTACATTGTTTTAATAAATAAATAAAAATTTGGATTTCCAGAAATGGATATGGAAAAGTTTTTTGTGGCATACTTAGGTATATCATTGTTATTCTTTATCTGATATAAAACTTGGCAAGATAACTAAAAGACTTTTTTATTCAACATAAATGAAAGTATTGTCAAAATCAAAGTTATATAAATTGTCGGTGGTTGATAACGACATCTGTAGACTATTTGGTTAAATTATTGCGGATACAATTTAGATTAGAAGAAATGAGGATTCTTGTTCATTTTCACGAAAATGTATTGTTCTTGAGGTATTTACATTTAAACCAAAAATCAACAAAAAATACATAATAATCCAAGAATAAACCATTGTTTTACACAGATTCATTCATCATTTAAGAATCATACCTACCTTATTGATAAGAATTTGAAAATGCTGTAATTGTATTTTGAATATTTATACTTACATATCTGTACCCGAAAATAAAAGTTTACTAAGTCCAAAACCACAAATACGAAATAAATCGAATAATTGAAAATCTTAAAACATATTTTTATCAAAACGAGATGGGTGTTAATATCATTTAAAATTGCGTATTTTCGTAAGTATCAAAGATAGGATTTATACTGATTTTTATCAGAAAACTGGGAAAAATTACATAAATCTGTGAAAACCCAATATTCAAAAAATTTGGAGTTAGTACAGTTTTATTCTTGGTATAGATATTGTTATGTACAAATGTACAACCATGGTAACAATAATTAATATTGCTTAGTATTTAACAACTTAAAAAAAGCAAGATAGAATATGTTAGTGAAAAAAATCTTGGTCTGAGCTATATTTTGGACAGATTATTTTCACAAATCCGGGTCCACTTTAATCTGCTATTTAGTTAGATTCATTTTGGTTTGAATGTAAACACGGTAAATTAGGCGAAATTGTTTCATTTTTTTATAATTTATTTGATGTTATCTTTTATTTATAATTCCATTCTTATTTTTTCTAGATCTACTCTTTTTTCAATGACGTCTATTCTTTTAAGCGGAGGAGGATGTGAGCAATGCCATGACAAATATATAAAGAAAAAAAATTGATAAAGTCTGAAAAATTGAATTAGTCTTCTTTAATTGTACGTCTTTAAAAAAACTGCAATGCTTTTAGTTAACTATTATTATTAGTAGATAAGAGAAGATAGATAAATTAAGATTATATCATAAATTATAAATTTTTGTCCGCCCGTAGTTTTTAGCTTCAAAAAAAAACGGCAGTTTTTTCAACAATTAATGACATTTTATAAATAAACCCTATGAACTTAGCATTACCAACAAAAACTTAAATTCCACAGTCATCCATTATGCCAATTTAAATAAATTAAAAAAAAATTTGTGAAGAACTTCCAAAAATGAGAAAATCAAATGTGTTTTTTTGTATAGGTAGTGTCAAGAATTTTACATATTTGAGTGGTGTAGATTTTCAAGATTTTCTGTAATTATAAAACGTTTAAACTAAAAAACACAACTCCATTTATCACTTGAAAACTAATTAAACCGAGGTGTTAATAACTAGAGATGTCAATAAATTTATTTAAAATTCCGTAAACATTTCATTCTTCCTTCTAATAATATAATAGCTTGTCGCAACTGTCATCACCTCTCACACGTCTGAGTACACAGAAGTCAAGTATTTGACAACGCGTTGATTTTTTAATTACCCCAAAAACAGAAAAATTTTAATAGACTTGTCACCACACTAGTTCATATGCGTGACCCCATGACATCAGAAATAGACCAGCAAGAACACCTGGAAGCTATCTCTTTGTTTGACACACTTTAAACTTTACAACTTTCTTTCTTCCTGTGTTTTTACAACTATTTAAATGTTAACTAATTAATTTCCAAATTTGCTTACTAAAGGTGCTATAATTTTATTTTAGATAATAAAGGCACAAGCAGGGAATAATTTAAATAAAAATTAATAAAATTTAAATTTGTGTGGTAAAACTGATCGACAAAAATGAAAAAGCTCCACGTTTTGCAAAGCGTCTACACAACGAAAAAAGCCAACATCACATAGAACTTTACCCATTATTTAGGCAAAACTGTCAAACCGGAAGTTCCAAGCAATCGATCAGAAGTGAACACAAACTAAATGTTTATTTAGAGCTAATCAAGTATTTAACAATCGAATGAGTGGTCCGCCATGTACTTTGCCACGAGCTTACACATGCATTGCCTGGCCCTCTAGCGACGTTTTCCGGGACTCCGGCCATCCCTTCGTTGGGGCGGAGCCCGGATCGGGCGTCGCGACGCCCCGCCTTTGACGACGCCGACGCCGCCGCTCGATCAGTACGACACGACGACTCAAATAGGGCCATCAGCACGCGAACTGCTGAGATAACATTTTTTCCCATATGCTGGCGTCGACTTTTTGCTCTTTTTGGCTCGCTTTCTGATGCGGATATTCAGTCATGTTTGCCCGTTATTGAAGAAACGGAGCTTCGGTTATTCGTTTGGCTTTAGGGAGTCGGATTTATACACTTAGAGCACAAAGGCTTATTCGGGTAAAGATTTAGGAAAACGCACGGTTGGATAGTTAGAACTGAGATCATTTTATTTAACTGATTTTTGAGGCACAATAACAATATAAACACTATACAAAAAAGAAAACATCATAAAGTTTAATAAAGCTCTTTGTTGAATCGCTTAATCAGTAAAAATGTCTAATAGAAACGTGGTCAAGAGTGCGCTAAAAATTTTACGAATGTATCCTTGCATAGTAACATCAATACCTTTCAGTTATCTGTAAAAATTTACAATTTTTGAACGCAAGGCTTCTCGTTTTTGTTAAATAAAGATTACTGATTAAAATTCTTCTGTTAGAAGAGACTTGTGTTTTGTGTTTAAAAATGTTCGTAAAACATTGGCTTTCTTTAGTTAAAAATTTAAAGAAAAAAAAAGGAGAAAGAAGGGGCTTTACTATCAACTGTTTGCAATTGACGAAAAAAATAAAATTTTCTTAAATAATGTCCGATGTAAAGTAATTTCTACTATTTTCGAAAATTGGGAAAATTTGTCCTGCACTACTTTTAAGTTTTAAAAGCTTATTTAAACAAAACTTAAAAACTTAAAAAATTTGAAGTTCTTAAAGGTAGGTAGAGATAGTAAGATATCAATAGTATTTTTTTTATTAGACGATAAAGGAATTGTTTATCTACGACTTCTACGAGTGACTTTGTTCAAGTTTAAGTTCAAGAGGTGTTCAAGAGTGATCAAGTTACGCAGTACTAGTAGTTTATTTAGTTTATTATACAAGTAAAGAAAAGTTGTTCATTATCTGTGAGTCATGTGTTTCAGAAAGAAATCACGAGCAGATAATGCCAACTTTTCTTTACGTGTATAATACAACGTTTTCTCTTATAGGTGTATTAAGAGATTTTTGTTAAATTTTTTCACAAATAGAATAAAAAAATCACCAAATGGCCATTTTATTCTATCGACTAAGATAAAAAATAACTAGAATTAAATCTACAATGGCGAGCAAAAAATTTCGGACACTTTTGTCATTTCATTGTCAAAAAGGATAGGGAATTACACACGATTATGTCAGTGAAATGTCAACAATGTCCGAAATTTTTTGCTCGCCATTGTACCATAGTAACCAGCTGTAGAATAAAGGCGTACTACCTCTACTCGTATCTATTCAATAAGCAACAACATTAATTATACCTATAAGAGAAAACGTGTTTTTTAAGTTTAAGTTTAAGAGAAAAAAGTTATTGTTAATCTGCTAATTCTTTAAATTAATATGTTGGAATTTGTAAATTTAATTGAATAAAATAAACTTAAAACATTTTATCTATCTTTACGGTTAAAGTGTTATTTTATCTACTCATAAGAGTTGATAAAAAAATAGTTTAACGTCTGCTATAGAAAAAATAGTTATTTGTACAACTAGTTTTGAAAGCAATACTTTTTTTCACGAATTTTGCAGTTTGATTAAAGAGGGCGGAGCCCGAGTTAATCAAGCAAATGAGTGAAAAAAACATGCTTTGAAAACGTGTTGTACACATAATTTTTTTTTGCATAGTGATATATTGATAATCTAAAGACTGAATTGAGGCAAAAAATATCAACTTGACAAAATAAATTGTAATGCATCGCAAGCTCTTTGTAATGAACTCTATGGAAACAAAACTTTGTTTATAAACATTAGTTTTGTTTTTCGTTTTCAACGTTAAGTGTCGAAATCGATAAAAATGAATAATTTTGAAGAAAATGCAATTAATAGTGGTTTATATATTCCTGACAACGTTAAGAAATTGGCTAATGCTGCAATTGATGCACTGGTCCCACAAAAATCGCGTTAACGATACGCAAATATAATATAAATTATATATTAGAATATATTATAGTAATAATGGTTGTTTAGTAAAATCGTTTAAAAAAGTATCACTTTCTAAACTATTTTTCGTGAAGAAAGTTCAACTTTCATGAACACTATGCAAAAAATATAATTTTAGCAATACCTGTTTTGTAAGTCATCATTCACTGACAAATATCTTTCATTGTAAGCGGCACTTTTTAGTCAGGTGCAAGTTTCCGTGGTTACCCTGCAATAATATTTTACTTACAGCCCGTAGTCTGTAAGTAAATATTACATACCAACGTATGCCATTCGTGTTCCATGAAAAATGATGCACAAGCAAAACTTACAGCCTCTTTAATATCATCCATTTTTCTATTTTCACTTGAAATACCTTCAGAACAGTATTGAAGCGTTGATTTTGCAACAAATGCTGATTTAAAGTGATGTTTTTTTTTGTTTTGTATCCTTAACACGAAACACACGCCACACATTTTAATTTGACAATAATCTGACGTTTATTGATTTTTAATAAAAATTCATTCAGAAAATGTTTTACTTTTTCTTATTCGTGCAGGTATTGCTAAAAATAGCTCACTAACCTCAAACTGTAAGTCCTTTTTTTGGTCTCGAACGCTTAGGAAACCTCGTTACCCTCGGTTTCCCAACATTGCATTCTCGACCAAAAAAATTGCACTTACAGTTTACGGTACGTAATATACTATTAAAATAAGCATTAAGTTGTGAAGTTTTTTTTTGAATAACCTACGTACAGTTGCGGTCCTTGAAAACTAAATGACTTTTGTCATTTTCTTTGGTATTTTAAAAAACCGCAAAGCGTATTAAAGCTTTGCCGTTGGTCAATTTCTTAGGGAAATGCTTTTGCGATTGCAGTACGAACAAGAATTGCTACTTATTATTACTACAAATTTGACTTTTAAAATCGTAATGTTTGTCCCAATTTTTATGTCCACATCTATATTGACAATAGATAATGTTCTAAAAACAATAATAATTTTCTTCGTTTGTTTAATACGGTCAACAAAACGAAAAGTTTACACAAAACATGCATATTTTATTTAAAAAAAACACCATTTTAATTACTTATACGGGTAAGTGCGAATTCCTTCATACACTGTGAACTGGAGTATCTTCAGACCATTAAATTTGTAAAAACCATGTGCATTCCGTTTTGGGTGGTATGTCCACATGAGTTTAAGTACAAAAGATGAGTACGCCACTAGTAACTACATTTAAAAGAATCGAGAATTAAAAACTTATTGATTAGATTAGTTTGTTGTTAGTTATTAAATTATGGATATGATCCTGTGTTTCGGAAATGCAAATGGTGTTGCTTGAAGGGTTCACACATTTGTACCACGAAAAATGTCCGGCACGACTTGTTTTGTACTTTGCGGGAATGTGAATAAAGGCTTCTAGAGGCTGTAGAAGAAAATCCGTCCGTCACAATAAGTATACATCAGTTAACTCGTCAGTTTCAGATTTTTCAGAACAAGGGTTGCACGGCGTCGAAGGGCACAGACGCATATTAGAAATCAGGGCAAACTTTGTGAACAATTTCTGTCATTGTAAGTAGAAAGAGTATTGTTTATTTGGATTTTTTCCGTAACTTGTCTTTTTACTCGCTTTCATTCATTTAAAGTGTTTTTGCATTATTCCATTCAATGTCAGATAGTAGTGCCTGGCTTTTTGATGAGTTTGGAATTTTTTTATCTTACAGGTGCAGTTTTTTAGATACATTATACCATTGTTTTCGGTGAGAGAAATCAAATTTCTCTCAGAAGAGAGATAAAGCTAAATCTGACGTCTTTATCTCTCTTGTGAGAGAAATTTTATTTCTCTCACCGAAAACAATGGTATAAGATGAAATAAGATAAGATAAGATAGAATGTCGTATATCACACGTGATCGAAATGCCATTATAAAGCTCGTGAGAAGTGTCCCACTCGAGCGCAAGCGCACTCGTGGGTCAAAATTCTCACTCGCATATAATGATGCATTTCTATCACTTATAATATAATACTATTATGTACCTACTAGAAATAAAATTCAACCATTTTAAAAGCGACACTAAAAGTAACATTTAAATTTGGAACTGGAACCTTTTATAGATATTTATTGTACCTACAGGTACAAGGTGACATAAACGATGCTTTGTGAATATTAAAAAAAAAATGCTGAAAAGTTTTACCTACAGTTTCTAGAACAAGTTATTGTTAGATAAATTTTATCGGTTCCATAATTTCCACAGAAACACAAATAAGATCATCCATACTTCAGCAACAATAGAACCGATAACTACCGATAAACCGACTTACAAACCGGGGGTTTGTCTTGTAGAAAAATCGTAGTGTCTTATTCTTTTTTTAGATTTTTCTTTTAGGATTACAGGAACGCAGAGAAATTAAAGATAAACGCACAGATAAAAAATTATAAAGATCTTCTTGCGTTCATGTGATGTTAAAGGCATTGGCAACTTAAAAAACAATTTTATCTTAAATAAAAACGCTGAAAACGCTTATTACAGTAGTGAAAACCTTTTCTCTGTATCTGTACTCTAACTCAAGTTATTTCGATTTAAAGTTGG
>OW626784.1:31253540-31294655 GCA_939628115.1 Tribolium freemani | reverse complement strand
AATTAGGTATGCTGGACGAGTTAAGTCCCTCCTCTCGCTTCTGCGAACCTGTTACTCACTTTTTGTTTTTGAACATTTTAGTACTGAAATTTTTAGGTTATATTATTTTGCTTCTATTTTGTTTTGATTAAACATTTTTTAGGAATTAACAATTTACACAAAATTAGCTTTGATTCTTTCAAATTTTGTATTTTTTGTATTTACCGTATAAAGATTTTATTTAATACGTATTTTTGACTTAAATATTTTATAAAATTTGCTTTTTACTTTGAACTTTTTGACAGTGAACCACAGGGAGTGATAGTAGAGCTCAAAAGAAGTAAAAATAATTCAACTTCGTTATCCGAATATTTATACTTTCAGAGATATAAAAAAATTTAGTCGGCGAATAAACTTGGGACAAAAATTTTAAACAAATACGATCTCTAAGTTTAGTTCTTCAAAATCTATTACATTGGGTTAAAACTAGCATAACAGCTATAGAGAAAACAAGTCCTTCCATAAAAATATAAACATATAAAAACTTTGCATCGAATTTTTTTCGCGAATTTCATTACTTTACCACCTCAAAACTCTTCGTTCGAAAATATTGAGTAGTGTAAAAGATCCAAATTTGCAAAATGTGCTATCAAGTTTTTGGCAGTGTTTTGGTTAAAATTTTTGAATGAAATTCTGCCAGTTTGTAGGTAACAAGAACGTCTAAGTTACTGAGATTTTTAAAACTTATATTCTAAAAGATTTTTTTTCTCTTTACTTAAATCTAAAATTGATTATCTTCCGAACCCGACTGTTTTTTTAAATGAGATTTTGCACAATTGTATAACTCTATAATGGCTCTAAGCTCCCAAAAATTTGTTCGAAAATATCGATTGCAACTTTGCGAAAAAAATTCACGTTTGGTATTAGATGGAACTAATCAAGTTTTCCTTCAACTTTACTTCAAAAATTTATATTTTTCAAACCTGATTTATTTCAACAATGAAGTTTTGTACAGTTTTAGTCCGAGATAATGTTTGTTAATTTTCAAAATATCGTTAAAAAATATTAGCTACAACAAAAATTATTGTGTGAGGAGATAAAAATCTAATTTTCCCTCAACTTAAATTTAGAAATATATAAAAAAATGTTTTTAAAAAAAGTAATCTGTAAGATAAAATATTCTCCTGTGATTGAAATACATTTTTTTTTAGTTTTTAGTGCATCTTTTAATTAAAAGCTTTTTTTAAAAACATTTTTTTTATATATTTTTATTTTTTGCTTTTTAGGCTTTATTTATTGTTATTACAGTGTGCATCTACCGTGACGGTCCAAATGACCAACATACCGTGTATGTTGGTATAAGTTACGGTATGTACAAATCGAGAACTCCTTTATAAACATAACCTAAAATTTTAAAACCCCAATTAACACCTTTAGGGGGTAATTAACTATATAGAATTGCATTGTCATGCAGATTATGTAAGCATGTTAAATTTTATTTCATTGCGACTACAGGAACCCTCTCAAATTTACAAATCGAGAACCCCTTTGTAAACATAACCTAAAACTTCAAAACCCCATTTAACACCTTTAGGGGGTAATTAACTACATAGAATTGCATTGTCACGCAGATTAAGTGAGTATGCAAAATTTCAATTCAGTGGGACAATAGGAACCCTTTCAAATTTGGCTCCGAAAATATAAACGAACAGACAGACAACATTGTGAGTTAAATAAAAGCTTTTAAAAATTCATATCTTCCGAATCCGACTCTTTTTCTAAATGAGATTTGGGACAATTACAGACGTGGACAATGACTATTAACTTCCAAAAATTCGTTTAAAAACATCGACTGAAACTGTGCGAAAAAAATCCATGTTTGGTGTAAAAAAGCAAAAATCTAATTCCTTCAACTTCACGTCAAAAATTGATATGTTCCAAGCCCGACTTATTTCGACAATGAAATGTTTTCACGATTCCGTCACACAAAATTATTAAAATTATGATGTTTCAATGTGGGTCAAGTTTTGATTTTGATTTTTTCGCCGAAGAGAAACTAGTAAGAATAGTCGTAAAAATAATGAATCGTTGAATTAATTTAAAGCAAACTTTTATCGCTTGCTGCTCGAATCTAGCAATTTAATTTAAATAATTTTGCACTATGTCTTGTCAAGCGGTGTTGACTGGTATGTTGCTATAGGGAAACGGGAAATGTGGGAGTAGTTGTTCCTCCTCAAGCGATCTTTCTGCTACTGTTAAAACGGATTTTAATTTGACTTTAGAGCAATAAATTTGAGGTTTGTTTTTATTTCGTTCCATTTAAAGTGTCTCAAAGTGTTTGAGATAAGGCGCATCTGATACGATTAACAATTTGGAAAAATATCCAAGGGTGTAGCTGAGTGACTTTCCCAAATTTCCATATTGAGTCGTTCTATTACAAGAACGCATTACCATTACTTCTGCGTGAGAACATGTGCTAGGTGTTCGATAACATCAACCGAATCCACGTCTAATTGCAGCCAACGACACGTGTAATAAGACTGGTACATTGAGAAACGCCTTATCAGAGCGTTCGTGACGTTATTTACCCCTGGTTAGGCAATGTGAAAAATTCCTCCAAATATTTGACGAGCTAACAGTGGCTGCATTCGGAGATATCGCACAATCCTCTTACGTGGTCAATGGATGATAATAGGGCGCTTTTGAAAGGACGTTTGCGGTGTTAAAAGGATTAGTGCTAGCGTCAGCTGCCTGCTGAATAGAGTGACCACCCAACTGAGCTCTTGCACATTTCGCCATTCCACTGTGTTATTAGACAGTTTGCGCCCATTCATTAAATAATTTACGACTTTCCAGAGCCCAACCACCTCAAAAACAATGCAAAATTACTTTTCCAATCGGCTTTCTATACTACTACATCTGGCAAAATTCTCTAAACATTGACCAAGCTCTCAGGCAAATTTTCACTTTTCAGGCTTTCTTGAAGCAAAGCTCTGAATCGGGGTTAGGTAAACAGGTGTTATAAATTCGTCTTAAGGTTTCAGTAGCGGCGCCAAGGTGCATGTGCGTGTTACATAATTTTCATGTAGGTATTATCGCGTGTAAAGCCTCGGGTTATATGCGAAGATTATTTTATTAAGTGGTGCTTTATGTCGAAGACTCTTCCAAACCAAACCGTCATGCTGTGTGTACACATTCTCGATTTTCAACACATTTACGATATTATTTATTGCCGCAACATTTTATTTTCAGAGAAAAAACCGCCGTATTTGCATATTATTAAGTAATATTCCGGCCACGACACGCAACCTATAATGTCTAAATTTGATGATGTTATTAATTAGCCGATCTTATCGCACTACATGAATATTCCGACGTCTTTGCACCCATCAAGCTTTTACTTTTTTCAGCGCTCTCCAAATTATTGATAACTCTATTCGAGCGAGAGTTGTTATTTAAAAGCGATTAAAGGTGAAATTGCGACACGTTGTGTTAAATTGCACTTGTGAAATTACAAGCTTGAACTCACCACCACACACGATGATTTTTATGGGAACGTGGTGGTGTTAACTAGTTTTTAATGCTTTTCAGCTAATGAAGATGTGCACGGATTGAACGGTCAAAATGTTAACGATCTTATGGCAGGTGCTAATTACTACCATTTTCCCGTTTGCTTCATTGCACTAAAACAATTAACTTTTGTTAGCGCTTTTCAAAATCTATCACTGATTCGACCATTTCAATTATTAATAAAATTACCCAACTGGTGTTTCCTTACTTTGCTGCAGATTTAACCATAATTATTATTATTATTATTATTACTATTGATTTCTGCTACACCACAGTCGAAACCAATTATTGTATAGCCTATGTAAAATTTAGAAAAAGTATATTTTATGAAGAGAAATAAGTACGTAAAATATTACAAAAAGAATTGAAATTCATAAAAAATATGTCTATATTATTAATTCGGTTCATTTCAGAGCACATCTTAAATATTGTTGATTTTTTTTTTGAAGTTTGTCCGACTAGCATCCAAGTAAAATAATTGTTTATTTTTAGAGTTTTGACGAAATACACGAAAATTTATTTGTTTTAGCAGTTGAAGGCAATCAATTTTATTGTGTATAATTTTAAAAAGAAACGTTAATGCAACAAATTTATATCTAATTTCAAGACTAGATACTTGAAACCTATTTAATAATATTTCTTGCGGGAAACCAACTGGAGGATAAGTTCCATCATCTCTATAAGCCAGAAATTTCAAAAACCTTCTTTGTACATTTTCAAGCTTTTCCTGGTAGGTAACGTAAATAGGAGACCAAACAACTGATGCATATTCCAAACATGATCTAACAAATGAAAAATATAGTAATTTCAAAGTGTTAATTTGTGAAAATTCAGAACCATTTCTTATAACAAAACCCAACATCTTAGAAGCTTTTAGTATGACACTATCAATATGATTAGAAAACGTGAACTGTGGATCAAAAGTAACACCTAGATCTTTAACATAATCCAGTTTATTTAGGAGTAAAGAATCAATAAAATAATTAAACTTTATGACTGATTTGTTAGAAAATTGCATTAAAAAACATTTTGACAGATTAAGATTTAACTCATTTTTCTGACACCATTCTAAAAGATTAAGAATATTCTTCTGCAGAACATTACAGTCCAGAGAAGTTTTTATTCTACAAATTTTTTTTAAATCGTCAGCGTATAGGAGGCAAGGTATGTCAAAAGAAGTTACAATGTCGTTAATAAAAAGTACAAAAAGAAGCGGACCGTCAGAAACACGTCAGAAACAAAACCATTTAGGAAAACATAATGTCTTCTTTTAGTAAGATAAGATGATAAAAATATATAAAAAAATGTTTTTCAAAAAAAGCTTTTATTTAAAAGATGCACTAAAAAGTAAAAAATAATGTATTTCAATCACAGGAGAATATTTTTTCTTACATGTTAAAATTCTAAAATTTATAAAAGCTTTGGGAGTTGTCAACTGAACAAAGTAATTCTGTAATGCCGTAGTTTTATAACTCCCAAAGCTTTTATTAATTTTAGAATTTAACCTGTAAGAAAAAATATTCTCCTGTGATTGAAATACATTATTTTTTACATTTTGGTGCATCTTTTAAATAAAAAAGACATTGTTTTATATATTTTAATTTTTTGCTTTTTCGTCTTTATTTATTGCATACATTTATTGTTATTACACTGTGCGTTCAAATGACCAACATACCGTCTACATCGGTGTAAGTTACGGTATGTACAAATCGAGCACCCCTTTGTAAACATAACCTAAAATTTTAAAACCCCATTTAACACCTTTAGGGGGTATTTAACTACATAGAATTGCATTGTCACGCAGATTAAGTAAGTATGCAAAATTTCAATACAGTGGGACAACGGGAACCCTTTCAAATTTGGCTCCGAAAAAATAACCGACAGACAGACAACATTGTGAGTTAAATAAGCTTTAATCCAAACCAAAGGTGACAACCATCAAGGAGTAAACAAATAATATTATGATCACCTACTTTTTTGTTTATGCGAATGAAATTAATACAATGCGATTGAATTTCAGTGGAAAACACTATTTCGCGGACAGATTTCGTTTCAACAACCGCAATGACTTGGTGCGGTATAATTTAACTTACGGAAGTAACACTGTTTTAGAGGTCTGACTAACTAACATTCAGTGATTCACACACTCGGTTAGCAACGTAAAAATTAAAAAATAATTTTGCGTAAGATTACTGTTTACTTTCACAAAATAAAAAGCAACTGGTAAATGGAATATAAAGCAGATACTTAATTGCAAACTTGTTTAAAAAAGAATTTTCCTCGTCGTACTGAGTGGAACTTGACACGAGAGCTTTTGGGCTTTGCTTTCCCGGCCAAAAAGTGAGTGTGATTTCGGTGTTGACACTGTTGTCACTTGAGTAGTACAAGCAGGAAGAGTCGTTTTAAGCCTTGCTGTCATAGCTGATGATTGATAACGTGAGCGGGCTATTAACCCGTCCAGACCTAGTGTAGTGGCGGGGGCGCCATATTATCGCTGCTTGTTTCGTGATTGACAATCATAGACTTGTCTTCACATGAAAACAGATTTTTCATTAGTGGCGCCTATGCAAATTTCCATCTTCGATACATAAGCAAGTGGATAAACTGGCTGTTAAGTGGGACTTGTCCTGGAGTTTAACAAATAGGGGATTTTAGGAGATTTACAATTTCCCATGATTAACCCGGCACACGCTGATGTGCTTTGACAAATATTTTATCAAATAAAAAACTGTTTGTTTTATGTTAAGGTTGGCTTGTGCAATGCTGAAGCATCTCCGAATATTTTTTGCGCGATCAGACTAGACGACCACAATCACTACTTGTAACAAGTGTTTGTCGAAAACCGGCGCTAAAAATGTCGGGACGCCAGTCACATTTTTTTCGCTTTGGCGTCGGCAACATGCCACATTGTCCCACTTCATATTTAAAGTATGAATAAACTAGAAGCGTTTCAGTGGTGGCACGTGCTCTAGCCTGAAAGTTTGGGGCATGGAAGTGCCCACAAAATTGAGAAAAGTCCGGTAATTTATCAAAAATCACACCAGTTATTTACTAAACATTACAATTTGATTTCTTTACGGTTGCATGACGTCTTTTCTTCATTTCGTTCTACTCAGAACTGCATTGCTGAAATTCTTCATCTTTATGCGCTATAAAATAATAATTGTATTGTGTTTGTACCTGACTATTACATCACAATTATTGCGTTTGTGTCGTGAATGGAAAATGTTTGTTGTCATGCTATACTTTGTTTTGACTCAATTCTAATTTTTTGACTTTATTTCAGGAAACATCATAAACCGCAATATTTGATATTGGTACTTCTTTGCGTTATGGTGAGTACTCCTGGTGTTTTAAATCAAATCTTACTCAACAAGATTAATTAATGGTTGTAGACGGCCTCAATTTAGGCTGTTATTTAATTAATTATTAACAACATCAATTACTAATTAATCGATATCTTCGTGTCGTGGGTACTAATTAAGTTAATTTATGTGTATAGTGGTTAGTTGTATATGCTGCTGATTACCTACAGTTTTGCTTTGTTTGTAGGAGTTTTTACGATTTGTCCTGCAAAGTGATTAACACTAATACTCACCGATTCTAATAATGTGAGTGTTACATCTGGGACACAATCTGAAAATAAAATATTTTTTGTATTATTTTGATTGAATTTTTATCCTTTTATCAGTTATTTAGTCTTCTTAACGAAGCTTGGAATTTGTGAATGTTTTATAGCCACTTAGCAGAAAGGCTGTTTTCAAAAAACCCAACCTAAAATTTTAAAACCCCATTTAACAAGTTTAGGGGGTAATTAACTATATAGAATTGCATTGTCACGCAGATTATGTAATAAGCATGTTAAATTTTATTTCATTGCGACTACAAGAACACTCAAATTTACAAATCGAGAACGTTTTTGTAAACATAACCTAAAACTTCAAAACCACATTTAACCCCTTTCGGGGTTTTTTAACTACATAGGATTGCATTGTCACGCAGATTAAGTAAGTATGCAAAATTTCAATTCAGTGGGACAACAGGAACCCTTTCAAATTTGGCTCCGAAAATATAAACGGACAGACAGACAACATTGTGAGTTAAATAAAAGCTTTTAAAAATTCATATCTTCCGAACCCGACTCTTTTTCTAAATGAGATTTGGGACAATTACAGACGTGGACAAAGACTATTAGCTTCCAAAAATTCGTTTAAAAATATCGACTGAAACTGTGCGAAAAAAATCATGTTTGGTGTAAAAAAGCCTAAATTTTCATTCAACTTCACGTCAAAAATTGATATCGTCCAAGCCCGACTTATTTCAACAATGAAATGTTTTCAATAAAAAATATTTTTTGTGTTATTTTGATTGAATTTTTATTCTTTCATCAGTTATTTAGTCTTCCTAGCGAAGCTTGGAATTTGTGAATGTTTTATAGCCACTGAGCAGAAAGGCTGTTTTCAAAAAACCCTATTCAAATGTCAATACTTGCAAACAATTGATAATAAAATGTAATTTACGTCCTGAAATTAAGTCGCTTACATGTTTCCTGCCTAATTATTGAAAAAAGTGCTTGAGTCAGGTTTTCTATTGCAGATTTTATGTCAGCCAGTCACCTCCGAACCGAACCCATGTAATATCGGTGTGAGAAAAACAAAGATTTTTTCACCACTCACCAGTGGGTACCTTCGGATAGAGGCAAACAAAGTAGTGGCAAAAGAGAAAAAGGATTTTGCGAGTGATCGTGGTATGTTTACAATTCTGGTCCAAAAGCAAACTTGACTGGTTAATTTTTAGAATACTTGTACAAGGTGACAGTAGAGCATTCCATATTGTTGTATCACATAAAGAGTGGGAAATTTATTTGTTGGAACCGCAACTACAACCGCCTTATTGCGAAGGTAAGTTTTACAAAAGTTAAAAATCGGGTTAATAAGGGAGAAAAATTGCAGAGGAATCCGCCAACGTTAGATTCCTGCAAGTTCCAGGAGCTGGTTTCACGTCTGGATCCCGGCGTCTACGTCCGTTACTCCACAATCCACAAAAATAAGGAAAACGAGATTCGGATTAACCGAAAAGGTGAATTCGTAAACAAGTGTCGTTTAAAAAAATACTGTCAGGAGTCAAAAAACGACAATCAAATTTGTCAGATGGTTTGCAATAAGAAGAAAGTAAGCAGCGACTTTCTGCCGGACGATGACTGTGATAGTTCTTTCTTGTCAGACTTTTGCGGGAAAATGAAACTCGTGAAACTTCGAGGCCACAGTATAACTTCGGAAATAGTGGACGTGTGTAAGCATGAATGGAATAAGCGCCATTGATGCGTCGTAATCCAGTAAAGTGTCAGTATTTTATAGTATCTATGAAGTATGTGAGACTGTACAAAGCTTCCGTCTGATAGCTAATTTTGCCAACGGACGCTTTGTAAAGTGTATTGCAATGTGCACACGTATTGTACACCCATATTCATACATACTATATGAAACCCGGTTTAGGCGTAAGTTGTATATTGTAATTTATTTCTTATTTTGCTTTGTGTATTAATTTGAACGTGTCTTGTAAAGTTTGTATGTAAATTATTAATCGAGTCTTTGACTATGAATGTGAGTGTACAGTCTTATTTTAACCCCTATGGGGTCTTATTTAACTCAGACTTATATAACTTTTGTACATTATTATTTATTTTTTTGAATAAGTGTCGAGGCACCCATATTTTACTACTAAAGGTTTTATCTCATTTACCGGTGCCTGATTACGCTATCCCATGTTTTAATGGTCCGTTGGGCAATCTAATCGCAAAAATACCAAATAATGAATGAGGCTTTGATAATGATATGTAATATAGAATTTTTTATATATTATGTGTTATCCGTTGTTATTTGCTCTTACGTCAGCCTCATATTGTTATAAGATCTGTGCCATGTAGGGGCAGTGTCCTTAATATTACATTCCAAATCATTATACATAATTATTACGCATTTACAACAAATACATGATTTAAAATAGCGCCAGAGTTTCATTTCCCCCACCCACAATCAGGTAAGTTTCAAACGCGATTTTTGTGGAAGCAGCGCGAGTAAAACTCTGCAAGCAAATGCATAAAATTACATTTCGAATCATCCGCTCGGCCGACCGTGAAACTTTCGCCTTTGTTGGCTGCCAATGGTTAACACCGTGGCCAGTTTAGGTGGCTTTTCCTTTATCACGGGCCATTTGAAGAAATTTTTTGAAAAGGAAGTCGGTGTTTATCGAATTGCTCCATTAGGGCACGTGTGGACCGATAAATTATTACGGTATTCAAATCCCCGGCAGATGCGTGAGCCAGAGATTAACTTAGGGGCAGATCTTTTGTATTGTTTGTTCTTAAATCTGAACGGGTGTTGGGCTACCGCTTCAATTGAGCCGTGAAGAATTAGAGCAACCCTCAGTGCCTTTTGGCCCACCTTTTGTGCGGGCATTAAACCCCCACTTTTCCCCGGACTTATTATTTTGTCCAAGTAATTAAATGTAATTAACATGTTCCCACTTCAGCTTCAAGAGACTATTCAGAAAACTGTTAGCTTTATTTCTGTTGACAATTTAATTAACACGAGATTGTTAAAACTAGTCGTGTTGAAACAGTAACAGTGGCGTATCAAGTTTGATTAATTTAAAGTCGGGATAAATAGTACTGTTACAGACTTGTGAAAAATTCTTGATGATTGTTTTACAGCTTTGTGACATTGTTGCATTTTTCTAAAGAAATAGAAAACAAATTGTTACTATAGGCACTTCATAATCAACATCCGGTGTTCCACAAGGCTAAATTTTGGGACTGCTTCTATTTTAATTAACAGTGCAGAGATTTTAGAATCCGTAAATCATGTAAATATCCATGCCTTTGCAGATGATACACAATTGTATTATCATTTTGATCCCATTGATGTTGAACGAGCTTGCAATTTTATTAATCCAGATTTAAATGAAATTTTTTATTTTCTAAAAGCATTGGTTTGGATTTAAATGGGAGCAAATGTTCGTCAATTTGTATTTGCACAAGAAACACAAAAATAAACTCGAAAGTTAATCTCAAAATTGGTAATATACAAATTCGGAATTACGATTTAAAGAATATGTCAACTTGATTATAAAAGATCTTATATTGCCTTAAAAATGTTACATTCCAACTACAATATTTTAAACTTTAAACTTAGAAAAAAACTGCGAATCATTGGTGCTTTCCAACCTTAACAACTGTCTCATTATCTATTAATCATGTTTAGATTATCGTTCCAAATATCAACTACAAAAAATACAAAATTCCTGTGCTCCTTTTTTTTATAAATTAAGAAAATTTGACCATGTATCGCAAAAAATAAAAGGACTTGGTTGGCTACCGGTACACCAAATATACTTATAATTATTTTTTGTCAGATTTTTTCTATAAAATGTTCGTTACTGCTTCACTCCGTGAATTATTTCAGTCAAGAAAAAGTTGCCATCAAGTTTCTGTGCATAATATTACTGCTGATCTCTCATTACTCAAGTTTAAAACAGCAATATTTGAAAGATCACTCTCTTACAATACGATGAAGTTATACAATTTCTATCATTTGCTTAAGAAAAACTCACAGTGAGCAGTTTTCGCAATAAAATAAAAACAAATTTTTTTAATTTCTAGTTTTTTTCCAGAATTCCTTTTGCTTTTTGTTATTTTCTTCTTGTTTTATTTTCCATTATTTTTCTTCAATTTTCAGTTACTGCTTAGTTGTAAAGGGGGTTAAGTTCGAATAGCATTGCTAGACTAGTTGTAACAGGTGTTCAATAATTGTTCTGGTCAGATCGTCTATGTGTGGCAATTGTTCCAAAAAACGTATGTCTCGGTTAACATTACGAAATAATGACACATGACAGCTGTCAGTGCTCCGCTTTTTAACCTCTTGCATACTTTTCAAGTTTCTGTGTCTTCCTTAAATTAAAATCAGTTCTGCATACAATTATCATGATTTGCAATGTGATTTTTATCAAAAACTCTTAAATGCAAAAATAAGACTACATTTAGACAGTTGATAGCAAACCATGTGAACTTATCACGTCAACCGACGTTCATGCTAGAAAGAGAAAACCACAGCAAACCTCGACAACAATTATTGAACACATGTTATTTACAATTCAAATAAAGACGGATTATTATTATTATTATTATTATTATTATTATTATTATTATTATCAATAAATCACAATTTACGGGATGTACGAGTCAGATTTTATCAAAATAACAACAGGAATAATGTGTTTGTTTGTGAGGTGCACCTCGGGGGAGATCAACCAAAGAACAAATTAATTATCGGTTCACTCACAGTGATTTAATCTATCTCCGAGTTAAAAAGAACAATTTTTGTGTGGCACCATAAACGTTTTATTGCACGGCTTCTTCGGGGGTAACATGTTTGTAATAAAGCTGTTACACGTTTTATTATCTTAAACTTAAACAAATGGCTTTTATGCGTGTGTTGTGTTCGGTTTAATTTGAGATAGTTCTTAAATTTCGTTTTAGGAGTCCTATAAAAATATTAAATAATCGACAGCCAACGTGAAAGTTGTTGGGAAGAGGTCGTTTTTCAAAATTTGATGCTACACACTTTTTAGACCAGCGTATATTCCGTATTTTATGATAGATTGTGTAATGGATTTTCAAGTTGGGTTGGACATTTTAAACAAAACGGACCTCTAGGGGGGCATATCTCGTAGGCACGTTTACACTTTAAATCATTTCGTGATGGTGAAGGTAAATTACCGAACAACATTCAACTATTCACCCTGGAAGTATTAATTACGTTGGAGAAATTTCTTACATAATCTAATTGAAGATCTGAAATACCTATACTTGTAGATATTTGTCGAGATTTTAGTCCTGGAGTCATCTTGATGCTGATTTATTTATTACTAACTGAACTGACATGCATCAATCTCGTTTATCAAAGCATTAAGTGCTTATTTTTGCTATTATCGCACTAATGCAGTTTTAGAACGTGTCAATCAATGTAATAATGTGTTGAAAATTATTTGATCTTTTCCAAGAGTCGGTCGGAACAAAGTCGACAAAAAGCTCACGAGGAGTTGGCAGCTAATGACTTATAAAAAGATATAGCTGTGTGATAGTGAATAGACAGATATAAACATAAATCATTGTAGCTTAAAGCTGCATACAATGAAATGACGTGGTCATCGGTAGTTGTTGACAATGAAACATTTATTATTACGAGTTGGCGGACTTCTTGTTCACTCAGTAACACAGTGTCTCTTCGTGACCTCATGTTCATTAATTATTATGTAAAACAAACAGCAATAAGTCGGCTTTTGGCGAGTGTCGCTTGTAAAATCTGTTTGCGGATCCCAAATTTTTTGTTTGTTTACAATAACGACTTGCTAAAATCCAAGTTACATAAGAACATGAGAGTTTTCGGACTTTACTTGTGCAAATCCACAGACTGTAATGTCCTTGCAGAAAATTCAAAAAAATTGTACTGGTATTTTATTTGAATTTGGGGGCATTTCACGTGAAGCGGACAACTCAAAAAAATGCGACAACCTGAAATTCAGTTACAATTGTTCTCCTAAAAGGTATGAATGTAAATACGTAATGATTTTTTTGTGAGCGACTTATTAAAAAAGTTATTGACTTCTAAAAATTGACCAAATATTAAGCAGAACGTTCTTGTAAACTGTATTTCTAATTAAACAGTAAATAGTAAAAAATTTAAAATGGTGCTTTATACAGAAAATTCATTGTTCTTTTTAAATCTAAAATCAAATTTGAAATTTGAAATTTTTTTCGTGAAGTTTTAAATCCGAATTTTAGTAACTTGGACCGTTTTTTTTGAATTATTTTTATTTCAAAAAATAGCTTAAAGTAAATAGAATTTACACAATAAGTCGCAAAATGGGATCTCTACTCGTTTAGGAGATACAATACTTAATGTACATGATAGGCCGGTTTACGCAAGAAATTACGCGCTTTTGTGTACATTAAGTACTATATCTCCTAAACGAACAGTGATCCCATTTTGCGATTTATAGTGTAAAATCTATGTATTATAAGCTATTTTTTGAAATAAAAAAAAATGAAAAAAAAAATGGTCCAAGTTACTAAAATTCGGATTTGAAACTTCACTTCCGGTTTTCTACACGAAAAAATTTCAAATTCCAAATCGGATTTCAGAATCAAAAAGAACAGAGAATTTTCTATATAAAGCACTATTTCAAATATTTTGGTATGCATTAGTTTTTTGAATAAAAGCTTCCAAAAACTCTGTGACTCATATTTCGTCAACTTTTTAGAAGTCAATATGTTCACAAATAAGCCTCACACAAAAAAATCATTATGTATTAACAATTATGCTTTCTAGGAGAACAATTATCCTGAATGTGACCGAATTTCAAGTTGTCAAATTTTTTTCGTTGTCCGCTTCACGTGAAATGCCCCTTTGGTCAAAGTTCTTTCGTTTTGTTATTAGACAATTTTGATTTTTGTGTTACTTTGGACGGTGAATGATTTGAACGCCTGGGTGCAGTGTTTATTAAATACGCTGGTCTCAGTTAATGGCCTATAAAAATTTAAGTGTATCTCATTTACAATGTCACACACGAGGTGTAAATAAAAATTCGTGACGGAGATGCGTACTGTGGTTGATTTAGGTGTTGTTTGTTAAGGATTACAATAGTATTTACGGTTGTTTTGTAGTAAAATGTGGGCTTTAGGTTGTATCAAAGTTGAAAATTTCCCTTGTTTAGTCACGGTCGTCACGTTGTCTCTTTCGGTTTTCAAATCTTGAAGAGAAAATCTCCGATTAAATACAAGCCGTCGGAAAAGTCTTAACAATGCAGGAATATGCAGTACAAATGTTTGCTTACATTTCTGTGAAAGCGGGTGTATACATACTTAACGGAACTTAACGAACTTACCGTAATTATCCTACCGGTTTTGTATTTTTCTCATTGCTTATTTGTTGTTTTGAGAATAACTCCCCTCGTGTAATTGTGAGCTGCCTCTATAAATTACCAAGTAATAAACTTAAAATTGTGAATTTACTTAATTTGTGTTACATTCGTTTTTACAACTCTATAAAAATATTTAATAACGGCTTTTGACAAGAAAATGCGTCGATAAATCTTCGAGATGGTCGTCACTCGTTTCTCTTGTCAAATTATAACGTGGGGTATGAGCCACATCATTAAAAACATAAACGTTTCCTAAAGAGGGTAATTGTAGAAAACCACCCTATAAAAAGTCATAAATCGTCTGCTGAGGGTAAAGTTAATTGGTCTGACATCGAGCGGTTTCTGTGGTCCCAATTACACAACTGACGTCTTTGTTCAACCTGTTAGAATCCACACAGAAAAAGAGAAAGTTTCGGAACCTCTTAATTTTTTTCCAAACGATTATTGCCATTTTATCCGTAATTGAAGCGTTTAGATATCATTGGGCTGGAAGCGTGGAAGAGAACAACAAAAGATTGATGCCGACTGTGGGGGGTCGTGCCCCAGGCCATGATATTCGATAGAGATGTAACGTGGAGTTCGTCAACACAAATTTTAATTGGACTCCAAATTCCACCTTGACGTCAATTGAGAAATACTCAATAAATTAATTTTATTTGATCAAATATTTGGATTGTGAATTCGGACGCGTTTATCTAAAGTCCAGCACTGTCCAGTTTCAACTCAAAAATTCCCGATCTGCGATTTTATTTTTGGACCTGTTGAGTGTTATTCAAGCAATTTATAAAAATATTTGATTAGTTGTAATCAGTGTTTGGCGGTATATTACCTATTCATGTTGTTTTGAGATTGATGGGTGATAATATCAACTTAAGAAAAAAACTTACTTGGAGACGCATTTATTTTCTTATGTGATAGATCTCTGATTATTTGATTAATTAGTTCACTTTTTATCTCATTTCAATCGTGAAAAGTAGCCAAAGATTATTTTTGTTTGCCTATTTGTGGAATTTACCAGTGATAAAGTTTCATAAATGTGTGTAGTCGGAAAAAATACAACAACCTCGTTGTTGCGCTCTGTTGAAATTGTGATTAGATTTACTACAACAGAACAATAAATTTAATCACAGTGTGATTAAAATTGCTATAAGAAAAGTTGAAAACATTTGACAAAAATCAAAATACACATCTCAATGGTTGTGTAATTGTTACAGCTGACACATTTTTGAGTTTATCTAAAGCCTAGACAATTATTATTAGATTAAACAGATAAAGCGAGGGAATTCCTACGACTTTATTTATTTCGGGACAAAAACGCATTTACATAGTGCATTTCTTGAGACACAATAAATTGTTAAATTTGTTGGTCATTACACCTACGAGTTTGCAAATGTAAAAGCCACACAATGACACGACTGTATAAAATGAAGACATACAATAACGCAATAATTCATGTCTTAATTTAACACAAAAATCATTTTAATTTGCAGCAATTGCGTCAATAGATTTATTTCATGCTTTGCGTCATAAAACGGCAATACATTGGCAATCATTAGATATTTGCTAATTAGAAACAGTGATACGTGTTCGGTACGTAAAATGAATATTGTGTGAAGTCGCCGAGCATTCGCGTCATGAATATTAAATTTGAAAAAAAAGCTTTGGTAATTAACCATGGAGAAGTATCCACCAGTACCCATTCAATGTTAGCAAATAATAATAATTAAAGAAGGAAAAAAGCATAAGTATATATTACATGTTGTTTGTACAGAATCCAGTGGCGCCATCATTTATTAAATACCCGTCGAGCTTTCGAAAGCTCGCAAGTGAGAGGCGTCGTATTTATATCGCGATTAAAGAAAATGTAATAAAAAACTTTGCCTGCCTTATTATTTTGCATTCCGCTGGATTATTTTATGTCATCTCGGTTCTTATCAACCAATGACACACCTTGTTAAATGCATAAATGTGTGTCATTTGTGTTGTACCTACTACGTTTTTGTTTGTTCGTGGACGTTATCAGGTAATTTTTACACCAGTCTCACTATTCTCTTACCCGGAAAAAAGAATACGGAAGCAGTGGCGTGCCTGGAATTTTTCGAAAAAATAGTTTCCGGAGCTTCCGTACTCACAATTTTTAAGGGCTTTTCTTAAAACACGCAAAAAATTGTTCCGTAAAAAATGTAAATATTTGACTCACTTTTTATTTTTCCTGAATTCCTAAATTGATCTGTTGTTTGTATCCTAAACTAATTTGTTCATTAACATTTAGTTCAAAAACAATACATCCGGTGTTTCAATGTAATGGTTTTTTTAGTTTAACATCTAAAGATTTTTTGTTTTTTAAGGCTTCCAGTCTTTTAACCTCATACCTTTTTTTTAGTGCTTTGACTACATAGTTTTTAAGGTTCTTAAGCTATTTTTTATTTTTAAGCTATAATTTGACCACATTTCATACTCATTTCCTAAATTTTTCAGTTTTTTGTGGATTCACTGTCTTATAATTTCAGTTTTCCAATTTCTTACTGTTGTATATTAAATTATTTTTTAAGGTTGCACTGTCTTTTAATTCTAAAAATTCACGAGCGCTTGCACAGCATTACTTTAGTCATGCCACTTTGAATAAAAATATACAAAAAAATGTTTTTTAATAAAAGCTTTTATTTAAAAGATGCACTAAAAAGTAAAAAATAATGTACTTCAATCACAGGAGAATATTTTTTCTTACAGGTTAAAATTCTAAAATTTATAAAAGCTTTGGGAGTTGTCAACTAAACAAAATAATTCTGTAATGCCGTAGTTTTATAACTCCCAAAGCTTTTATAAATTTTAGAATTTTAACTTGTAAGAAAAAATATTCTCCTGTGGTTGAAATACATAATTTTTTACTTTTTAGTGAATCTTTTAAATAAAAGCTTTTTTTAAAAAACATTTTTTTTATATATTTTTATTTTTTTTAGTTTTTATTTATTGCATAGATTTATTGTTATTACACTGTGCATCTACCGTGACGTCCAAATGACCAACATACCGTCTATGTCGGTATAAGTTACGGTATGTACAAATCGAGCCCCCCTTTGTAAACATAACCTAAAATTTTAAAACCCCATTTAACACCTTTAGGGGGTAATTAACTATATAGAACTGCATTCTCACGCAGATTACATAAGCATGTTAAATTTCATTTCATTGCGACTACAGGAACCCTCTCAAATTTACAAATCGAGAACCCCTTTGTAAACATAAACTAAAACTTCAAAACCCCATTTAACCCCTTTAGGGGGTATTTAACTACATAGGATTGCATTGTCACGCAGATTAAGTAAGTATGCAAAATTTCAATTCAGTGGGACGACGGGAATCCTTTCAAATTTGGCTCCGAAAAAATAACCGACAGACAGATAACATTGTGAATTAAATAAAAGCTTTTAAAACTGACTTACTTTCTTAGTTGATAGAATCATAACAAAATTCAATAAAGTAGGGTTTGTTGAAGCTATTGAATTCGTGAATAAAATGCAAATTTTTGTAAAAAGTGCTCCAGGAGTTGTGGACAAATTAGTTAGTCACAAACTATACAATATATATATATATATATATATATATATATATATATATATATATATATATATATATTTATATTTCTCTGCAGTAAAAAATTTTTTTACAATACGTATTTTGTTTAGTTTGCATTAAAAAAAATGTATCTTAAATTACCAGATTTTAATTCCTAATCTCTGTTTTTGACACCTAAATAATAATCATTAGTGATGTCCTGAAGAGTTCACAGTATTGGGAATTTGGAATCACTTGCCCACGCCAATATATTTCGCGTGATAATTAACGAGCATCTAATTAAACTAATTTATTCTATTCGTGGATTAAAATTTAATTATGTCAGGATTATAATTAATCACGTTGACGGTTAATAAATCATAACATTCACTACAAATTATTTTATTTAGATCGGAGTGTCGATACGCACTTGAACCTTGAATAAACACTGCGGTAATGATTTATCCGGAATTCACACCTCGTATCTTATTAATTTGTTTCTTTGTTTCAATTGTGTCAGTTTGGCCGTATTAGCCGAAAGGAACTTTAATGTTTTCACCTATGTTTTACGAGATATAAATATCCCTCTCAGCTATAAACATAGGAAGATAGTTGTCGGGTTGTAAAGTAAGTTCCCACGTCCGTTGCGGCGCCACTTGAGTGTCAACATGCCCTCTCTTGTGTGGACGTTAGAGGCATCATCTTTGGCCGCCTAACGCCACAACGTATGGTGATACAAGCATTCCGATCTCATTCCACGATAACTTCGCTATTCAATTAAAAGCGACTCTTGTTTTGCCTCCACAAAGAAAAACCATGAAAAAGCGCCCATAATTCGCATGAAACGGGAAAAAATCTAATCTGCTGCTTAGAACAAGTTCGATAACATCTCCAGAACAGTAAATAATTTTGTGGCAAAAAAATCTTTAAACGAATCTAATCTTGGCTCTCTTCCATGCCAAGTACTCGAGAGAGCAATTTTCTGTTTAGCAAGTCGGAAGCTCGCTTCATTTCGTGAAATTAAATTCTTAAGGAGCTGGGATTTATTCGAGGCAATATTCCCGCAACTATAATCCATTTAAGCGAACAACACGGCTCCAGTTTCTTGCCCGGAATGGCAATTCTCGGTTTGTCTTCTATCTGATAAGTCAGCCACCGTTCCGGGCAATTTCTCAGGTGGGTTTCGCCGTAGGAAGTGTTAAATTACACACATACGATGCCGAAAGGTCCGTTTGTTTGTTGTATTGCATCAATCAACTTTCTAAACGCTGCCGAAAACCGCTAAGTGTGAATATTCAATATCGTGACACCACAGACAGAAGGAAATTTGAATCGATAAATTCGGAGGGATCACGGTGAAAAATGCAGACGCGGCCATTAGGAGCAGTTCGTTAAAACAAATAGACACTCCAAGTCAGTTAAGTGGTCTGTGTAAACACGTACGGTCTGTTGGACTTCTTTAATTTAATTTTTTGTCGGGCCGCTGCAAAAAGTATTTTTCTCGTATATTTAAATCAACAAAAGCTCGAGTTGACAAGCACAGCTTTACAGAAGCTCTCATACCTAAAACAGTTTTTCACACTTGAAGCAAAAACAAATATCGTAAAATTTTGCAAATTGCAATAATGTAACCCGAACTGGTGTAAATATTTACTTGTCCAAATCCTTGGTGTATTTGTCGTAAATTTGGCCATACGGTGAGTATAAGTTGTTGACAAAGACTTATACGTCTCGTGGATGTAAAACAATCTGGCGTTGAAATCCTATTTTAGTACCGTCGTATATCTCGCAAGCAGGCTCAAATCGGGATATTAACAGCGACAGATATCCCATCCATGAAGACAAGGAACCACTTGGTCACGCTCCACTAGTTACAAATCGAATTGTTTCAAGTCTGTTTTTCGTTTTTCTAAATGTGATCGCCGACGTCTTGGTCGAGATAAATCAACGAGTTAATGCGGAAGGGAACAGATATACTTAACACTCGATAACTACCCTCTGATGCGCTCGTATATAGGAATGTTGCACCATTTATTACTGTTATTTATATCGGGAGGTCCGACCCACAGCACGATAATCGACAGTGGCGTTCGTCGATTTTCAAATCAAATCACTGTTTGTATCCTTGTGAACTTTACTTTCCGGATCTAACCTTAATCTCAAGTTTTTTTCACTTATTTTCATTAGCGGAACGAGAACCTCCAACGTTTTAGATCCGTGCGGTGAATTTTGGCGCCAGGTTTGTTTAACGGTTTGGTGTTTGTTCATAATTAAGATAATTAGCCTTTACGGTAATACTTTTTCGTGTTGATTTTTTAATAAATCGCAGTATTACGTAATGGAATGTGTTAATTAATAGTGAGGATCACAGTGAACAGATATGTTCAGAAAATAAAAAAAGGTTATACTCGTAAATAGAAGCAAAAATGTATAATGAAAAAAAATCATATTTACCAGAAAACTTTTAGGTGTTCTTATAATGTCATATTTTAAGATAAAGTGGAGGAATAGATTAGAAAATTTGAAAAAAAACTTTTGCCAACAACTCAATTTTTCCTATACGTAGTTAGCTAATTGGACCGTCTTTTGAATTACTGAATTAATTATACAGTGTAATAAAAGTTGGAATAAAAATATATAATAAAATGTTTTTTAAAAAAAGTTTTTACATAAAAGATGCACTAAAAAGTAAAAAACAATGTATTTCAATCACAGGAGAATATTTCTTCTTACAGGTTAAAATTCTAAAATTTATAAAAGCTTTGGGAGTTGTCAACTGAACAAAGTAATTCTGTAATGCCGTAGTTTTATAACTCCCAAAGCTTTTATAAATTTTAGAATTTTAACCTGTAAGAAAAAATATTCTCCTGTGATTGATATACATTATTTTTTACTTTTTAGTGCATCTTTTAAATAAAAGCTTTTTTAAAAAAGATTTTTTTATATATTTTTATTATTTGCTTTTTAGTCTATTTATTGCATAGATTTATTGTTATTACACTGTGCATCTACCGTGACGTCCAAATGACCAACATACCGTCTATGTCGATATAAGTTACGGTATATACAAATCGAGAACCCCTTTGTAAACATAACCTAAAATTTTAAAACCCCATTTAATACCTTTAGGGGGTAATTAACTATATAGAATTGCATTATCACGCAGATTACGTAAGTATGTTAAATTTCATTTCATTGCGACTACAGCAACCCTCTCAAATTTACAAATCGAGAACCCCTTTGTAAACATAACCTAAAACTTCAAAACCCCATTTAGCCCTTTTAGGGGGTATTTAACAATATAGGATTGCATTGTCACGCAGATTGAGTAAGTAGGTATGCAAAATTTCAATTCAGTGGGACAACGGGAACCCTTTAAAATTTGGCTCCGAAAAAATAACCGACAGACAGACACATTAAAAACAGGAACCAGAGATTCGTCAGGTCAAAATAAGGCGATTTAAAGCAACTTTTGCTTCTAAGTATACAAGTTGTACCGTTTAAAAGGCCCGTTATTTCAATGTCAAGTTAAATATGTATAAACTACGGGTGTTAAAGTCAAAAAAATATGTATTTCGAACTTCGAAATAACCTAACTTACGCCCGGTATTTTAGTGCTTGATTAAAATCTATGGTAACTAACCATCGGTAAATCTTACCCAAGACTCTGAAGGCGCGTTTCAGTGCTTTAGTAAAAATTGAGTTAAATTCCTAATTGCGCATGCGTTGTTTACGTTGAAAAGTAGGAATCTGTATTTGATTTCTTGATGATTTTTTTATTGTTTCTTAAATGCATCATGTTTCATATAAAATAATGACAATACCAAAACACAGACAAAAACTAGTCGCAGGAAGCGGCGAAATTGCGGAAAAAAATTAGGTTAGGAAAATAAGGAAAGACACTGCACATGAGTATGACTAACCTTGAAAAAAATTTGGTAACCCGATATTTTCTTTCTTAAAGATTTTAACCTCGGTTAAATCATAACCAAGCACTGAAATACGCCAAACCAGGAAATAAATTGGTAACCAAAACGTTTTGGGTTTAACCATTAACTGAAATACGGGGCATTATTGATTCTTAAGTTAACTTAGACTTTTTCTAACTCAGATGTAAGGTAGGAATTATTAAGACAGTGTTAAACTAATTTATTTCAAGTGTCAGAAGCGATAGAAGCGTGAAGGTTGACTCAGAGTTATTTGACTCTAAGGTTAACTCACTATTGAAATAACGGGCCTTAGAGGCCGCCAAATTTCAAAAATTATTTTCTTTAATAATTTTTTAATGGAATAATCGATTTTTATTAAATTAGGTAAGTACAAGTAATTTGCTATCAAAACCATGTCTTCGTGTTGTTTTTGTTTTGTTTTATTATTAGATAACATTATTAATATTAATTTTAATACCAGCCTTGGTTTTGGGGAGAAAATAATTTAAGTAATTTTTTGTTGAATTTTGGTTTTAGTTTCTATACACAGGTTTATGTTAATTAACAATAATGTAATTACTTTCGCCTGTGTGATAACAGTGATATAAAATGTATGCAGTGATTAATAAATTTTTACACTAAACTAGTCAATTACTTTCCCTTTCTTTGTTACTTTCAAAAAAATATTGAATTGTTTTGTCTTCCAAGGACCAAACATTATTTTATCTTAAAGGTTGGTTCTTTCAGAGAAATATTTCCTTATTATTTTTGCTAGATGCTGCAACATGTTTGCCCTTTCAACTTTAAAAGTTGCTTGATACGTGTCCTCAAACAAAACGTTATTGCAACAAATTGCACTATAACATAAATAATTTGTGGATGTTTCCTGTCTTGGCTGAATGCCATCAATCACGCTCAACCTTTGTAAAAGTCCCCTATAGTTGCACAAGATCATAAGGGAGTTTTACAACAGTATCATTAGCTATTCCACTACCTGTTGCCATTGCAATTGCACGATTAGCGTCGATCAAGCGATTATGTGGCCTATAAAATGTTCTACCTAAGATAAAGGTAGAATTCATTGGAAAGAGTGTCTGAAAGAAATACCATAATCAGAGACCACCCAGAGCATTTAACAAGCACTCATGACTAATAGCACAAGATTACAGTAATAACCGTGTCATCATAAGAGATCGGTAAGTAGGTCTGCGGTAACCCTTCATCGTAATTGCAGACACCTTCAGTGATCTAATGACAGAGGCACGCAGTATTATCAACGCCTTGTTAAATCCCAATGGCGTAACATGGAAAAGGATCTCGAAAAAATCGAGGATTTAGAGAGATTAGAAGTGAAAATTGGGAAACACATGTTTTTATCTTGAAGCGAATCCATCGGGAAAAAGACATTTTGTTTATCGTACTACATAACAAGTCATTAAATCACGAAGGAACGTATTCGCGTAGGTACAGTTACAAACAAGCTAACATGTATTCAGTGCACTTTAAAACAAATGGACAATAAATATTATATATGGTGTATTGGATATCAAGTCCTATAATATTACAATACCATGTATAAAGGTTTTTTCGTCGATACCGTGTAAACTTAATACAGTCAAGGAACTACCATAAAGCACAACTCTGGGCGTGGGTGCAATATCGCTCCACTAATTACAAAATTACAAAAGACTAAACACAAGTACAACTCCCGTACAAACTCCGGTTGTATCTTGTGTACCATCACATCTAAAATTTGGGAGGGTTCCTAATTGGTTCAGTTCCCTAGCCGGGTTCCCACGAGCGAAAGTCACCCACTCTACACGTGCTTTCTTATCTCTGTCATAACTGCAACTTGTTAACTTGCCGCTGCATTAGAACAATGCAGTGAAATTGTGGCATCAGTTACGAAATGATTTTATTTCAAATTGCGCCGATTCGTGACCACTGGCTCTGTCGATAACCCTGGTGACTAATTGGTCTCGTTGTAGGCCAATGTTGGTCCTGATGGATCGACAGAGCATACCATGCAATGGTTGTACACCCATGATGGATGAGCTGGTCGGGATGTGAATCGAAAACTAGAGTGCAATGGCATTTTCAAAGCCTTAAAAACCTATAAAAGGACATGGAATTTCGACCCATTTAAAAATATTTAATTAAATACTTTTGGTACGAGAACACTTCCAATGATTAGCTTCGATTTGTTACTAAAGCCTATTAAACGCTACCAGTTTCAATGAAAATTTATATACGGGTTATTTGTTGAGGAAATTTAGAGAAATGCCCGAAAACAGGGCCCCAAATTGGTAATGAGGCGTTATTTATTCTGAAGTAAGAGTGATACAATTACTGATAAGCACATTTAGATTTTTACCAAAGATAAATTTAATTTAAGCAAACCAAAGCTGATAGAACACAGAACACTTTCTTTAAGCAAATTATAATATGCCATGTTTTTAAGTAAAATCATAATGTCGTGAAATATTTCAAGCTTTATCTTTTCTACAAGAACCATCTTTGCAATAATGATTTATTGCATGGACAGGGTTGTCTTATATAGGCACCCAAACGGCCATTATATTACGTTACATGTTCGACTGAAAACAAGTAATTAGTTATTAAGCTATTATCAGTTTAACATTTCATGTCACTTATTCACTGCACCGATTCGATATCGGTTATGGATAATTGTTGTTTGCATGTGGTTTAGTTTCCCCAAGTGAATATTAAATATTTGCTTATAAATCAAATACTGATATTACACTTCTGGGCTTATTAAAAATCATGGAAGAATATTTGAATGTTTTTTGGGTATACTTGGCGTGGTGTTATACCGTTTTGAAAGAAATAAGGATTTCATAAGCATAAAGTAAAATCCGTGTTTCTGCAGCTTCAAACATTTATTGTGTTCTCATGTTATGAACGGTTCTAATGCATGAGGTACATGAAATAATTCAATACGTGTACAACAGTGATGAGTGCAATATAAGCAAAGTGAATTTCTATCTATTCATATTGCTACCAACATTTAGTTTGTTACTTGACTGCTATTAACATAGTTTTTAATAAAAAGATCTACAATGCAGACTTATCTTTTAAGTGTTATCTAAAATGAACAGAATTTGGCAGTTTGATCGCTTTTAAGTTGAAAAACATTTGATACTGTCAGAATTTTGATAAATGCGATTAAACTTCAGTTAACAATTTTTCAAAGAATGTAATAATGAACAATTACAAGTAAGTACTCAGTTTAAATGTTTTAGAGCAGTAACCAAGGGCGGATCCACCAATTTTAATTTTTTCATAAATAATATAAAAGCTTAATGTACAAATGTTTTGTAAATAATCACATTAAAAGTCTTTTTAATGCACATTTTTTAATAGATAAATACATAAATTATTAATTTCTAATGTGTTTGTGTCCATTTTGTTTAGTTTCAGTATAAGAAAAGGTACATATTTGGTGTTTTTTAGAGTATCACTTAAAAAATCACAATTTTCTGGCAACGTATCGTCTTAATTTAATCTTCTTCAATCCGTTTATAAAAAATAACTGACGGCCTAAAGAAAATTAAATTAACATCTAAATGTTTCTAGAAAGTTGTATTTTTTTAGATGATAGCCAAAAAATACCAAATACCTTTCCTTAGAATGAAAATAAATTATTACCACTTAATAAAATATTATGCGAAGATTCTCGAAAAGTAAAACAAGGAAGTTGCTTAGAAATTTTTTTACGTCCAGAATTTTTTATTACTTATTAAACTTACTTAAACAATTGTATGTAAATTAACATTGCCTGTTGTACTTTATGTTGTAGTTTTTTTTAATAATTAAAGAGTGTGTTGTTTTTGTCAATGAGAATTAATTATTTCAAAAACTTAGCGAAACCGACTAGTAAAAAAACGTTATGATCAACAACTACCTATGAATATCGAAAAAATGCACAACATATAGGGTGTTTTATTTGAGAAAATATAAATTAGCATTGTAAAATTTTTTTAAAAAAAGTTTTTTGGGCTTAAATTTTGTGCAAATTTATTTAAATATGTATTTTAACATAACAAAAGTTTCATTCAATAGCTTCACCATTCTAAAATTTTTTGGAAGCCCTTCCCCCAAAATTAATTTCTGGATCCGCCCCTGGCAGTAACTCATCTAAAAAAGTGTTAAGATGTACCTAACATAATCTTATTAGAAACCAGAATCGAAGTAGTTATGTGTATGACTGTGCTTCTGAAAGCTGGTCCTTGGACAAAAGTCTTCACTAATAAAAGTTTGGTTGAACTTTTAATGGTGCATACATCATTAAAGATTCTTTGTAAAGTAATAACACTAATAACAAAAAAATTATAGATCTTGTGTACTTTTGAGAGCAACACAGATGCTCCATGATGTTCGCATGATCTAGCAATAAATTTGTTAATCGATCGAATTAAATCAAACAAATAACTCACCGATTTGAATGTTTCATAGTTGATTGCAAAAACATTCCAACCGTAAAAGATGATAGGATTTTGAACTGCCATCATAACCGTTATTAAATTTTTCTTAAATTTTTGAGACGCGTTGTACCACTGTGACTCAAACGTTGCATAAAATAATTTTTCGCTCTAAGATATAATTTTTAATGTTGATAGTTGTAAATAGACACTTACTGTTGTAGTAACCAGATTTCCAACAAAACAGTAAATGAAAATCTGGGTAGTGGCACCCAGATCAGTACATATAAAAAACCAAAACTGTGAGTTTGATGGTTGTATCTGTGAGTGTTATTAATGTATTTGTGAACACAATTTGTGATTTCTTACCGTCGATATTTTATACATTGATACACAAATCATTGCAACTGTCGGAACGAACTGTAAAGTTAAAATTTCTTTGAAACAGTCGGTAACTTGATTAGTGAATCTAAAAAAATCTAACTAGAGAAGAAGATAAAACTGTTTCACTTACTTTTTAATGAGATTAAAATGCTTCATGCATTCGATGAGAATCTTATTCCTGACTTCGTCCTGTTCGGAAACGTTTTTAGTCGCATTTAATTTATCCAAGTCATGGAGATTTTTGAGAGTATCAGCAAGTACATCACACTGAGCTGTGATATGCAGCAAAGACAAATAAAAACATGAGTCTATAGCACAATTTGAGAACGAATTCAAATATAGACCAACTGTTAAATGGAGATAAATATATTGGTGCAAAAACGGCCTGTGATAATCAAATGGTAACCAGTGATTCGTGGGTAAATCTTTGTGTCTCAACCAAGAAGACACAATGAGACCGCTCACACAAACAATATACACCACAAAAAAATACACTTTACATAGAAATTTTGTTACGTCAATGTATCTTCTCAACAGCATTCTTTGTTGTTCGTTCCTTGGTTGAAATTCTTGTTGCTGTATTTGTTGCCAGGATTCGGTCATTTTTTGGAATTTCATGCGGAATATTATACCTTTCAACATTCCTTCCGCTGTACCAACTCCGATTTCCAAAGTTTCATACGCTTTATCAGAATCAGTGAACATGATTTTAAATGCATAAATAATGCATGTTACAATGTATAAAAAACATGTTGTTATGATAAAATTTTTATAAATTTTGTAAGCTGCACTCTCGTTTGGAGAATTCCAACAGCCCAAAATTTTGAGCAGACGAGTGACATTTTCGAAAGGTTCTAGTAAGTTAATTTTCTCTACCACCATGTTTGACACACTGGTGTGTGGCACATACTGAATTGTTTTATATACCATACGCCATTTTAAAGTGTTCTTGGAGCAGACAAGTGAGACACTTACACGTATGACAGAGGTTGATATTCCTTATTATTAATAATATATTTTGATTAGTAGGGAGCGCGTGTGTGTTGTACAAACACTCACTGTATTGTGATAGATGCAATTATGTCCAAATTCCACATTTCTGTTCATAATTTTGATTTTTGGCGTAACCATCACGAATGATTGTCTACCATATTTTACAATTTTTCGTTTTTTAAAATTAAGTACAACTTCTTCGCCCCGCCTCGGTTCAACATTGATTACTCGTTAATCAAAAAGCCATCACGTGGCTCATCTCCACCAATCAAACCAATCCAGATAATTCAGTTCATTGGCAAAATTATGACTTGGAAGATTGCATGCGTTCCCCCTCCCCTACCCTGTTTATTATAACCAGTGTCTATTATGTGATTTCTTTGAAGCAATCTATAATTAAATTAGTGCATCTAGAAGTGTTTGCAAAAAATAATTTCTTACTTTTTAATTAGGTGATTATGAACTATGCATTAATTTTTGTCTGCACTTTATAACCAACACTTGCCATGTTTTTAAGTAAAAATACACAGTTCAAGAAAATTTATCTTTTCAACAACAACCACCTTTGCAATAATGGTTTATTCAAGGGACAGGGTCGTCTTATATAGGCTATTTTAAATTGCCTGTGTCACACACATATTACATGTTTGACTGAAAACAACTTAATTACTTACTATGCCATTACCAGTTTAACATTTCATGTCTCTTCATTATAACTGCACCGATTCAGTATCGTTTAAAGATAATTATTGGCTAAGTGTTTTAGTTTTGTGCTTGAGTTCACGGTGGTGAATATTAAATATTGGCTTATAATTGAGCTTGTGCAAAACCATTGAAGAATATGTATGTCTTTTGGGTGGTGTTATACGGTTTTAAAGTAATAATGTTTCAATGAGAAGTAGATTCTGTAGTTTCAGACCTTTATTCGAAATAGTTTTCATGTATGAAGTAGAAAAAATAATTTAATACGTGACAATAGTTACTCGAGTTACACAATTAAGTGAAATCGTTTTTACTTTGGTCTGGTGTAAGATGCAGTTATTAAAAAATATAAAGGGTGCATTAAACACAGTGAATATCTACTCATACTGCTACCAACCAACATTTAGTTTGCTTTATAAATTTTCCCATTACAATCATTTTTTATTAAAAAAAGTCATACTGCAACTTCATCCTTTAAGTATTGCCTAAAATTAACAGAATTTTTGAAGCAGTTGGGTTTCATTTAACTTAACATTACACATAAACCACTTCAAAAACAATCATTTGTGTACAAGCAATTTATATTTTTATTTTTTACAATTCACTAACTAAACTCCCAATATGCACGTAACAAAATATTATTAGTTAACAAATTTTCAAAGATTGTTTGACTAAAGAGAGAAAGGTAAATGTTAGTTGAAGTTGAAACATAAAAATATTTACCCTTCTTTCTAATAATAATAACACTAAAAATACTAATAATAAGTAAATTACAGATCTTGTGTACTTTTAAAAGCAACACAGATGCTCCATGATTCTATCAACCAAATGAATTAAATCAAATAATAACTCACCGATTTGACTGTCTCATAGTTGATTTCGAAAATATTCCAACCGTAAAAGATAATAGGATGCTGAACTGCCATCATAACCGTTAATAAATTTACCACTGTGACTCAAAGGTTGCATAAAATAATTTTTCGCTCTAAGATATAACTTTCAATGTTGTTAGTTGTAATTAGACACTAACCAACCCAAATTATAGTCTAACACATTTTAGAAGATTTCTTTTTGTAAAATTTTATCTTATTAACCCCGTCTATGTGTAATCTAAATCTAAACACAATCACGTGACTCGTCTTGACCAATCAAGTCAATCCAAATAATTCATTTCATTGGCAAAATCAGGTCCTGGAAGAGTGCATTCGCCTTCCGCCTCCCTTCCCTATCCCTATACATATTGTATTATTAAAACGTGTGACTATTAAGTGATTATCTGTTTAACATTTTACAATGTTCCCTAATTGCAAAGTCAATTTAATAGCCACGATATCGTTCAAACATACTGATTGGTAATTCTGTAAATAGCCACCTTTCCCAAAAACACTGAAAGAAGTGAGGATTTTGAAATAAATGTCGTTATTTAATTTTTATACCTCATGGTTAAATGGCCTGAAATTGTTGTTTTAATGCCTTCATACAGGTGTTTGGCTAAAAACGCTAAAGTCGTAGTTTTTTAAATTTGAAGAATTTAAATAACCTCTCTCCTGTCCTTCAGATTTGACCCATAGCAACTTCCTCCTATTGTCAAAATTAAGATAGCATCGTTGAAAAAGCGGTAAAACCCATTTTTTTTCTGAAAAGATCGAGGGATTTCAGGAAGGTTACAAAAAATTTCAGGAAAGGTCCTATATCCCAAAATTTTTATTGTTTTATCGCGATTTCTGGTAGAAAGCATTATTTTCCAGCTTCAAAACCAAACAGTAGCTATTAACTTTTAGCCATTAGCTGTAGTTCTCTTAACATTTCAAGTGAATTACTAAATATGAACTCGAAGCTGATTATTTTGTGTGTATAAAAATTGATTATTAGTTTATTTGTTTTTTCTTCTCAAATCTTAGGTGGGGATGAAATACTCTCAAAAAGCTACCAAAAGTTTGATAATAAATATTCTTCAGCTATTTTTATTGATTTTAACTACATATAAATGTATTGGGGCAAGAAGATCTCCGCTTTTGACTTTTCTACCACATTGCATTTCTTTGTTCAAATGTTCTATTGAGAGGAAGCAGTAAAGTAAAATGAATTTCAGTGTTGCAGAATACTTTTTATTGTGCTTACAATAAAATACATAATTGATAATAATTGTATCTTTTAGGGCTCACACAAATATATAAACGTCTAATATCGACTAAAATAAAAAAAGCGTTGTACACCAGTGAGTGTTATAATAAGAGTGTTATTATAACATTTTTCATATTGTGTGCAATAATGTTACGCGAGTTATTCACATCAAAGAAATGTGGAATAATTAGAAAATGTACACGTTTTTGCTTATTGTTTCAACAAACATTTTTTGTTTCTTATAGCTAACAAAATATCTACATAATTATTTACAAAAAACGATGATAGAAATATCTAGCTATTAACTAGTGTACTTATCTTTCACCAAATAAAATGTTAGAACTGCAGAACATATTTTGTTATTTTATTTTTTTAAATAAGTAGGTACAAATATAAATAATGATTTGTTAAATAAGTAAGTTAAATAGGTATTATTCTTTTAAAGTTTTAATGATTTGTTTCTTATTATTTTACTATGCACGCTCATGAGTACATTAAAGAAAGAAGGGTAAATGCTAATCGAGGTTAAAACATTTTTATAAGTTAGATTTAACCTAAGATAATAACAACTAAATTACAGATCTTGTGTGCTTTTAAGAGCAACACAGATGCTCCATGACGTTCGCATAATCTAGCAAAAAATTTGTTAATAAAATGAATTAAATCAATAAATAACTCACAGATTTGAACGTTTCATAATTAATTGCAAAAACATTCCAACCGTAAAAAATAATAGGATCCTGAACTGCCATCATAACCGTTAATGAATTTTTCTTAAATTTTTGAGACGCGTTGTACCACTGTGACTCAAACGTTGCATAAAATAATTTTTCGCTCTAAAATATAACTTAGTATCTAGCAGTTGCAATTACACACTTACTGTGGTAGTAACCAGATTTCCAACAAAGCAGTAAATGAAAATCTGGGAAGTGGCACCTATATCAGTAAATATAAAAAACCAAAACTGTGTGTTTGATGGTTGTAGCTATGGAATATTATTAATGCATTTGAAAATAAAAATTGTGCGTTCTTACCGTTGATATCTTATACATTGAAATACAAATCATTGCAATTGTCGGAACGAATTGTAACGTTAAAATTTCTTTGAAACTGTCGGTAATTACGTTAGTGAATCTAAAAAATACAACTTGAGACTTGAAGAGATGAAACTGTTAAGCTCACTTACTTCTTAATGAGTTTGTAATGTTTCATACACTCGGTAAGAATCTTATTCATGACTTCGTCTCTATTTTCCCGTTCTGAAACGTTTTCGGTCGCATTTAACTTATCCAAATCATGGATATTTATAAGAGTATCAGCAAGTACATCACACTGTGCTGTTATATGCAGCAAAGATAAATAAAAGCACGAGTCCAAAACACAATTCGTGAACGAGTTAAGATATAGACCAACTGTTATATGAAGATAAATATATTGGTACAAAAACGGCCTGCGATAATCAAATGGTAACCAATGATCCGTAGGCAAATCTTTATGCCTCAACCAAGAAGACACAACGATTCCAGTCACACAACCAACGTAGACTACAGAAAAGTACACCTTGAAGAAAGATTTTGTTATATCAATGTATCTTCTCAAAATTCTTCTTTGCTTTTCATTTCTTGGTTGAAATTCTTCTTGCTGTATTTGCTGCCATGATTCGGTGATTTTTTGGAACTTCATGCGGAATATTATTCCTTTTAGCACACCTTCCGCTGAACCAACTCCGATTTCCAAAGTTTCATACGCTTTATCAGAATCAGTGAACATGGTTTTAAATGTATAAATAATGCAAGTCACAGTGTATATGAAACATGTTGTTATGATAAAGTTTTTATAAATTTTATAAGCTGCGGTCTCGTTTGGTGAATACCAACAGCCCAAAATTTTGAGCAGACGAGTGACATTATCAAAAGGTTCAAGTAAATTAATTTTCTCCACCACCATGTTTGAACGACTGGTTGTGTGAGATGTAGTCAATTGGCTTATAAGTATACCAGACGCCATTTTAAACTGTTAATGGAACAGGCAAATTATTCACTTACACGTGTGACAGAGACTGAAATTTATTTATTTATTACTATTAATAATATATTTTCTTTGGTGGAGAGTGGACTAGACCAATGAAGTAATTATGCGTAGTAACAGACACTCATAGTCATCGAATTGTGGACGCAGATTTTCATATTTTAAATTTCTTTCAATATTGAGCGATGGTGAGCGTGAGAATCGCAAAAATCTATATCTATAAATATCTAAAGTGGTGTAATTGTGAGGTGTAATCAAAAAGCTTTAGTGATTTGCAAGCTTGTAACAAAATGACTTGTTTGAAAGTCAATTTTTTTGCAGTTGAACATGAATTTCAGTGTAATTATGATTATTTATAGGGCAGTTTCAATTCAAATATCTTGTGTACTTTTAAGAGCAACACAGATGCTCCAGGACACGCGTATAATCTGGTGACAAAAGCGCCAGTTTAATTAAATCAAAGTAAATAAACTCACCGATTTGAAAGTCTCATAATTTATTGCAAAAATATTCCAACCGAAGAAAGTTATTGGTTCT
Source organism: Tribolium freemani (assembly GCA_939628115.1). NCBI lineage: Eukaryota > Metazoa > Arthropoda > Insecta > Coleoptera > Tenebrionidae > Tribolium > Tribolium freemani. The sequence goes on along the minus strand of OW626784.1, from coordinate 31,261,432 downwards.
TGAAACGTCATCATAAGTGTGATCAAATTTTTCTTAAAGTTGAGTGACGAATCATACCATTGCGATTCAAAAGTTGAATAAAAAAGTTTTTCGCTCTAAAATACTGTTTCTTGAAATACAGGGTATAAGCGAAATAAGTACATTAATTTTAACCAGTGGTAGAACTCATCAAGACAAACACTTTTTCTATGTACCATTTTTTCAAAATCGCATTTTTTAAATTCATTTTTCCTCCCTACAAATTGACGAGCCTTTTATAAAATGCTCCAACAAAGAAAAGTAATAATAAATTTAATTTAATTTTCATGAACTTGCTTGAAAACGGTAATCTTGTCGACTAGGTAACTTTGTTCCCAGTGGCGTGTAAGAAAATTGTGTAAAATTTTAAAATAATTTTAACTCGAAAACTAAAACGTTTAGAAAAAAAAGTTATTAGAAAAAATTGTTGGTCTTGACGAGTTCTATTACACGTTAAAATTAATGTACTTATTTCATTTACAGCCTGTATACAATAAATGATTCATTGAAACACTCACTGTGACAGTAACCAAATTACCAAAAAAGCAAAAGAAGAAAATTTGAGTTATGGAACCCGCTTCGACAAAAATGAATTGGAAAAAAAGTGAGCTTGAAATGTCCAGCTGTGAAAATGCTCATAGTTAGTGTATTAAAAATTTAAGTAATTCTTACTGTTGATATCTTGTACATGCAAATACAAATCATCCCAACCGACGGTATAAACTGAAAAGTTAAAATTCCGCTGAAACAATCCGTAATCAAATTGGTGTACCTGAAAAGTGGGTTTGCTTTTTCAATTTTTGTAGTTAATTGTTCTTACTTTTTAATAAGTGAATAGTGTTCCATACACTCGGTTAGTATTTCGTTCATGACTTCGTTTTTATTCTTACATTCTGACACCCTGTGAGCTGCGTTTAATTTATCCAAGTCGTGAATATTTCTAAGTGTGTTAGCCAGCATATCACACTGAGCTGTGATATGCATCAAAGACAAGTAAAAACACGAGTCCAAAGCACAATTTAAAAACGAGCAAAGGTATAAACCAACCATCAAGTGAACATAAATATACTGGTACAGAAACGGCTTGTGATAATCAAACGGAATCCAATGATCCGTTGGCAATTCATTGTGTCTCATCCATGATGATATAACGATCGCAGACACACAACAAATATACACCCCAATAACGTATATTTTGAACAGAAACTTTGTCATTGCAATGTAATTCTTTAACAGAGCTTTCTGTTCTTCGTTTCGTGGTTGGAACTCTTGTTGTTGGATTTGATTCCACGATTCTGTGACTTTTTTGAAGTTTCTGCGAAATAAATAACTCTTCAAGACTCCTTCCATTGTGCCAACTGCAATTGGTAAAGTCTCATAGGCCTTGTTTGAATCAACAAATGCGTGTATGAGCCCGTAAATGTTACATGTGGTGGCGTACAAGAAACATGTTATTATAACGAAGTATTTGTGTATTTTGTAAAATACGTTTTCGTTTGGGAAAGTCCAACAACCCAAAAATTTTAGCAAAAATTTCACGTTGTCGAAAACTTCCAGTAAGTTTATTTTTTCTGGTGACATAGCTGCACAGTTACTGCTTGATGTTTGAAGGTAGTAAGTTTTGTCATTGCTCTTTTATATCGACTAACCTTCTTTAAAAAATAATGTTTTAAAATATAAAAACATTTTACGCACTTAATGATTTAATGGGAGAGGCAAATATTGTAATAGTTGAATAATTAAATAAAGGTTCCTTAATTAACGATTATACAATTAACTGAACAACGCAATCAATAAAAAATATTTAAAAAATGCTAAAACTTTTATTTTATTAATATTACAAAAATCATCTTTAATTTAACTGGTGTCTTAGTGTAACAAAAAAATTGTGTTTCAATAATACTTTTTTTAGATATTAATTTTTTGCGTTGTGTCTTCAATCATTTAGTAACCCAAGTGTATTTATTCCTGAATTTCCTGGATATTTTTCATAGCCACGAAAAAACTCCAACATTTTTGAAGAAGCTAAAACTGGACAATCAATTGAGCGTTTAACACATTTTTTAATGTGTTCAAAAAACGTAAACAACTCACTCCTCCGAATGTTTTCAAATCGACGGGAAAAATATTCCACACTAGGAGCGAAATAGGTTTTTGGACTTGATATGCAAAAATCATTAATTTTTTTTTAAGTTTGGCAGACGAATCGTACCATTTCGATTCAAACATGGCATAATACAATCTTTCGCTCTGCAAATACAAATGTTATCGAGTCAAGTGTTGTGAATTGTTGTGCCTTTATGATAACTTCATTTCCAAACCAACAATACAAAAAAATCTCGTTAGTGGCTGAGATTTGAAAGAGAAAGACTTGGAAAAAGTGGCCACTCATCGGTTCTGACTGGTGAGACAGTTTCAGATTAATTAAAAAATGAACAGTTTTGACTTACTAAGGATAATTCATACATCGAGACACACAACATTAAGCTAGAACAGACAAACTGCACCATTAAAATTTCCTTGAAAGAGGTGGCAATCGATTTTGCAAATCTGAAATCGCAGTTCGTTATTTTTCACATTTCATTCAGTTTGTTACTCTTCGATAAGCCGATAGTGGTGGACGCACTCAATCAAAATTCTATTCATTGCGTTATTTTTTCCGGAATTATTCTCTTGATTACGTTCTGTCAGCTCATCCATATTTCTGATAGTGTCACAAAGCACATCACACTGAGCCCCTATCTGAATCATGGCAATTGAAAAAAAAGTATCCAAAGCCACGTTAGAGAACGCATGAAAGATTATACAACTGCATTCGAAAACGTAAAGCAGTTCGTACACAACTGGCAATCGGTAATCAAAAGGAATCCAGTATTTTGTAGGTAGGTATTTTCCTTTCTTGGTCAAAGGGAGCACCATCCACATACCGATCATGACAAAGACTAGCCAAAAAAATGAGTAGAACACACGTCTCGATAAGGCGATCGAATCTTTGAGTATTGTCTCTTGAGTGTCGTTCTTCGGTTGAAACTCTTTTTGCTTCAGATTATCCAGACTTTTTCTAATCAGAGGGAAATTTTTCCGGAACAGTATGGCTTGCAAAACCACTTCTAGGGACCCAGGCAGGCTGTAAATCGTGTCGGTAACATTCTTAATTCGAATGTTCAGGGCAACGTAAATTATCAGGGACGTGCTATCAAACACCAACGAGCCTTGGACGAAATATTTAAACAATTTGTAGAAGCGTTCGTTTTGAAAAAACCACAAGCCCATGGCTTTTAGCAGGACGATGTTTTGCCTAAACGCTTGTTTGAGATTAATCTGCGACATGTTGGTTGATACAAAGGCTATTTGTCCGAGATGTTGCTTAAATAGGCAAACTGGTGCGGGAATAATACATCTGTTGGACTACTGGTGTGTTATTATAAATCCAAACTATGTAACAATTATCCAATTTGTAATGTTTGTATTATGGGGTAGGATCACAGTGATGCAATATTCAGTGTAATTAGGAATGTAAATGAACGTATTGACAAATTTAATTTTATGCTAAAACATAGTCCAGATTTTCCCAATTTTAATAATTCATGTAACGAGTTGGTGTCTTGGATCTTCCTTCAAATTATCTTTCGCAATCACTTTTTAAATTAAGTTTCCTGTCAGCGATCAACGTGCCGCAAACAAACCATTTATTTCTAATAAAAATAAATTATATCCAGGCACTAAGTAATATGCATAATTATCAACACCTATTTTGAAACCGCTGAAGTGCATAATTTTACGAGATAAGCGAGTTACATAAAAACATCGGTGTCTAAATTATTAATATATCTAATTAGAAGTTTCAATATCTCAAGGCGAGAGATTTCGAACCAGTTAAAATTAACACTCTCCCAATAATTATGTATCGAAAAATTTATCTCAAAATGCTACTGTTAATCGATTACCCGGAATAGAAATTAAAGAAAAGTTGTCTCGAATATTTGTGCTAGAATGTGGGTTTGTCCAACTTTAACTTCAAAAATTTAATTGATGAACTTTGTTTCAATTCATCGTATTGATGCATTGGAGAAATAAGTTATTAATATTTTGCCCTACATTCGATATTGTTCATCAATTATGCACTTGCTGCTTCCTCAGCCAATCAGACGCATGCATTGATTTGTTTTAGCTCGCAATTAAGAAAATTAACTTTATAAAATAAACGTTTTAAAAGGCTATTTACGGCTGATTTATTTCGGTAATTTTTATCGTTTGTTTGTGTACAAAAACCTCACCAAATTTAGAACACAAAACGTAATAAAACACGAAATATCCGGTTCAGGAAGTTTGCTCAACGGGACTCGACTTTGTTGGGAATACCCCCAAGATTTTTTACAAAGTTGAAACAGCAGTTTTGAGAGCAAATATTGCATAAGAGACGTAAACTGCAGACCAAATTGTTTTTACGGATGATATGATCAAAACAACTTTCATAGTTGATGAGGCTCTTATTTATAACCATAGAAAAATGACCGTTATAAAAGTTATCAGATTTTCTTAAGGGCTAGGAAATTGCCCACGGAAATATAATGTGAGCGTCTAATGAGAGGAGAAATTTTGAATTTAATTACAACTTGTCAGAAATATCAAATAATGTACAGTTTTTTTCGTAAAAGTATCGGTATAAATTCTAACCGCACGTCAGGAAAACATGTTCAAAGTTTGGATTGATGTTAATAGAGTCATAAAATACTAATGCTCGGAAACATAATACCGAGAAAATAAATTTAACAAATTAATTAATATTTCATACCTCGTATAACAAACACAACAAACAATATAAAAAATCCGTAAAATATTGGCAATAAATTTTACGGAATTGCTATTCAAATTAAAAAATTGTCTATTAATAAACCTGTCCATGGGTAATATTTATTATAATAATACAATAAAGATAATTTATTTCTGATATTTAGCGTTTACCACTTGATGATGAAGTTGCAAGTGTTAGTAACACCTCGTTGTGTTCCATGGACGGTTTATTGTTTAGAAACCTTAATGAGTGTCCTACTTGCTATGCATACAAGTCAACCTGTCTAAAACCTCAGGAATTTCAAGATATTTGTACTTCACAACTACAAAAAGGTATATTGTTTTGTATCAATAAGTAAATAAACTATAACACACTTGTTGTGAATTTATTAATCTCAAGTTAAAGCAAATTTGCTTTATTCTTAGAGAATTAATGTTCGATAAGATATATCGTGGAAGCGATTGTGTAATAAAGAATTTGATACACAATCAATAAATTGTATCAAAACTGACTCATTTCTTAGTACCAACATAAACAATATTAAATTGCGGTAATAATAAATGTGTACCCACCTAAATAGAAATAAAAACGCTTATTTACTTACTTGTACTTTGTTCTTTCCTTTTGCACTGCGTAGATAGATTGTATCAAAATTGGGTACATTTATCTGATTAGTAGATATTAATAACAAAGTTAAGTACTTTTATTTTATTTTATTGGCGGTTTCGGCGAGATTGCAGTTCACAGAATAATTAATTTCATTAAGCTGTGCATAATTTCATCAGATAAGACAAGGAGGTTGAGATGGGTGGGTAAAAGTTGGTTAGAAGACGTTTAAGACGGCAGAGGTAATTGCAGGGCACTCGTTCTCCTTAAAACCGCCGCTCGTCTTGAACATAACGAAAAATATTAAACGGCTCGGTTAAGGAGATAACCGGAAAAGGAATATACCGAAGAATTTTAATTAAGTACAAGACGGCCGATCTCAGCTCAAATTAATGCCTTCATCATAATCATTCCAGATCTCATTTCATAGATGATCCCACTTATTAATTGGCCAGAATTTGGAGTACGTGCCCCGAATTTTCAAAATTAAAAAAGACTAGATCCAACAGACAGTGATATGACATCGACCACACAAAATAACTTAAATGGCACGAGTTTTATCAACTTATCTCTGAAACAATTTCTTAATTAAATAGAAATTTTATCTTATCTTAAATAATGTTTAGTGTCTTATCGTTAAAAACTGGAAAGTTGCTGGTTGCAAGTGTTTGATTTCAGTTCAATCTGTAATAATGCGCCATCTGTTCTACAGTAGTCAAAACGCACGGTATCCTCCATCCAACTCACATCAATAGAATGAAATAGATACGCGTTATAACAGAAATCTTCTAGTTTATGTTTTATAAAATTTATACGTTTTTAACGTTTTTAACGTTGTTTAAGACCTCCCATTCTTTTGATTACAAATTTATCAAAAATATATTTTTATGACAATCAATATTTAAATTTACGTATCCGCAAAGTTTGGCTACTGGCCCCTAGATGGCTATAAAGTTTGTAATTTTGTGGTCAATGGTTTTGCTGAACTGTTATATCAAAATTATTTTTTTAATTTTGTTATAATGCTTTAGAGAATTTCATAAAAATTATGTTTTCTGATTTTAAATATCTTTTTTTTATTAAACTATTTTTATCTTTGATGTAGAGTGATTTCATAGCCAACTACATTAAAACTGTAATAAATTATAAAACAAAAAAAATAAAAATATATAAAAAAAATGTTTTCTAAAATAAGCTTTAATTTAAAAGATGCACTAAAAAGTAAAAAATGATGTATTTCAATCACAGGAGAATATTTTTTCTTACAGACCAAAATTCTAAAATTTATAAAAGCTTTGGGAGTTGTCAACTGAACATAGTAAGTCTGTATCACCGTAGTTTTATAAACTCCAAAAGCTTTTATAAATTTTACAATTTTAACCTGTAAGAAAAAATAATCTCCAGTGATTGAAATACACTATTTTTTTACTTTTAGTGCATCTTTTAAATAAAAGCTTTTTTTTTAAAAACATTTTTTTATATATTTTTATTTTTTATTTTTAGTCTTTATTTATTGCATCGATTTATTGTTATTACACTGTGCATCTACCGTGACGTCCAAATGACCAACATACCGTCTATGTCAGTACAAGTTATGGTATCGAGAACCCCTTTGTAAACATAACCTAAAATTTTAAAACCCCATTTAACACCTTTAGGGAGTAAACTAACTATGTATATAGAATTGCATTGTCACGTAGATTACGTAAGCATGTTAAATTTCATTTCATTGCGACTACAGGAACCCTTTCAAATTTACAAATCGAGAACCCCTTTGTAAACATAACCAAAAATTTTAAAACCCCATTTAACCCCTTTAGGGGGTATTTAACTACATAGGATTGCATTGTCACGCAGATTAAGTAAGTATGCAAAATTTCAATTCACTGGGACAACGGGAATCCTTTCAAATTTGGCTCCGAAAAAATAACCGACAGACAGATAACATTGTGAGTTAAATATAAGCTTTTAAAAAGAAAAAGGAAATGTGTCACTAGTTATTTTTAAACTTCTTAGTTTCAGAGTTTCTTTATTCGGGCACTATGCTGTACATTTAATATTTTAATCTGTTGTTTTTTGTTGCGACAATTAATCGTTTAAGACAAGAATTTTTGTCAATTACTAAAAATTATTTAAAAAAGTGTTTTTTATAAAGTAGCAAATAATTTGAGATAACTTCCAGATTTATCATCGTCCTGATGATGTCTTAACTTGGTTGACGAAACACGTGTTGACGTTAACAGACTTTTGGTGTGTTTGATAAATGTTTGAGATTTAAAATAAATCTGACAGTTTGAAAATAAATAACATTTTTTTTATTATCAGCCGTCGAGACGTAGAAAAAATAATGTATGCACATACTTGTACTCATTACGACACTCGGTTGCGTCTCGTGTGGTAGTAATATAATAATAATAATTATTATTACTATTATTATTAAAAATAATTTTTTTTTATTACTATTACTATTTTT
>OW626784.1:31131960-31253440 GCA_939628115.1 Tribolium freemani | reverse complement strand
TATTATCGGCTTTGGAAGGTTTAACAATTTTTGAAAAATTCACATATAACACAATGTCAAAAATGCGCTTGGCTCGATTGTATGGCACGAAGTAATAAGCTTCATTTTTGTATGAGAACAACACAAGACCTTCCTCTACAACATATTAAAAAATTGGAGTGGGGCCCTTTCTTGTTTTTTTATTATCGGCTTTGGAAAATTTAACAATTTTTGAAAAATTGATATAAAACACAATGTCAAAAATGCGCTTGGTTCGATTGGATGGCACGGAACAATAAGCTTCATTTTTGTATGAGAACAACACAAGACCTTTCTATACAACATATTAAAAAATTGGAGTGGAGCCCTCTCTTGTTATTTTATTATTGGCTTTGAAAGTTTTAACAATTTTTGAAAAATTCACTTAAAACACAATGTCAAAAATGCGCTTGGTTTGATTAGATGGCACGGAACAATAAGCTTTATTTTTGTATGAGAACAACACAAGACCTTTCTCTACAACATATTAAAAAATTGGAGGGGCGCCCTCACTTGTTATTTTATTATTGGCTTTGGAAGTTTTAACAATTTTTGAAAAATTCACATAAAACACAATGTCAAAAATGCACTTGGTCCACGGAACAATAAGCTTCATTTTTGTATGAGAACAATACAAGACCTTCCTCTACAACTCCTCTACAACATATTAAAAAATTGGAGGGGCGCCCTCCAAGGTTTAACAATTTTTGAAAAATTCACATAAAACACAATGTCAAAAATGCACTTGGTTTGATTAGATAGCACGGAACAATAAGCTTAATTTTTGTATGAGAACAACACAAGACCTTCCTCTACAACATATTAAAAAATTGGAGGGGCGCCCTCTCTTGTTATTTTATTATTGGCTTTGGAAGATTTAACAATTTTTGAAAATTCACGTAAAACACAATGTCAAAAATGCACTTGGTCCACGGAACAATAAGCTTCATTTTTGTATGAGAACAACACAAGACCTTTCTCTACAACATATTAAAAAATTGGAGTGGGGCCCTTTCTTGTTTTTTTATTATCGGCTTTGGAGGATTTAACAATTTTTGAAAAATTGACATAAAACACAATGTCAAAGATGCGCTTGGTTCGATTGGATGGCACGGAACAATAAGCTTCATTTTTGTATGAGAACAACCCAAGACCTTCCTCCACAACATATTTAAAAATTGGAGAGGCGCCCTCTCTTGTTATTTTATTCTCAGCTTTAGAAGGTTTAACAGTTGTTGTAAAATTCACATAAAGGGCCAGAATACAAATTTATTAATTACCATCGCTAAAGGAATGGTTAATCCGTTATAATGTCCCCCAGTTGCCTCATATTTGAACAGGAGACGATAATTATTCGTGTAGTTGTAGCAATAATATCCCGTCCAGAATTCCCAAATTTGGCGCGGGATTAATCCCGGAGTATCCCTGACTCTGCATAATTTTTCCTCACCCTAATTAATTGCTAAATTAACTGATTGCTTGGATTATAAATATATCTTACGTTGACTCGTGGAATTACAAATAATAACACACACGCAATTACGCGAAGGCAAAACATAATAAATCACTCACTTCTCGAATGAATTCGGGGATATATTTCTTACTATGATATCATTGATTTATCATTTGGCATCATACTGATTAAATTGCGGGATTGTATCTTATCAGTAAAAAATAAATACGTTTCTATTGTTCATTTATTAAATATTAATTAATAACAAGTCAAGTTATAGACTCCACGATTGTTGTCGAAGTCGTCCTTTTCTCACTCTTTACGTCACGTTTATGTTGCAAATAAATTACTATTTTGCGCGAAGCGTTCATTATTTCGTGATGGACCTATAATTTATTATTTTTTTTTACCAAAATGTCGTTTCTGACTCACTTCTTTATTCACGTAACAGAACAAAAACGCCACCAAAATACCCTGAAGCCCTTCAATCAAATAAGTAGTAAAATAGTAAACATCGGCAGAATCACACGTGTTATCAGGAACCATGTCTCGATTGACTGTGATAATGATATGAACACCAAACAGTGGGACCAAAAACAAAGTGACCCTTAGAGTTGTTCTAACAAAATTTAAGTTCACCAAATTGTGTTACGACAAACATTAATTAAATTACTTCGTTTGTTGGGACACAGTGTTATGTTTCAGCTTTAGTACCATGACTCTGATAATGTCCACCAGAAGGACAAGATTGATAGTTAAAATGGTCAAGCGAAACGCATCGGTGACCCATTGGTCACCTGTTTTATCAACAACCCAGCAAAACTCCCCCTGGTGCAACCCTCGCAGTAGAGCCCATATCAAGGAGGGACAACATGACAAAACTAAAACTGTAACGTCAGCCCTTTCACTGATTAAAATTTACCCAAAAATGAGCAATAGACGAAACGTGGAGACATTTCGTCAGTAAAGGGCCGGACTATGGACCGGTGCAAGTCAAACCCGTCCAGAAACATGGCAGCAAAAACCCCATTTTTGGCCACATTTTCGCAAAAAGCGAGCACTCTGCAAGCCACACTATTTCTGTTTAAAATCGTGTCACTATCACTCGTTAAAGCCTCCATTATGACGATCTCTTTTGTCATAACAACCAACAAGTTTTTTATTATAATAACCAGGATCAAATTCCGGTGTAAAATAAACCGGAGTTTGTGTCTAAACGCCCGGAAACTGAAAAAAATTACAACGGCAGGAGCTGACAAAACCGCAGCCACTGACAGGACGGTGATATGAAATCGGTGTCGGGTTTTGAGAATTGTTGGTATAGCACAAGTGCTGTAATCAGTCTTGGGCTTCCATGTGCCATTTCGAAAACATTCCTTCTCTGCTTGTACTAGAAATTGTTATTAGAATTACAGTTGTGTATTTTTGGTTAAAGTTACATTCGCATTCGCGTCTCTCGGACGAAAAGGTCAGGTCCGGGCAAAGGACTGTCGAGACAGAACCGGCTTTCGCAGGACTGAAGCAAGTCCAGTCGTCCCAAATTGCAGGACAAGGATATTCATCGCCTGCAAACAGACATTAAAATTGATTGCGAATTCGGGTCATTTACTTGGGTTAATGTTTTCACTGGTCATGAAGTAATCGCAACAATCGGACGCTTCCTGGGCGCATGTTTTCCACTTTTCGAAAATTGTGTCGCTTTTGTAAGATGGGCGGATGTAATTTAAGGACGTTTCGTTGCGGAAATCGTACCAGAAAAAATCAGTTTTGTTGTTAATCTAAAAGTTGTGTTAAAGTTTAAAGTCAGTGTGAACGATTTTTCAAAGTTGTACAAATGTAACCGGGATGTACGAAGAGTCGTACGGTATTATAGTATAATTGTGTTTAAATTTAACCCTTTTGTCGTAATGATAACACAAATAGCCGGTCCATCGATTCCAAAAAGTTCGGTGGATCAATCCTTGTGAAGATCTGCACAGTTTGTCCAGACCCTTGAGACAATTATTATTAATTAAAATTGAAGTAGAAAGTGTTTGAATCTCACATGTATGTTTTTTGTTAAAATCAAGAAACAGACACTTATTAAAATTACCACAATGCAATTAAAACGCATAATTTGCTATTTACTATGCACCAGTGTGAAACCACTCTATCTTTATTATCTTGATGAGTTATTTATTTTCAGGGTTTAGCTGGTGCAAGATATCTCTTACGATAAAGAATTGCAAAACTTTATTATACCTAATATATTAAAAAAGAATTATTTGTTGTCGTGAATATTTTTATTGAGGACTTTAAGTCGCAACGCTTTTTTGAATGCTGTCTTACTTTACCTAGCATACACCCAGAAAAATGACGTTTGTTATTACTACATTTGTAGTAGTAAAAAAAATACGGTATATGCAACTCTCGAATATGTTATAAGGTAACATTTAGGTGGTTAATATTACACTAGAAGTGTAGATGTTACTAATAAAAAATAGTTTTAGTTCTAGGTAAAATTTACTACTACAAATAGTGAGTTAAACTTATTTTCTTGTGTAGATTTTACGAAGCAAGTGAATAGTAAAATCAACTGCAATTTAGGTGTCGAATTCGCTACTACAAAATGTTATATTCCAACTTATTCACAACTTAGCTGAAATATTAACCACTACAGAAAGTAAAAAGTACATAGGTAAGATCAACATATAGGAGTGATAGAGCAACAGAAGCTCAAGTTGAAAAGCGTGATTGACAATGACGGTGATCTCAAGTTCATATATATTAGTATTTTCTGTCATAACTGATAATAATTCTAAAGTTGTAGTGATGTGGTAAAGATTGCTTTGAGTGGTATTTAAAATTTTAAAGTTTAAATAAAAAAAGTAATTTTTTTATTATTGGAACTTTTTGTATTGTTGATGTTATTATTATTTGTATAACTAATGTAGAAATCGTTTAGAAGATCGTATTTTATAATCTATTTAACAGGTTCAATCCCGACACAGTTTCGCTACTCTGCTGAAGAAGACACCATCAAACATTAGATTTGCTTCTAAGAAAAAAATAAGTGTTTAATATTAAAAAACCTTGTGAAATTGTTTTTTATCATTTTGTTGGTTTTGTTGCATTCTAATATCGTAATAAATGACAATATGTATGTATACTCGTATAATTTTGTATTATTGTAGATTAACCTACTTCACTAATAATAATAATTACAGGTCCAAAATATTATTGTAGCTACATGTTGTATGTTATCTGTTTTATGTATTTTTTGTAAATTATGTACTAGTAGGTCTATCTTTTTTAATAAAATAAAGTACAGATATTTATAATCACTGTGTATTATTACTACCTATCTTGTCGAACTATAAAATATATCTAGCAAAATTTAATATTAACTGCCAATCAACAGTAACATCTGCTATAATGATATCTTACATAAACAAATATTTGGTTGAACGCATCGTATAACGTTAAATTGTACTACAAATGTAGTGGTAAAATATATTATAAGTACACAATGTAAAAATAACAGCTGGTAGGTGAAGGTAATAATCACGAATTTATAAAAACTATTTCGTAGTTTAGGCCTATTTCACTACTACAAGAGTATAATAGAAACTCTATTTCGAGTATTAGTAGCAATTTTTTTCTCTGAGTGTGGTGTTTAAATGAGGTAGAAATACATGTCATTAAAAACACATAAAATTCCCGCAACAATTTAAAACTTATTAAAATTATTACTTAGTTGTAATGTCAGGTAGCATCAGTTTTTGCAAAACAAGTTCTGTCTACGACCTTAGCAATGTCCCAGACCGATATTGACCGGTTCTCGGACAAATAAAAACAATCCATCCTGTGAAAAATTCAGAACAATTCAAGTCGCGTCTCGAAATCGCGAAAAATGTTCACAATGAAATATATTTTCGTTATTTTAATTCCTGTCGTGACATCAAAACCCGCAGAATTCGACGCTTTGATTGGCCCTTTCCGCCAAATTCGCCTGTCGGCGTTCAAATTCATAAACAGCACGGGCCGGGAAAATTTACCAATTCTGCGGGCGAGAAACGTAAGTGTTGTTCTTGTTAGTTAGTAGTTAGCAATTGATTAATAGAAAGTGCAACAAGTGGCCAAAATTGCGTTCCCGTGCCCGCTCAACAACACCCGGAGTCCGGAGCCTCCGGAAAATGTTAATAAAGTCCGGCCTGGAGATATAGACGTGATTGCCGGGCTTGGGGATAGCATTACTGCAGGAGTTGGTTTAATGGCAGTTAATCTATTGCAAATTTTTCTGGAATATCGCGGAATTGCCGCAACTGCTGGTACTATTTATTCAAAATTTTCAAACCCTTTTTAATCGTTTTTCAGGGGGTGAAGCAACCTGGCGCAAGTATTTGACTCTCCCCAATATTTTAAAAGTTTTCAATCCGAATTTGACCGGTTTTGCGACCGCAACCACACTCACTTTGAACCCAGAATCGAGGTTTAATGTTGGTGAGAGTGGGGCTGTTTCAGAGGACACCCCGTATATGGCGAAAGTGATGATCAAGAGAATGATGGAGGACCCCAATATTGATATTTACAAGCATTGGAAGGTAAAATGAGAGGTGTTTTGTGTGTTGTCTAAGTGGGTTTCCAGATGGTGACTTTAATGATCGGGCCGAATGATTTCTGCAGCCAGATTTGCTACAAAAATAATCTTACTGCAATTTTGGAAGAACACAGATTTGATTTAATGCAAGTTTTGCGAATTTTGAAGTATAATCTACCGCGGACTATTGTCAACGTGATACCGCCCCCAAGTAGGTGAAAATTATATAAAAAAACTAGCAGTTGCCCACGGCTTCGCACGCATATGTCCACAACCACGTTGAAACACAGAAAAACAATGCAAAACTTAGTATAACAAAAAGTAGAAACACAAAATTTTATTGTGAACTTTAAAACCGTGACCCAATGCGAACCCGAGTAAATTTTGCTTGTTCTCAACTCATTCCCTGTTTAACCCTCTTGTGGATGTAATTTTCAAAAATCCTGAAACACATTTTCTTTATTTTTAACCGGAAGTCCAAATTTCTTGGATATGACTTTAAAAATGCAGGAGTTTTGCGTTAAACTCTTTTGGGGGTGGAATTTCTAAAAATCCTGAAATATACGCCTCTTCCTTTTTAACCGAATGTCTAAGATATCAATTGATAACTTCAGCAATAAAGAATTTTTTATATGTATAACTTCAACAATGAAGGATTTTTTGTTTAACCCCCCTTGGAGTGGAGTTTTCAACAAACCTAAAACACGCGTTTTTTATATTTAGACGAATGCCCAAATACCAATTCTCTTGGTTATAACTTCGAAAATGACATATTTTTATATTCAACCCTCTTGGGGGTGGAACTTTCAAAATCCAGAAACACGTCTTTTTTAATTTTTAACCGAAAGATCAAATACCATTTTTCATTAATATAGCTTCAAAAATGACGATTTTTTATGTTTAACCCTCTTTGGGGGTGGAATTTCTAAAAATAATAAAATACCTGTTTCTTTATTTTTCACCGAATGCCCAAATACCAATTTTTATAAATATAAGTTCAAAAATTACGGATTTGGTATGGTATGGTATGGGGTTGGTATTTCCAACTAAAACACGTGTTTCTTCACTTTTCACTGAAAGCCCAAATACCAGCTTCAATTAATGTAAATTCAAAAGTTACGAATATTTATACAAATTGTATTACGCCATTTAACCCTCTTAGGGGTTGATTTTTCGAAAATCCGGAAACACGTCTTTCTTTATTTTTAACCGAAAGCCCAAATACTAATTTTCAAAGATATAACTTAAAAAATGACGGATTTTTATTCAAATTTTAACACCATATTTAACCCTCTTAGGGGGTGATTTTCCAAAAATTCTTTCTTAGTACACTCCTACGATACAAAAGCTATCTACTGTAAAAATTTCAAGTTTCTAACCTTTGTCGTCAAGGCTGTGCGTTGATTTGTCAGTCAGGCCAAGCAATTTTATATATATAGATGTTTTTGCACTTATTGTGTCTTATTGAAGATCTGGAAATTTTGATTGGGTTCACTGGAGTTCCACCAAAGTGTGAGCTTAGCCATTTGTTCGAATGTCCGTGTCTTTTTGGACCAACGAGTGGCAACAGACAAAACATTTATATAAAATTGATGAAACAGTGGCAAAAATTGGATATGGACATCGTCAATAGTGAAGAATTTGATAGTGACGACTTTACTGTTGTTCTTCAACCCTTTACTCTTGATTTTTTCCTGCCAAATACGACCGAAGGAGTGACTGATTATTCGTATTTGGCTGAGGATTGTTTCCACATGAGTCAAAAAGGCAACGCTCGAAGTAATAAATTAAAAGCAATAAAAAGTTTTGATTGAATTTCTATTTAGTAGCGAATGCTTTGTGGAACAATATCATGGAACCAGTTGGGCAAAAATCCACAAAACCTGTGGAAGTTTTCGAAAAGTTCAATTGCCCCTCAAAGGAGCGGCCGTATATTTTTACCCGAAAAAACAGTGTGAGGTAGAGCATTTTGTAATAAAGGAAAATAAACTAATTGTCGTGTTATTAAAATTTTGTATTAAAAAGAATTGCTCAACCCTGTAGTGAAAGTGTCTTCTGCATAAACGATTCGGTAACAAATAAACATTGAACCCCACTTTTGTGGTGGGTGCCTGCGTGCTTTTTTTATAACGAAGACATCATTGCACGTGTCGCTCATTTTTCAAGACGTGTTTCAGACAACACAATGACATTTTCAAAGTTTGTGGTGAAGTGAGTGGCGGTAAGTACCTGAATTTGCTTGCCGAAAATTATTTCGAGAAAACCCGGATGTGTGGTAAATTGTGCCAGCGATTCAATAGTCACAAGTTATTTATTATGCGCGAGTTGTAGGTATATAACCCAGATCTTGGTTGTGCAAGGGAAAAACGTGTGTCGTTAAAAATAATAAAATTAAGTTTGATTGACTTATTACGACAAGAATTCAAAAATCACTGCAATAGAAAATTGAAATAATTGCTCTTCTAGGTCGAGGAAAATGGTCTTCCGTTCATGTATTTATGGTTTCTTCGTTTTTTACTTGTGCAATGGCCAAAAACCGGACAGTTTCGGTAACAGTGTAAGTAATTATATTTTGTAACAAGTTACGTTCTCTGAAACAAGTTTATCAACCCAGTTTTAATTTAATTGCAATTATTATTTTACTGCACTTTTAGAGGCAACATAACTCGAAAAATTTCCAGAGCCAAACGGTTTGTTCCACGGAATTCTCCGGCTCATTTTACATATTATATCGTTTTTTTACATGATTTAAAAATTTGATTTTTTTTGCTTTAAATTAGGGTAGCCATTTCTTAGTGGTACTTTATTCTTCAACAAAAAAATTCATAACTCAAAGACTAAAAGTCGTAGAGCAAAACGGTTTGTTCCAGTGAATTCTGCGGTTCATTTTCCGTATTATACCAGTTTTTTATGAAATTTAAAATTTTGAATTTTTTTGCTTAAAATTTTAATGGTCTTACCTTCAGAAAAATGAAAAAAAAATTTTTTTAAACTTACTCTAGTAAAGTTTTATGGACTTTTCTATGTCGTTACAACCCTCTGGAGTTGTTAAAATTAAAAAAAAAACGGTGAGTTCAATTTTTCAAATTTTGATTTTTTCAATTTTTGTCGCGATTTTGGTCGATTTCCGGTACCCGGAACATTTATCGAGTAATAACTCCGGAAGTATTAGAGATAACCCCATGAAGTTTATTATCGTTGGAAAGCTCTTTTAATTATCTATCTTTTACAAAAAAGATTATTGTTCTCCGACTAACAGTTTTCGACAAAATTGCGAATAAAAGAAAAGATAGGTAAAATTTTAAAAAATTTATAACTAAAAAACTATTGGGAATTTGGCGATTTTCTCGGCGCTAATCGATTTCTCGGATTATGTTACATAGGCTTAGACTAAAATAGTTCCAATTTTTCGAATAGTTTTGCCGTAATGGAGAAAATAAAAAAATTGAAAAATTTGTTAACACAAAAAAATGGCAATTTTTTAAAGTGTCTCAAAATCAATTAAAACCCATCCTATCTGATAGATTTTGATGTGCTCTTTACGATGAAAAAAAGCTTTTTCTCTTAGCTCTTTTAGTTTCGCCGCAATCGACGATTGAAAATTGAATTTTTTTGCGAGATATCGTCTTGAAACCTATGTCAGTTTGTAGCGCTTTTTATACCGGTTTTAATCGATTTTTCCGTTTTTCTCTAACTCTAATAGTTTCGTCGTAATGGGCGTTTATAAATTCAAAAAAAGTGAAAATGGCAACGTTTTTTTGCGATTTTCTCGGAAACTATAAGACTTGGAGCAAAAATCAATAAAGCATCGGATAGCGCTTGAAATTATCTATTTTCTCGTCAAAACTCGGAGCCGCTCCGGGCAACGGTTCCGGGTACAGAGGCATCCAAAGTTTTATCATCATTTTACATAGGTTTAGACTAAAATAGTTCCAATTTTTTAAATAGTTTTGCCGTAATGGAGAAAAAAAAATGGCAATTTTTTAAAGTGTCTCAAAATGAATTAAAACCCATCCTATCTGATAGATTTTGATGTGCTCTTTACGATAGAAAAAAACATTTTCTCCTAGCTCTTTTAGTTTCGCCACAATCGACGTTTGAAAATTGAAATTTTTTTTTGCGAGATATCGCCTTGAAACCTATGGCAGTTTGTAGCGCTTTTTATACCGGTTTTCATCGATTTTTCCGTTTTTCTCTAACTCTAATAGTTTCGTCGTAATGGGCGTTTAAAAATTCAAAAAAAGTGAAAATGGCAACTTTTTTGCGATTTTCTCGGAAACTATAAGACGTGGAGCAAAAATCAATAAAGCATCGGATAGCGCTTGAAATTATCTATTTTCTCGTCAAAACCCGGAGCCGCTCCGGGCAACGGTTCCAGGTACAGAGGCATTCAAAGTTTTACACTAAAAAAAATCATAACTTAAAAAGTAAAAGTCGTAGAGCGAAACGGTTTGTTCCAGTGAATTCTATGACTCATTTTACATATTATATCGGTTTTTCACAAGATTTAAAAATTTGATTTTTTTTGCTTAAAATTAGGGTAGCCATTTCTTAGTGGTACTTTATTCCTCAACAAAAAAATTCATAACTCAAAGACTAAAAGTGAATTCTGCGGTTCATTTTCCGTATTATATCAGCTGTTCATGAGATTTAAAATTTTGAATTTTTTTGCTTAAAATTAGGGTAGCCATTTCATAATGGAAAACTTTATTCTTTAACAAAAAAAATTATAACTCAAAAACTAAAAGTCGTAGAGCAAAACGGTTTGTTCCAGTGAATTTTGCGGTTCATTTTCGGTATTATACCAGTTTTTTATGAAATTTAAAATTTTGAATTTTTTTGCTTAAAATTTTAATGGTCCTTCAAAAAAATGAAAAAAAAAATTTTTTTAAACTTACTCTAGTAAAGATTTATGGACTTTTCTATGTCTATACAACCGTCTGGAGTTGTTAAAAGTAAAAAAAACGGTAGGTTCGATTTTTCAAATTTTGATTTTTTCAATTTTTGTGGGGATTTTGGTCGATTTCCGGTACCCGGAACATTTATCGAGTAATAACTCCGGAAGTATTAGAGATAACCCCATGAAGTTTATTATCGTTGGAAAGCTCTTTTAATTATCTATCTTTTACAAAAAAGAACAAAAAAGATTATTGTTGTCCGACTAATAGTTTTCGACAAAATTGCGAATAAATGGAAAAATAGATAAAATTTACTAGAAACTCAAAAACTAAAACGTTTAAAGCAGTGATTTGCAGTCATATTGTAAAACCATGTGTTATCATTTCTATAAAAAAAAGATTGTTTAGTTGCAATCAAAGGCCCTGTTCGTAAGTTTTAGTTTCAGCAAAAAAAGAGTTGCGTTATTTTTCCATTAATTCCACATTTTCATTTAATTAATGCCTATGTAGGTCGTATTTTTTTTAAATTTTGATTCGAGTAACGAGCAGGTAAGTATGATAATAGTTGACGAAAGAAAAGGTTTCCAATGTTTCGCTTTCCGTTTTATTGACACAAATTCAAAAAGTCCTTGACGGAGAAATTGCCTGCCTTTTATTCGAAGTAATTTATGCCCCGCCATACCCAAATTAACAAACAATGCCAAACATGTGTCTCGCTTAATTTCACTAATTAAATTTCTCAACCAGACGCTGCGATTTCCCATCATGGGTAGCAACGTCCGGCGCCAGCCCATCATCCCCCCTTCCTTCAAATTCCCGTGTACCACCACCATGGGTCGATCCCCATCTCGCCCTACCAGCGTCCATCGCCTCCGTCCCGGTGACATCGACGTGGTCGGGGCCATGGGCGATTCCCTAATTGCCGGAAACGGGGCTCTGGAGGAATGGGCTTTGGGGACCATGATCGAGTACCGGGGAGTCTCCTGGTGTGCAGGGGGACAAGGCACCTGGCGCGAGTTCCTCACCCTCCCCAACATCCTGAAGGAGTTCAACCCCAACCTGACGGGGTTTTCGACAGGGACTGGGGAGTTTTCATCCCCAACCTCCCAATTGAATGTCGCGTTTCCGGTTTCCGCAGACGCGGATGCGTTGACACAGGCCAAAGTTTTGGTCGCACGCATGCGAAAAAATAAAAGGATCAACTTTGAAAAAGATTGGAAGATGGTGACGATTTTTTTCGGTGCTAATGACATTTGCTCAGGGCAGTGTTACAATAAAGTTGAGTTTTCGCCAAGAATGCATGCGAAGAAGTTAATGCGGGCCCTTGATTATCTCCAAAGGACGCTACCGAGGACTTTCGTTAACTTAATCCCAGTTTTAGGTTTGTCTAACTTTTATAAATATAAGTCAATACAAAAGCTGTAAATCGCAAAAAAATCAGAAAAATTAAAAGAGCACAGACAAAAGATCCAAGTGTAATTTTTTTTTGGCTCATTTAACTCTAGTTACAAATTTGTATCTCCATTAAATTTTTGGTATTACATTATATTCAAAGGTAAGTTTTAGTAAAATGTCCAACCATAAACATAACAACTTGTTTATACCTTTTACAAAATTAAGTAAAAATGTTTTTCAAACATTTAGTTAGATGACAAAATTGTGAAGCCAAGAAAGAAAATAAAGCAATTTGTTTATGGAAATGAGGACAAGCTAGTAACAGATCTTAAAAATTATTTTAAAATTCACGTTTTTTGTGTTGTGTTATCAGGTCTCATTCAGTATCAGCATTTTCCACTATGTGTTATTACTGTTATCCTTAGAATTCTCTTAATATTACCACTTTCTCCTTGGGGAGAGAACCTTTTCAGAATTAAAAACTATCAAAAATTATCCAAGAATGACGATGTCCGAAAAACGATTTAATAATCTTCCTACTGCTGCAGTGGAAAGAGAAATACCTAATGGACTAGATAAATTAGATTTTAGAAAAAGAATTTGCCTAGAGTAGAGGAAGGTGAATTTATTGTGTAAATTATGTAAATATTAAATAACAATAAAAAATTATTGAAAAAAGTCAATTTTTATTGACAGAAGGGCATTTTTTGTCGTTCTTTAGAAATTTGTTGGACTTGACCCCTTGTAATAGAAATTTAAATCACTCTTCAAAATTTTAAATGTTACACTCCTCTTGTGACACTGCTAAACTGCATAAACTGCTCGAAAAATGTTAGGGATATTGATGTTTAAATATACACTACTCTACCACAGCTAAAAAAGTTTAACATCAAAAAAATGCTATCAATTTTTGAGCATTGGAATTTGATAAAAACAATTCAGTAAATATGTATTTGCTTTTAACTTTATTCTCTTTATCAGTTGATTTTCTCTTAAATCCCTTGACTTTTTTTAATCAGTTTATTTGAATGAAACAGCAAATCCAGTTCTAGCACAAGTTTTCTAAAAATGTTAGTTAGTTCTGAAAATTAAATTAAAAAACTTGAAAAAGTTCTTTGTAATTCTCACCAAATATGCACTAGATTTTTACTATCTCTTTTGTTTTGTAGGATAAAGTATAAGAGATCTAAGCTTTCTAAAGTGTTGTAAAACTGGGGTGGAGTGACACGAATATTTCTTATTTCTGTCACTCGCCTCGAGAAAGAATGAAATAGAAAAGCGAAGGCTTCATCCCCTAACTCTGTCAAACACATTTATAAAGTAAAATGCAGCTATTTTGAGGGAGCACGAATCAGAGCTGAAGTCTTGGCGCTTTCTGTCTTTACCAGAAACCCTCAAACAGTTCGTAAATGAAACAAGGATTAACAAAACATTCATTTATTTACAAAAAAAAATAGACTAAACATAAAATTAATCTTCAACTAATTCCTACTGTTTTATAAATGTTGAATTGACCACTTTTTCTTTTATATTTTTTTACATGTAACTTCTGAACAGTTTGAGAATCACTTTTTCAAGATCGCATTGAACCCTCCCCTTGAACTAGCGCTATTTCATTTTATATAGATAAGGTTAAGCATGTCTGTGATTGTAGTTTCACCCTGTTTTACAACAGTTTAGAAATTTTAGATCTCAACGACTATATTAAAAAATCAACCTGTATTTACTTAAAAAGTGTTTGTTTTCCTAAAAACTTAGTCACTTTTACAACTTTTTTTCATAATACTATTATGTTGTCGCTGACTTTTTTCAAAGACATTTTTCTGTATTCTGTACTACTCAGGCCTTTTCTACTATTACACGTTGTGAATTTTCTATAGTAAGAATTGAAACTATTAAAGACATCTTAAAGCTCATTAAATAAACAATTAATTAAGAACTTACAAAGTAAAAAATACGACAAAAACTAAAAATCTGATAAATTAATTTAAAATAATGCAAAGCCTCTATTTAGTAGATATTTATTTAAAATTAAAATAAAGCTATTTTGCCGCTTCTAAAATTCTGCCCCCCTGGGGCCCGTTTATTCATAAAAATTACAAGTTGATTTTTACAAGTGATAAGTTTATTATTTACATTATACAGGGTGCTCAAAAAGTGGCGCACCAACTCAATGGTGTGTGGTAGAGAACTGCTTACATATAAAGATAAAAATAGTAAAAAAAATCTTTGTATTAAAATTATTGATAAATAACAAATTTTAAATAAATGAAATGTGGCAACGTTGTCTAACAGTCGTGATCACAATAGAATTTGATCAACAATAAAAATGAATTAATTTTTAAACGGTTTCCTAGGAAATAATTCCCAGTGTTGAATCTACAAATTGTGATTTTTTTGGTGAATTTTAATTTTTTTAAATTCAAAAAACTGCTAAAGTCTGATAGTAAATTTAAAAATAATTATTCATCGTTTTGTTAGTGAACGATTACTTAGTGTGACACATAAAAACATTAAAAAATAATGAAAACTGAAGAAGTTAACGAAATAAATTTGAAGCTACAGATTTTTTAAAATATGACTAGGAATTTTTTCAAGATTTTTCCCGTAATCTATAGTCGATTTTTTTTTATAATCAACTGTCAAAGACTCGTCAGGTTGGCATTTCCATAAATAGTAATTTTTTTGAGTTTAAGTTGGTGCACTTTTTTACCTGGCAAATTCAGTTTAAAAATCTTTACAAATTTTTAAAGTTGTCTTTATGTTACAACACGTACGACACAGGGATTTAATTCAGGGATTTACGAATCCAAATTTTAGTGACTGCGTAACCCAACCTAAAACTTACGTCCAGATTGTCAAATCTGGTGTGCAAAATGTCATATACCGTATACAGCTAGATTTGAAAGTAGTTAAACATGAACTTTTAGGGTGATATCGTCTGGTCTTTATCAGAATTTTGACACTGACAGTTCATTATTTAAAAAAATAAACTGTACATATGTTTCTCAATAACGTACTACTGAGTTGGTGCGCCACTTTTTGAGCACCCTGTATTACCATAGAAAAAGTAGACAAGTAACAAGTAAATCACTTGTAAAAAGTTTTATGAATAGGCTCCTGGGCAATAGCCCATTTAGCCCATATGTAAATATGCTGGGTATGTAAATAAACAACAGCTGATGTACCAATACAAAATTTAAAAATATTCTTGTTACGAGTAGTTTTATTTTTGTAAAAATATACTATTTAAAAATATTTATTTAACTAATTTTTAACTACTATTTTAATCAGAGTAAGGGGCGTATATTTGGGACCTGCACACCTGAACATTGTGAAATAAAAAATAATGATCTTATTTAAATTTGTTTCAGACGTTTCGGTCAGTGTTCGCATCAAAAGAACAATGATGTGCCGTTTTTTGCACACTTTGTTTTGTGCTTGTTTCCACAGAGGGGGCAACGAGATGGACGTTATAACCAAAATGACCCAAGAGTACCAACGGGCAGAAGAACAACTTGTCAGTGGTTTGTTTCTCAAAATTTTAACTTAAACACAATTTACAGATTTTTAGCGGCCGGTATGACACAAAGGACGATTTTACGGTTGTTCTTCAACCCTTTATGAAGTTATTCAATGCACCAGACGACAAAGCACGGAGATATGACGAAGTGATCGACATTTCGTACATAACGTACGACTGTTTCCATTTTTCGCAAAAAGGACACGCTTTGGGTAGGCATTTTTCGGCGAACGAATAATAATAAATTTTTTGTCGTTTTTATTTTTGCAAACAATGATAAATTGCCGGTGACAGCTGTTTGTGCCTACGCATAGTAGTCATTAGCACACGTAATAGCGTTGTTGACTTTGTCTTTTTAGGCGCAAATATGCTTTGGAACAATTTGCTGCAGCCGGTGGGACGTAAGAGCAAAAAACGCCTCAATTATATCATGGAAAGTTTCGAATGTCCGAAGCTCGAAGCTCCGTTTTTGTTCACTCGAAAAAATTCGCGGACTTTTTTGGAGACTGGTCATCAGTGAGATGAGTGCCATTTTTGTGATAAAACCCTAAATAAAGTATTTTTGTACGAATAGTTTGTTTGTTCTTGACACAGTAAGATGGTTTTTTCTTTGAAAAGTAATCTCTGTCTTGCTCGAAGGCTCCTTCCTAAATTACGATTTGATTGATCGACCTACATTTCGCTCAAACATGATAATTTTCTTATGATAAATGTGACACGAGACAGGAAGTGGTCGTGATAAACAGTCAAGGGCGGAATATTTTGTTACAATGTTACGGACATTCTGCACTGTTTAATTTCTAATTAAGTATGGATTTAATTGCATGTTCAAGATCATTAGGATTTAAATATTTTAAACATGTAATTACATCAGGAATATTAGATAAGTGAGAGAGAAATGTGACACGTGGCATTGGCTAAGGAACATGGTCACATTTTTACGCACTAATAGAGCAAACTGAGAAAGTTCAATAATAAGGACGAATTAAAAATTTTGAGAAATGACACACATGCTTGCTGACCTCTTCAATGAACGTTGCTCTATAGATCACTGATTAGTACTAATCAGGGTTTGTAATATATGTGGAAAAACCAAAGTGCAACCATTGATGGATTTTTGTGGTTCCATTAAAATCAAGGATGAAACGAGATAAAAAAATGGACCAGACAAACCAAAAACTGTTTTTTCCTCAATGATTAATCAGAAATTGTATGAATTATAATAAAGACGCCTCAAAGTCAAGTGTTATCAATGATTGTCTCGCTATTTTAATGAGTGTCTCGAAATGAGATTATAATTACCTCCAATCAAACGATTATCTTATGCAACAGCTAGATCAACAAAATATTAAGTTAAGTAATAACGTGCATCACAAATAAAGGAAGAAAGGGAATTACGTAAATTAAAATCGGAATTTGTAAAGCAAATGTTTGGATAACGAGTTAGCAGAGTTCAGATTTGTTTGCAAAAATTTACGAGCAAATTGTCAAACAGTTCTGGAAATTATCTAAGTGCCAAAGGGTGCTAAAGGTATTTTTATCGTGGTTTTTGAAATCTTGAAGAACGCTTGAAACTCAACTTGAAGTAATGATTCCAGTTTCAGCGAATGTTTGAGCTATCTGAATGTTTTTTTTATAAAAAATGTTTATGGAAAAAAACGAATTAAAAGGCTTCAACAACACTGTTTTAACAAATAAAAAATTCACTTAAGCAATACTAAGTTTTCCTTACATTCTGTGTTTTACTTATGTTCACTTTTCCCAAAATTATTGTTATTGTTACCAATCATCCAAAGTAATAAATGAGTGTCTAAAATGGGTTCAAACAATTTTTGAATACAAAATTCTTGGTCTTAGTCAGTATCCAATATTTCCTATGACACGTTGGTTATTCTGGGAAAAGTAACAGATTCAATCTTTTACAAATCAATTAAATTTTTAGTAAACTATTGACAAACAGGAAAATACCGAGGAAAATACCACAGACTCCCAATTAATCAATAATAATTTTAATTGCAAATGCAAATGTGAGGTCGAAAGCCTAACAGAAAAATAGTTTTAATGAACCGCATAAGCAATCAATGAAGCTAAGTTTAACTTAAAATATTTAAAAAACTGGAATTGGATGCATATTTTTAGAAATAAATGATGCTTTAATGCAACATATTTTAATAATGGTTGCAAGGTGGCAAGGTGTCTTCTTTAATTCTGTTATTTTTTAAACTCCTTATTAAAAAATATTTACTCCAGAATTTTCCATCTGAATGATTGTTGCTCTATCGTAGAAAAATAAACAATTTGAATTGTGCAAGGTACCAAGGTGTCTTCTTTAATTCTGTTATTTTTTAAACTCCTTATTAAAAAATATTTACTCCAGAATTTTCCATCTGAATGATGTTGCTCTATCGTAGAAAAAAAAAACAATTTGAATAATTTTTTTTAACTCATACTTAATCAGAAAAACATTTCTCTCTAATATAATAATAAGTTACTAACACTTAAATATGTAAATGCCTAAACCCGTTTCACTCTTAAATATCACAAGTCGCAACCAAATATTTTAATGTTTTCCTAGTGCTCCAATTTTCGTCCCTTAATTTTATATTTAACGGTTTAAGGTTACACATGGTCACGGTCAGATGTATGCAAATTTTTGCACTCGAGATGTTCTCTTTCTTTCTAATAAATTTAACGACGGGAAACGTCTAATTTGACCAGTTTTTGCCTAAATTGACGTCAATGGCCATTTTTTTTGTTCTAATGAATCTCGCAGCACGAGTTTTTGCAACTTGAACTTTTGCCGAGACGAGACGAATAAAGTCACAAACCTCTCATTATTTATGAGCCGAGAGACCTCCTCTTTCACACTGTTAATCAAATGAATAATTGCGATAATTGGGTATTAGACGACGGTATCCGTGAGGATAACCGTGAGCCACAATTACGTTTACCCTTTGAAAGGACTTGAGGTTATTTTCAAAGGTTGTGGGTGAGAGAAAATCAGGTTAAAAATCAATAAATATATTCGGAGATAAATAAAATAAATACAATAAATTAGTGAATAAATAAGGGTTCCACAGTCTAGTAGATGAGTCTTCAGCCTTTTTTGGTCAATGAGTGCATCAGTGGCAGAATGAGCAGATCTTTCCAAGAAGCCAACTGTAACAAACAACACTGTTAAATTTTTTGGAAATTAAAACATGATGAAACTAAGATTTTTAAAATTTGATCGCAAAAATTAACGAATAGTTCGGACACCTACCTCTTTATTTCGCTGCCTCCGCATCCGGTCAAAAATTCCAAACCCAATTTTGAAGCTCTTCACTTGGTCACTCCGTATTTTCTGTGGAAACTGGGCGTTTTGATGCTTCCGGTTGAACTATTTGACTTCTTCGAGGAGCACGAGCTGTACGAAGTATCCGAACAGTTGCTGGTGCTCCTCTTCAGCGAGTTCTTGTAACTCCTGCTGCCATTATCCACGTGCAGGAATTTGTCGATGATTTGGCGGATGGTGCAGTGTGTGCGGTTGAACGGATTTGTGTACATTTTCACTTCACTTTATCACTGTTGTTGCGTTGAGAGTTGATTTGTTTATGGTCGGGAGGACAAACTGCCGGCTTTTATACGCCAGGCAGAACGTCATCGGAGGGAATCCACAGACGTAAGGCCAATGTCACGTCGACGTCTTTGCTACGGTACAATACGACGATAATTTGTTTGTAAACGCCGCATTTGCGTTAGCACTAATTGGGCCTTTAACACTGATTCCGAGAATAACTGACCAAAACAAACACTGCCAAAAAGCCCCGCAAAAGCACTCAAATAGAAGAGTCTAGAAATGAACTTGGACGCAAAACTAATTAAAAAAATGAGAGGAGGTTTTTTGAAGTTTTTACATTTCCGTTGGTCTGATTTTTCGGAAAACCCCAGAAAACCGTAAAAATCGCAAACGTCAGTGTGTTAGTTTCTGAGAAAGTGGCCCTGAGATTGGAGGAAATGTCAATACCAGGTTGAACGTTTCGTGGGAATTTTTAACTATTTGTTTGTAAAATTAATACTTACCTATCATGTCGTTTAATTGCGAATATTTACGCAAAATGACTGCGTCTATTTCAGTTTCCGATAAGTTTAAAAATAGACTCACGTGTGAACTTTGTTTTTTACTTTGATTGAAAATTTTACTGCGAGAGGAAAGTGGTACAGACCGGCGGGATTCCCAGATCTGGACCCACTTGAAATTGAGTAGGACCTACATTTTTTTTTGGCCAATTTCGAAATAATTATCAGTTTTATAAATAGAAATTAATATTAGAAACTGGTTTCAGAAGTGTGACTTTACAACCTTTTTATGGCCGTAATGACTGTTTTTTATTTCACACGTGTTGCGTTTTTCTGATTACATTTTTATTTTCATTAGCAAAATGGACTTTTCAGGTTAAAAATAAATGATGGATCTTTCTTTCGAAGGTCAAGTTTTACAGTGTGTGACTAATATAATGCAGAGTGATTATTTAAATTTGAAAAGTTTACTTCTTTTAAAATTTTTTATTAAGTTATTGCCTATTGGCGTATTTTCTATTTCGTAAAATTTCTTTAATTTTTAAAGCCGCAATTGCTAAAATAGAATTCTGCGAAAGTTGCTAGCTTGTAAGTAATTTATATTTAATATTGAAGATCCAAAAGCTCCAATAATTTATGGCAGGTTTTGTGGTAATTGGTGATCAGGTCAGAAAAAGGTTCGCAATGATGTTTACAATCTTTTCGGGATAAAGCGGTCAATTGTCAATTCTGACCTGACCACCATAATATCACAAAGCCCGCCATAAATTATTGGAGCTTTTAGATCTCCAATATTAAAATGTTAATTACTCAAAATCTATCAACCTCTCGCATAATTTTATTTTAACAATTACGGTTCTAAAAATTAAAAGAATTTTATAATAGGGATAATACGCCAGTAACTTCAGAAATTTTTTTCACAAAATTGGTTTTTAATGTCACGCAGCAATACCTTACTATATCAAAGTATCAAATGGTAGCCTAAACAATTCCGTAACGTTTAGACTATTAATTTATTTTTTTACTCGACTAGAAATATTTATTTTTGCCTCGGCCATAAAACTTGGAACACCCTGTACATTAATATTACAATGGTTACAATATAAAGTCATGGAATATCGTGAGTTAATTCTAGTTAGTTCAAATCTAAATTAAAAAATTAGTAAACGAATTTATATTGGTTCACTGCTTAAAAATTAAAAATAAGAAGTCAAATCAAATAAATTTACGAACAGGTGGTTGTAAAAAGCAATAATAATTTTCTGTTGCAGATAGAGATTTATTTAAAAACCCAAGTTGGATCTTCCTTTGAAGGCCAATTTTTACAGCGTGTGGCCAATATGATGCAGTGATTATTTTAATTATAAAGTTTACTTCTTCGGTTTCAAATTAAAAAATTAATGAACAAAAAGTAAGTACATTTTATTTCACGAACGCATTTATGTAAATCATTGCTTAAAAATTAAAAACAAGAAGTCAAATCAAATCAATTTAGGAACAGATGGTTGTAAAAGCACAATTTATGATTCAGGCAATTTAAAAATGATAATTTGGCTTGCAAACAAATTGATTTATTTAAATTTCAATTAAGTGGCTTGATCTCGAAAAATGCGAGGAATGTTCTTGTCACGGACGCGTGAATTGCCCAAAGTTCGATCTGATTTTGGTTAAAAAATAAAAAACCTCAATGTTGTCTGAAATGTTATTTAAATGGAATCGCTTAGTGGATTTTTTAATTACTACTTGTGAATAGTAAAATTTAATTGTTTACAACCTTTGAGGAAATTGTTTACAAGGTGTATTTAATTATAACTGCGTATTGTGTGTTTTTTCTGACGTCGTATGGTCGTTTCTAGAAATGGTGGATTCACAGGGCAAGTCGCTGGGTCAAGGTGTAAAAATGTTTGGACGCACCGTGTAATTATCCGGAACTGGACTCTCCCTTGTTCCGCTGTCTATAAATCATGTTTTTTTACCTTAAGTTAAGGTCAAACAATTCGGTGTTTGTATGCCGATGACCTAAAGTGTGTTTACGCCAGGTATGAGATGAAAAATCAAAATCAGCGGCCTTTGTGCGTTTCTAACATTGTAAATTACAATGTAATAAGTTTGTATTATGATATTCTGCGTAAACAAATAACTTGAACTTAGGATAAAGTTCAATAGGTGACTTTGAATAAATTAATGGCTTATCTCACAATGGTCGGAAATGAAGATTGATTGAACCATGCCTCCAACAATAATTTATCAGAGGCGAATAAACGCTAAGTGTTTTCTAATTAGCTCATTTAATTAACCAAAATAACTTTGGTAATTTGATGAATGCGTCCAGGTGCACGTAGTCCACATCATTATCCTCAAAGTGACTCTTCGGAGAAAGCACGACTTGCGTCAAATACCTTATTCTAATTAGACTTTAATTATTTCTAATTACATTAGCGTCAAATCATAATTTGGCCAATTGCAACTGAACTTTTCTCGATCGATCTCTTTGTAAATGAAAGGTCACACATTTAAATTATGGAATTTATTTACATAATGCGAAAGTTCTTGAACTTATTCTTACTGCTAATGTGATCATCCACCTCGTTTTATTATTTATTATAATTATGTTAAGAAACAGAATAGTCATTATGATGATAGGAAGGTTAATAATCGGATATCAGGAATAGGAAATGGCGATTGGAATGTCAAGATAAGAGGCAAAAAACCCAAATTACCTTATTTTTAGACACGGACCTTGACTGGTTTTTGATACAGATTTGCAGTGCAAGGTGCATTGTAGCACCTTGACGATTCAAAATGCCGCGCCTTCAGGCGCACCAACACAGCAATTTAAGCGGTCTGCCGGCAAAGGCAAACAAAAAATCATTAGTATTACCACCTGTGATCACCCTAATTAATAGAGAATTGGGTTAAATTATTACAAGCAATGCAATTGCAGCAATTCAAATAATAAATAAATTAAATTTTTGTATATGTTGCCAACCGGATAAAAGTGGGACAATTTAACCTCAATTTTTGACGTTTTAGGCTAAAATAAAATTGATTTAAAATGACCATTTTGCGGGGCTGGCGCTACAATGTCTTTATCGGAGGTTTAGTAGGTGCTATAGCTTTAACTCTTTACCCTATTGCAATTGATCCAATGTTAAATACGGAAAAATATAGTAAGTTGAAATTGGAGGTTAGGTCTTGCCTATTTATTTTTTGCAGAAAAAATACAGGAAAAAAATAGGAGAGGAATTAAACAGGAGGAAGTCCAGCCTGGGAGTAAGTCTCTTATGTGATTGCTGGTTACGTAATTGTTTTACGTTTTTGTAGATATGAAGGTTTGGTCGGATCCTTTTGGTAGGAAGTAAAGACTAGTTTTTGTTGTAAATAAGCATATATTGTTCAATAAATTAATAAGAGATTTCCAATATTTACGACATGTATGTGTGAATATAAAAGTGAGAAAATAGCTCAAATTAAGTCATGTCATGCCTTTTTAAAGTAAGTTGTCAACATCGTCTGAAACGTCGAGAAAAACATCGAATCCGTCTCTGTTGCAATTGCCATCTTGATTGAAGACGTACTTATGAAACGTTCCGTCAAGACACGCAGCTACAAAACCAAAAATTAGGTCACAATTCACTAGAAAAATTTGCTTACCAATAATTACAGAATTATTTTCTGTAAAGGCACAAATGCACGCACACTCTTGCGGAACGGTAAAATTGGCCAAGGCCCACTGCGAGTTGGCGTATTTCCCGAAAAGATTCGTATTTGCAATTCTGTGAAAATAACCAGTGTGGCCAACTTAATTGCGAAGTCACAAAATTACTTACATCATTCGCTTGTTGCGAGACGTGTCTTTGATTGCGAAAATATGCACAGTGCCTTTATCACTCGAACAGCACAAAAAATCAGAGTTGCTGCTGAAATTTATACTAAAAAAAAATTACTTTGAATTTTAGGCACTTAAAAACTACCAACCAATAAATAGTGGCCGGATCTGTGCCTCTCCGAAATTCCACCAATTGCGTTTTAGTTGCCAAATCCCAGACCCTAATCAAGGTGCCTTGGACCGAGGCCGTTGCGATTTTGGTGGCTTGCTGGTTAAAAGCCAAACACGCGAGTTCCCCTTTGTGGGCACTTATCCAGACTGGAGCACTGGAAATTCCCATTTCAGTGCAGGCCAGGTCCAGGATTTGGACGCTTCCGGTTTTATGTCCCGGGAAAATGATGATTTGTTTCTCGCCTGCTCCCAGAGGACTCAGCTCGAGTAAACCTCTGGGGTTTTTGATGGTTTCCAGAGAGAAGAGTCGCTGAGTTGGCGAGGGGAAGGAGAACACGTGGATGCTTGTCAATAGAGCTACGATTATTCTGCAAGAGTTTGGTCATTGTTGTTTATTTTTAAAGTCAGATGTTTACTTGTCTTTCCTTAAACGCACAGCTTGGATGGATGAAGGGAAAGTTATTTCCAAGATGAATTTTTTGAGTAAATCGTCGAAAATGAGGAGGATGTTGTCGGAGAACATGGGGCGTGTGCCCCCCGAGACTAGCGCGAGTATATTTGTGCGATACAACATCTCACATTTTGAGACACTTCCAACAGTTTCAACGTCTGGAAATTTAATTATTTGTGTTTTTTTATTGTTTGTGGACTTACCGTAGTGGCTTTTCTCAACCAGTGGTTCCACATTGTAAATTCTTACGCCACTTTCCATACAACACGAGAAACACCCTGTATAAAATTCCACTTACCTACCCTTCTATTATTTTTTAAAAACTCACCTTGGTCCTGGTTAAACCTCAAACTTAGGATTTTCCGATCACTGGCCATTGTTTGCCGGTGGTGGGACTCTAAATTTAATAATCACTCACAAAGAGATATTGCGTTGCAATTTTTTAAACATCTTTCAAATGTATGAAAGTGACAATCATCAACATACAATTAAATGATTGTAATGGGTGTCAACACCGTTTTAAATAAATAACAATTCTCAATTATCAACAATAACTGTTTGTTCTACTTATGTATGCACGTTTTTGTTAAGTTGAACGATAAGAAACACAGTAAACACGTGGAAAACAAAAATATTTCTCAGGAACAGGATTTAACACTAGATAAGGATTGTTTAGTCCTTATGGTATGACTAGAACGACGAAACTTAACACCTAATTTAGTTAAAATCACGAAACAGACGGAATTTTAATCGAAAGTCGAAATTTTGGACAGCTTTTCAGCTGTTCTATTGTTTTATTTTGGTTGTTGACATTGACAATAGAAGTGAGTCGAAATCTGCTTGACGCGAATTGCACGCTTTGCGAAATACGCTTTATTCGATTTCTGGTTCGAGTTCGAACATGCGGGAAGTTTAAACAAGCCAAGTGGCCATATATTACACATGATGGCTAGTTTAATTAAATGTTTGTTGCTAAATCTTCGAAATTACTCGGATTTTTCCGTTTAAAACCTAATTTTTTTTTTAAGTAATACATCTTGCAATTCCAGTTTATTACTTATTAGAGTGATAAAAAGTTGAAATAAAAAATGTTTCTAAAAATAAAAATTAATGATTAATACTTTTGCGAATATTGAGTGAAAGGAATAAAAATGGTATACAGTAAAACCTCAGACAACGGACACCGATAGGGAATCTTTAATTGTCCGTTGTGGAGAGGTGTCCACTATAATGGAAAGTCATTAATTTTTATATACTACCCACCAAACATATTCAAATTTAAAACAGTAGCAAAAATATTTTTTACAAAAAAATGTACATGACACAGTGGGCCGTATGAATAAAGTGAAGTAAATGCTTTTACTTGTAATAGTAAAAGATAGACGTAATTTAAATCTTATGAGAGAGAAAGAAATAAAACTATAGTAAAAGCTTTTACTACATTTAATTCATATACTACCCAATATTGCAGTTATTTTTTGAACAGCTTCAAAATATTCAGACAGCATGACTTTACTGTGATGCTAGGGCATTTATCAATCTCTTTATCACGTTTTTCTAAAAAAATTTGCATTCAAATCATCGATATTTAATTCTGGATTTTCGGTATAAAATTTTTCATCTATTCTACTTAGTCCATGAAATAAATGTTCGTTCTTTACACCACCACTTTTTGATCGTTGTAAGAGGTAAATTTATATATTACAGTAGAGTAATATTTTTTTGTTCGCGTCCGCTATGCAGAGAGTCCGTTGTAGAGAGTTTTTTTACATTATTTTGCAAGGCTTTTGTTACGTTCCTAGCTGTCCGCTAGCTGGAGGTGTCCATTAAGGGAGGCTTCACAGGTAAAGTAATTTCTTTGTATTAAACATAACGTGAAAGTGAATTTTTTTATTTGACGGAACGAAACTTGTGACCTTTAAATACCAATAACAATGTTTGTTACAGACAATGTCCAGCGACATCTGAATACTTGTTCACAAAATGTGACGAATTGGAGCAATAAAATTAAATAAAAAAGAGTGAGAAAGATGGTGTGTTGGAAATGGTGAAAGGCCTTCTTATTATATAATTTTTATTGAGAATAATTTCAGAGCAATAGCGACATAGCCATTACAATTTACATTAGGATGTCATTCTGCTATAGCGTAAACTAATCTTATGGGCAATGTAGGTATTTACAAAAAATACACGAAACAAAACACATTTGCACAGAATTTTGTTGTTACGTAACTAAACCTATGTCGAACCAAATAATGATATAAGTATTAATAGAAAAAACTAATTCTATTAATATTTTATATCACTTCATAGAAGTGAATAAAGTTTTACTAGTTATGAAAATCTCTACTATTTAAATTCGTAACAAGAATACTTATCTACAATTTTGGATAAATTATTAGCACGTATTGTACAATAAATTAAAGTCGAACGGGTCAAACTACTCTTAAATTATTGCGGACAAA
This sequence comes from Tribolium freemani, assembly GCA_939628115.1. Taxonomy (NCBI): domain Eukaryota; kingdom Metazoa; phylum Arthropoda; class Insecta; order Coleoptera; family Tenebrionidae; genus Tribolium; species Tribolium freemani. The sequence goes on along the minus strand of OW626784.1, from coordinate 31,226,599 downwards.
GATATGTATCTTTCTATTTGAAAAAATTGTGTCGGTTGTAAACGAAAGAACTAAATGTAAAGTTGAGTCTTGTTGCATCACGAAATAAAACTAAAGCATAGCTACAGGAAACGTCTTATTGTAATTTCTACAATAGTATAAATTACATAGATGTTATAAATAACTATACATAGGTATTTACAGGAGTACAATATTATTAAAACAAACAATACTATAAGATTTTCTGAAATATGTTAACAATATTATGTTTGTTTTTTATATTATGTAACTTGCAAATGAATCCATGTCGGAACGAAAATATATAATCTGTTCAAGTGATTGTCCTTAAATACGAATAAAAATCCACATAACAGATCTTCCGCCGGTTTGTCGGAAAGATCTGCTTTGGTTACATAAAAAAACGCGCTGGAACGTATGTACAAATGGGTATATATAATTTTAAAGGGCCCAACACTTTGCAAGCGAAAAGTATTGCTTTGAATACGCACTAAAATTACAATTCAACCGCAGTTAACAGCAAGTCCATTCACTTTGGTCCGGAGTTATCAGTTTCGAGCTGATTGTTTTGCATTAATAAAAGAAACCTCCATGAAATTACAGTACATATATATCACAGACCTACAATATTTAGAGAATTTTCCAAAGCAATATCAAAAATAGTAACGCAACAAACGGGAAAGCAAAACTTTTTATACATCGAAACGTCCAAATGCAACAAAGGGCGAACTTCAAGCACTGTCCATTCACACTCGTCCATCACAAAAACAGGGCACTTTCACTGATTGATCGTTGAGTAATTTCACTTTGGTAGTACGTATTTACACAAAGAGAACGAGAGTCCAGTATAACGGGATTCCTAAGAACGTAAGCGCAAGTGGACCGTGCTGAATCAGCTATCAGACCAGCGGCCGGTAGATTTCATTTGGGTGGCTGTTCTGGTTGCTGTCGTTTTGGCGTGAAGCGCATTGCTGAAAAAATAACTCAATACAACAGCGAAACTCCACCAAAACCACTTACAGCTTGCTTCTTCTCCCAAGTTTTCATCGCCGATTTGTACTTCTCGAACTCGTGACACCAGTCCGAGTAGATCTTTTGATAATCGTTGCTTTTGGCCGGGGGTGAACACCGGTGTGCGTCCACTGTCACGTTGTAAGAACACAGCAGGGAAGCCCCCATCCAACAGTCATAACGGCCGGCATCGGCCTCAGTCACCGCAATAATCACCAAACCGTGCTCTGAAGTCTCTATGTACTTATCCGGCCTGTAACAAGTTCAAAAAAGTTCACTTTTCCGCACTGTGTCACCTCTCACCTGTACTGGATTTTGTAGCGCCCCTTTTCCTTCGAATAGTGGTACCAGGTGATGGTCTGTGAGGCCAAAACTGCGGGCATTTTCAGAAAACACCCCAAATGCAGGCTCTGCCCCCACGTCACGATCATTTTCTTTTTAACGACGCTGCTATCGCACACATCGACTGTGCTGTTGGAGACGTCTTGCAATAAACTGAAATTTTGGGTTAGGGAGGTTTGACTTGGGTTTTTGGGGGGCTTACCCAGGTGAGTACGGTTTGCAAACGTTGGAGTCTTTGTCCCAGCCGCAGTAAGGGTCGTGGACACATCGAAGGCAGTTGTCGTACCTTCGATTGCACATAACTAAGTCCACTTGTTTGACACGGTAGTCGGAGGCGACGTAAAGAGCTTTGTTTTCTTTGGAAATCTCCATCACTTGGATGGGCTCGCCTGGGGTCACGTCGAACACGTCCAGGAGGATGGAGGACGTGCCGTCGGTGTCGCGCTGCCACTCCACGATTTTGTGCACGCGGCCTTCGTCTAAAAAGGGTTTTTTAAAGGCTAATTACGGAAATTTCGGTGCAAATATCACTTCACCCAGCCACTATCCCACTTTTAAAACTGTAGGTTTCAATGTATGTACGGTCAAACAATTAGGAAATAATGCATATGTGAGCTCCTGCTATGGGTTGTAAACTTAAATTCCTTTGAATTTCTCATTAGTTTAGTTTTGTAGTTAACATTGAAAACGAATCAAAAATTGTTTATTTAATTTAGGCAGCAAAAAACCGCCCAATTATCTAAAATTTCTTAGTTCTGTTGCAAATAGTATGCTGAATTTTTTAATCAACAATTTCAATTTGACAAACCAGTTCTTAAATAAAATACGCACTATCAGAAGTGCGTATTTGATTCACATCTCGATTTTTATTACATTCGTCTTTCGATTTTGGATTATGTCAGATATTTATTTTTTATAATTTTCAATCAGAATCTAGAGAAAAACATACCCAAACAAGTAGAAAATAATGTCATTTCCGAATTTTGGTCTATTTGAGCAGAATTTTTCGCGAATTAAAAAAATTATTTTTGGAAAAAATGAGCGTTATTTTCAACCACTTTTCTCCCCATCAAAGAAATATTAAAGGTATCCCCATTTGACGTAAAATTATCTAACCACTCCAATAAAAAATCATCAAGATCGCAATAAGCAAAAATTTAAGTCGAACCTACATTTATTTCAGTAAAATTGACTGAGGAATCCAAGACATTAGGCGAATTATGGCCAAAAATAAACACAAAATAAAAAAACATAAATTGATCTAAAACAACTTTTAGCCCTTTTTACTTATTAATAATTTACTATTGAGCCAAATTTTGTGGCAATCACATAATAAATAAATAAAAAGAATAAAACAACTTTATCAGAAATTTTACCTACCAACGATCACACTAACCGAAAATTTAAGTGTAAGTAATGCCTATTTGACGTAAAATTGTTTGAGGATTCCTAAACTGTCTTCGGTTTTGTTCTACGATTCGTAGTTTTGAAAATATACTCGCTTTTAATTTTCCCAATCTACGAAAAATTAATAAGAAATAAAAAACAGGAAATTGATCAAAAAACTACTTGTAGTCCTTTTTACTAGTTAATTGTCCATTTCTAGGCAAAATTGTGCTACAATGAAGTCAAAGTTGTGCAAATAATTCGAAGAAAACAACTTTGTCAGAATTTTCAGTTACAAACCTATCAATAAAAAATAATCAAGATCACAATAACCAAAAATTTATGTTAAAAATACATCAGTCTGACTTAGAATTGCTTGAGGATTCCAAAACTGCCTCCATTTTTGTTCAACGACTCTTAGTTTTGGAGATATTGGACGAAATGGAGTCGTATTTAATTTTTCATATACAGGCTGTAAATGAAATAAGTACATTAATTTTAACTGGGAATAGAACTCGTCAAGACAAACAATTTTTCCTAATAACTTTTTTTTCAAAACGTTTTAGTTTTTGAGTTAAGATTATTTTAAAATCTTACAGAATTTTCTTACACGCCACTGGAAGCAAAGTTACCTAGTCGACAAGATTACCGTTTGAAACGGTTACCTTGGTTGCGGCTATTATTTATTGTTACTTTTCTTTGTTGGAACATTTCATAAAAGGCTCGTCAATTTGTAGGGGGAAAAAATGATTTAAAAAAATGCGATTTTGAAAAAATGGTACATAGAAAAAGTGTTTGTCTTGATGAATTCTACCACTGGTTAAAGTTAATGTACTTATTTCGCTTACATCCTGTATACCAAAAATTAATAAAAAACAAAAAAAAGGAGATTGATCAAAAAACTACTTGTAGCCCTTTCTACAGTTAATTATCCGTTTCTGGGCAAAATTGTGCAACAATGTAGTCAAAGTTGTGCAAATACTTCGAAGAAAACAACTTTGTCAGAATTTTCAGTTACAAACCTATCAATAAAAAATAATCAAGATCACAATAACCGAAAATTTATGTTAAAAATACGCCAGTTTGACGTAAAATTGCTTGAAGATTCCAAAACTGGCTCCACTTTTGTGCTACGACTAGCAGTTTTCGAGATATTGGACAAAATGCAGTGGATTTTAATTTTTCCAGTTTAGCAAAAATAAATATTTGTATTTTAAACGTTCATAAGAGAAGCAAAAAGTTTGAATGTTTATATTTAAATTAAGATAACGTTTACATTACCTTATGAAACACATTTGGATTTGGACTCAAAAAACCGACCCAAATGGAGGTGTTTAACATAATCACCATTTTTTCCCATGCAGTAGCAAAAGCGGTTTCCACGTTCTTACCATTTTGCTTTCAGGAATTCTTCTTCCCGCATTGATAATAATAACTAGTTGTCTTAACTTAAGTTTTCTGGTGATGTTTTACAAATTTGAGATGACCCCACAAAGCTTCTCAAAGCTTTTATCAACCCCCAGTTTTTATTTTGCACTGACCTGTTTCTTGAAAAGAAACAGATATCACGCATTTGTGGTTTATGCGCTTATCTGGATGTATAGTTCATTAACAACGCCAAAAAGTAGCGCGAGCATAATATAACATTGATCCAACCCTTCCAGTAACAGTGAACAACATTTTTTAGCAAACGGAATTTCACTGTTTATTGATAAAATCTATCCCAAAAAATTATCGTCGAAGAAAGAAATGTAATGAGATACAAATAAGTGTATGTATAATGATTTTACAAACAATCAATCTTTTTAGGTTTATTCAATTTGTACTTAATTAATTTTTAAGGAAGTGCTAGAAGCTAACTAATCGAAACTCAAGCAAATAGACAATAGTTAATTAAATTCGTGGTCATCACAAGCAAGGTCATATATTATTTGAAGTTAAGTGAAGCTTATTAATTAAGTACGATTAAGCTTGTAAATAAAGTAGTTTTTGCCGTAATATTAATTGATTTTAACTTACCCTCCTACCCTTTTTTGGTTTGCAAATGAAAATAAGATAAGTACTCACTTGTCCCGGCGTAGTAGACTGTGTAGTCCAGGACTGCGCCCCCGATATCCACTTTGATTTTATCGACCACCAGTCTGGTGAAGAAGACATCTCTCTTGAAAAAAACGGGTTTTTCATGTTCGTGCATGACGGCTGAATCCATGAGTGGATGCGATCTTATGAAATTGAGGACGGTGTCTGGCAGCGTTTCCGTATCGTTGACACACGTTCCAGGCCTGGGTTCTGGCACTCGATTGGACAAAACCGGCAGCCAGGCGGACGAGGATGACGCCTGTTCCTTGAATTTTCCGCTGAACGCCTGCTGGATATCGTCCAGAGTGAAGGAACAAATCGCCGAACCCATCAAGCCGTTGGTTGAGGTCGTGAATGTACCATAAAATTTGGTATCGTCTCCTGGCACTTTGTAAATGCTCTCTGCAATTGCGAGAGGTTAAAGGGGGGTGGGTGAGGGAATGCGTGTATTACGTATTTCATTGAAATAGAAAGGAAACTCTCCCGGAATGGAGCAGTTCAGTCTGGCTTTGAGATAAGTGGCCCAGTTTTGCGACAGGATATTTTTTCCTCCGGTGTCCTTTTTGCAAACTCGCGCCACTCGCGAATAGACGCTTTTGCCGCAGTTGATGTATTCAACGGCCGTCTCTCTGAAGAAGAACAGAACGTAATCGCCGATATCGAACGAGCCGACGAAGTTCGGTTCTGAAAACACAAAAATGATAAGAACGAATTTACGCAAATTTAATCTTTGTGCTTGTCATGTAATTCGGATGCATTCTCGCATGGTTGGATTGAAAATGGCCGACGAGAGCGTGCCAGTGAAACGAAAATACATCGCAATATGCGGTGCATAATGGAATGGGTAATATGCGGAAAAATTTATGCGTACATAATTATTGAAAATCTGACACGTGCATTACTGGTTCACAAGACACAGTCTTTACGGCCCAGTCAATTTCTAGATTCTAGATTATGAAAACTACATCCCATGGATACAATCCAAATTCTAACAACGAATAGAATCCTATCAAACACACAGTTTGGATTTTTACCAAACAATTCCACTGAGCAAGCGGTTTTCAAATCTATTGGTCTAATGGTACTATTTTCTAACTTCTGTTACTATCTTATTGCTCTATTATTGTAAAAATTACAGCTGCTATTAAATTAGTATTCCGTAAACTCTGTTACCCTCTGTTAGCAATATTTCTACAGTAACATTCTTTGTTAAATAACAGCGACAAAAACATCGACATGAATTAACAGTAACAGTGGCAGTTCGTAAATTTTTGGGATGTTTTTTTAAAAATGTGTCTACTTCGGTTTTGAAGTGTTAGAAAACGAAGATCGATCTTAGAAAAAAATTCACTGTATAATCCATTATGTTGCAAAGGTAATCTGTGGCAATAAACACAACACCACTTAAAAATCACCAGGAACACCAAATTTGTAAAAATAAAAAATTGAACACTGTGTATTCTTCATTTTGGTTACATTATTCCGTGAAAGTGAAACAGATTTTTAAATTTGGAATATTTATTGCAAAATACATTTTTTGTTCTCCAATAACACTTACAAAAAAAATCCTTTTCACAAAAGATAATTTATACTGATTTTGTTTTCTTCTTAAACTGATAAACTAAAATATATGTCACATTTGTCTATCACGTATAGTTTTTCAGAGCACTGTTGTTAACATCTAAGATTTTAACAGAATAACAGAGATATTTAGAGAATACCACCATAAATTACAAGGTGTCGGGAACTTTTTTCGACTTGTTTAAAGCTTTTGATACCTTAAGTCATGATATTTTAATGGATGTGGGAATTTTATGGAATTATTATTATTATTCCTAATTGCAGATTGTCACAGTTAGGACCAAAGAAAATGGATATTTAAATTCTTTTTATTCTAGCAAATCAGTTAATGTATATGAGAACTACCTCAAGGATTTATATTCGAGCCTCTATTATTTCCTGTTTATCATCTTTATTCATTATTCCTTTCTTAAGTAATCAAGCATCATTTGAAGCGCCAAAGATATATTATTATGCACATGTCCAATCTCTCATAAATTATGGGGTCATATTCTGGGGACATCATAAAATGTTAAGTCAAAAAAAATATTATAGCAATGTTAATAAAAATATACAATCTGTCTAGAAATGAATGTAGGATCGTAGTAGGTACTAAAAGTTTGCCGTTTCTTTCAAGAAAAAAAGAACAATGTTAGTATATGAAACAATTAGTCTTGCTGGTTGCCTGGGTAGATAAACATTGGTACTTTTCAGAAAATTCATAGAAATAAAATGATTAAATGCAGCAAATTTAAATTCCAGAACCACCCGAGATCCTACACTCTTTTATAAACAGTCCGTATAATAGTATATTATATTATAAGTGATAGAAATGCATCATTATAAGCAAGTGAGAATTTTGACAAACGAGTGCGCTTGCGCTCGAGTGGGACACTTCTCACGAGCTTTATAATGGCATTTCAATCACGTGTGATATACGACATTTTATCTTATCTTATCTTATTTTATCTCATACCATTGTACATTATACCACTGTTTTCGGTGAGATAAAACAAATTTTATCTCACAAGAGAGGTAAAGCTGTCAGATTTACTCACTTGTGAGTCGAAAAACAACTTTATCTCTCTTGTGAGAGAAATTTGAATTATATCACCGAAAACAGTGGTACAATGTACCTAAAAAAGTGCACCTATAAGATAAAAAAATGTTTTTTTTAAAAAAAGCTTTTATTTAAAAAATGCACTAAAAAGTAAAAAATAATGTATTTCAATCACAGGAGAATATTTTTTCTTACAGCTTAAAATTCTAAAATTTATAAAAGCCTTGGGAGTTGTCAACTGAACAAAGTAATTCTGTAATGCCGTAGTTTTATAACTCCCAAAGCTTTTATAAATTTTAGAATTTTAACCTGTAAGAAAAAATATTCTCCTGTGATTGAAATACATTATTTTTTACTTTTTAGTGCATCTTTTAAATAAATGGTTTTTTAAAAAACATTTTTTTATATATTTTAATTTTTTGCTTTTTAGTCTTTATTTATTGCATAGATTTATTGTTATTACACTGTGCATCTACCGTGACGTCCAAATGACCAACATACCGTCTATGTCGGTATAAGTTACGGTATGTACAAATCGAGAACCCCTTTGTGAACATAACCTAAAATTTTAAAACCCCATTTAACATTTAACACCTTTAGGGGGTAATTAACTATATAGAATTGCATTGTCACGCAGATTACGTAAGCATGTTAAATTTCATTTCATTGCGACTACAGGAACCCTCTCAAATTTACAAATCGAGAACCCCTTTGTAAACATAACCTAAAACTTCAAAACCCCATTTAACCCCTTTAGGGGGTATTTAACTACATAGTATTGCATTGTCATGCAGATTAAGTAAGTATGCAAAATTTCAATTCAGTGGGACAACGGGAACGCTTTCAAATTTGGCTCCGAAAAAATAACCGACAGGCAGACAACATTGTGAGTTAAATAAAAGCTTTTAAAAATGGGTTATCGTGAATCATGTCGTTCACAATTCGTAAGATATGGTTTAATGTCTGTAACATCATTGTATTTATGTCTTTGTTGTTTTTTTTTAAATGAACATTTGTGTGTAATTGTGACGTTAATGATTTAATGACCACAAGAGCTATTGGACGAGTGAATCCCTCAACACAGTACTCCGAAATGAAAAAAGTGTTGTTTATAAAGCTACACAAGTATTTAATAAACTGTATTATTATTATTCAGCGGAGCTGAAAAATCGGAAATCTGTCCAATGTCTGGTCGAGTGGTGTGCAATATCTGTCCTTTTCAGAACGAAATTATCCGATGCACTGTCCGCGAAATTCCATTACTTGGCAATAATTTCTCGAATAATCGATTTTGAAAAGTATCGAAACGGTTTAAAAGGTAAATGTCGGTTGTGTATTTGCCGTGTAAAAAGCTTCGTCGCTTTTGGAGTCCAGGCGGCCGGTAAAACGCAAATTCGCCAATCCAATTACCGGTAATCTGTATTATCACGGTAAGCGGTGCGCGAGCACAGTCGATAATTAAATCATAGAGTGGAGAGCTGAATGAGGGCGACATCATCGAGGTTGGAGGTTACCCTCCGTGGCTATGGGAACCTGCAGATGCAGGATTAGAACGACTCTGTAATGGGTAACGGGATACTCAAAGGTGTTTCCGCTCGTTGGTCCTTGCCTACCTAACTTGATTACGCCATGCATGATTATGGCCTGAGCTCCGTCTGAACATTCAGGTGTTTGACGACGAACGCCACGGTCCCTTCATCCAGATAACAAGCTCGAAAGGGACGTTTTAAACCAATATTTTTCGGTTTCACAAAACGCGCCTCAAAAGCCATATTCAAGCCAAAAAATGGTCAAAATTTAAGCCAAAAAATTCGGTGAAATTTGTTATATGTCGAAAGCAAAATACCAAAATAATCTATTACAAAATTGTTGGATTAGGTAGGTATGTTATCAAAGAAGCTGATCTTGAGGCCCAAAAATTCAAACGTTTAACCACGGTTTTGAGCTAATCTGTTTTTTTGAAAAAGATCCAAAATTTTTTTTTCGTTTTTCGAACGTTGTAGCACGTTGTTCAACCAGAAACACTATTATTTTGAGAAATGTCATCACAAATAAATCGAAAAGCTATGAATTGGTTTAAAAACGATGTTGTTTCTCTATGTGAACGTTATTGCATACTCACACAAAGCAATTTCTCTTTTTAAGTGCTTCTGGCAGCTTATAGCTATAAAATGGGACGTTGAAAATAAATTGCATTATGCATTTTTATTTTACATTATGCTATTATAAATTGATGAACTTAAATAATGATTAAATAATAATTATTATTCTTCATCAATTTGGCACCCTTTTCCACCGATTCCCTAAGGCTCTAAGGTAAATGCCACGCTAAGTTTGCGTTAGCAAAAAGAACAAACACGTAATTTTAATTTTTCAATTTTTTTTAATGGCAAAGCCATTTCTTAGCTGGTTTACTAGTGATCATGATTATCTTTCTTAGTTTAGAGAAATTACCAGTTTTTGTGAAATCATCATCGTTTTCAGCCAAAACCAGGCGAATAAGCCATTCCTAATCGAGTTGGCTCCTTTTTAGTGAAGAGTCGTTGAAAATCTAATCTTTTAACATAACTACTAAGCAATTGAAAATCCACGTAATTTTACAAAACCAATTCTAAAACTGTCGTTTTCTGCCAAAATAAAACGCTAATAATAATAATAATAATAATAATAATTTATTAATTCCGATGGTATGCAATGAATACATATGGAATAAGTCATAAAAAATACAGTTTTTATAAGTAAAATAAACACAGATAGTATAGTAAAGAAAACATACAAACAATAAACATACACACGAATAGTCCAGAAATTCGTTGACTGTGTAAAACGCATTACTAATCAAAAATTGTTTAACAGTACACCCAAATTTATTAAATATAGATTTATTAAATGCAAAAAAACGTAAAAAATCCAGGTCAGGTCAGGTCAGGTCAGGTCAGGTAAAAAAATCTAGGTTGTTCCAAAAATTTGGTAAAAATTCAACAAAACTAGTACAAAAAATTGGCGTTTCCAACCAAAATAAGGCGATTTAAGCCATTTCCAGTTATGTTTGTAAATGAGAAATAATCGAAAATCATGACATTTCCACAGAACTAGTGTAAAGATCATCGTTTTTGGCCAAAACAAAGCGATTAAGCCATTCCTAATCGATTTGGCTACTTTTCTGCCAAAATAAACGCTTTGAGTCATTCTCAGGCTACTTTTAAGCAAGAAAACGTACAAAATAGAGGTTCTTTCAAAAATTTAGTGATTTGGTGATTAACTAAAAATTTGACACATAACTTACAAAGAATATACATTATACATAATGTTTTTCTATAATCTTCTTAAGATTAAAAGACCTGTATAGGTATCTGTTTAATTTGTTAATTCGCAGAAGTAATATTATTCATAATGTTCAATGTTAGAACTAATTCGTATTGCATTCTTCAACATCATATATGAGTAAATATACCTAAAGGCAGTTTTTCTTATTTAGCTCCGACACTATTGAATAGATGTATTAAATATTACATATTTACAGATGTCACCTAATTCGTTTAGAAAGTATATTAATGTGTTATCGTCAAATGTTGTGCAACATTTAGGTATTTAGTAATGTTTCTGTGTAGTTTTATTATAGGGCCAGTGGAAGATAGCAGCTTCTAACTGTTCCCCTTTGTAAATGTATTTTTATATTTGCAATGAACTTTTGTTATTATTATTTGGAACGTTTTTAAGAGAGAAACCGTCCAAACACTATGTAGTACAAAAATTGGTGTTTTCAACCAAAATAAGGCGACTTAAGCCACTTACAGTTACGTTAATAAACGAGGAATAATAAAAAATCAACGTATTTCCAGGTAATTAGTGCAAAGATCACAGTTTTCGGCCATTTGAGCCATTTCAAAACGATTTCGCTGCCGTAAATTGCCGTTTTTGAACCCTTCTAAAAAATTGTGCGATTTTTGGAGGTTGGAGCTTTCTTGGTGTGGCTTTGGCCCGCAGTGTCGTTAAGCAAGCGTCTTATTTGGCTCGGCACTTAATACTCATCTTAATAAATAATAGTCCCTGAAAGTGTATCTCGTATGTCGGCTCGGTGTTCAAAATTGAAAGTGCGGTTTTACGGCGTGGCCGTAAAACTGTTTAAAGTGATGGCAAGAAGAAGAGAGTTTGAGTAGGTAAAAGAGGGCGTCGAGTACTTAGCCTCGCCACAATGAGTTTGCCATAAATTAAAATTTCAATATCAAGATTCCGTCGGAAGTAAAATGCAAAATTTCCACCGTTAGAAATTAATGTTTCGCCTCGATATGGCCAATTAGTTTTCCAACAGGTGACAGGGCGGACGTTGTTTTGTAATTCAAGCCGAAGTTGTTTCATAATTTTCTAATTTCCATTCGGTTCACCTTGCATTTACATAGATATTATCCCGGTCCGAAATTTTTACGTCCCGGGATGAAGTCAACTGCAACTCCTAGACGTAAATCGTCAAGAATGGCAACTTATAAAAATGTAAATTGCACCGAAATTAAATTATCTCGACGAGATTAAACTAATCTCTGGGCCAGGGTGGGCCAGATTCCTGCAGAAAGGTGTTTTTCTGCAGGTGGCGGTTGATCAAAGAAACGCAGGAATGAAGTGAAAAGCTCCCCGTTTTAATTATCCCGACTTCGCACATGCTTTTGTTTGATGACGCCATTTCGAGACGGCATTGGGAATTACTATCTCAGGACTGAATTCCGCCTATCCCTTAACACTAATAAAGATCGACTTCGGTGATCCGTCCGAATTAGCAGCAGGAACGCGCAGGAAACGATCAAGCTTATCGCATTACGGGTTTCACCAAATGAACCAGAACTTATTAATACACACATAATCCACGATAAATCAAGACCAATTCGCTTTTAAACTTGCTCTAACAGCCGCCCGACATGAAATAAACATAACATTTTATTATTGCGGGAATTTCTTTTTTGGGAGTTTGTTTGGCGAAAATTGCGCTTCATCATGTGCCAGTTCATCTAATGATGTGGTCATCGGATTACTTTATTACGTCAGAAGTTGACGGAATTGCAGAGGGTTGGCGATATGAAATTCCTTAACATCACTGCAATTACTCGGGTGCTGCTTTAACGGTAATGATTTGGAAAAAGTTTACGTCAAGTGGGAATTAAATCCGTGACTAGTTAGCCCGCCGAATTCATCAAATACCCTAATTGTAATTTATGTCTACAATAACAATAATAATGCTCCTGAATTCCGTCAGTCACTCAAGTCCAACTCTAATTCTGATAAAATCATTATTGATTCATTTAATTACTTAGATATCCATCAATTTAATAAATTGTCTGATATTAATAAAATTGTAGTATCTAGGGATAGTTACCGTATAGTTAACAATGTTGACACATATCATCCTCCTCTCAATGTAAAAATCTATTCACCCTTAAATTTTGAACCAATAAATAAGAATTCTAACTACAGATACAACTTTAAAAAAGCACCATACCATTTATTGAACGATTATTTTTCGAGTTTAGATTGGGAAACAATTTTATCTGCCAACAGTGGAAAATTATGCTTGGGTTTATTTTAAAATATCCTAAATTTTGCTGTTGAAGCCCATGTACCAAAATTAATTATATGTAATAGCGGATTTCTTAATTGGTTTTCTAGAGACTGTATAAAAAATTCAAATCTACATCTAAAGTCCATTATTTCGATAAATTTAATAATACTAAGAAATTAGTCAAAAATATGATTCCTAATGATTACAAAGGGTTTATGTCATACATTGAAAATAATATAAATCTTAATTCCAAACATTTCTGGACATACATTAATTCGCTAAAAAAATCTGCTGGTATACCTAGTTGTATGTCTGATGGTTATTTTTTCGGAGCCAAATTTGAAAGGGTTCCCGTTGTCCAACTGAATTGAAATTTTGCATACTTACTTAATCTGCGAGACATTGCAATCCTATGTAATTAAATACCCCCTAAAGAGGTTAAATGGGGTTTTGAAGTTTTAGGTTATGTTTACAAAGGGGTTCTCGATTTGTAAATTTGAGAGGGTTCTCGTAGTCGCAATGAAATAAAATTTAACATGCTTACGTAATCTGCGTGACAATGCAATTCTATATAGTTAATTACCCCCTAAAGGTGTTAAATGAGGTTTTAAAATTTTAGGTTATGTTTACAAAGGGGTTCTCGATTTGTACATACCGTAACTTATACCGACATAGACAGTATGTTGGTTATTTGGACGTCACGGTAGATGCACAGTGTAATAACAATAAATTTATGCAATAAATAAAGACTAAAAAGCAAAAAATAAAAATATTTAAAAAAATGTTTTTTTTAAAAAAGCTTTTATTTAAAAGATGCACTAAAAAGTAAAAAATTATGTATTTCAATCACAGGAGATTGTTTTTTCTTACAGGTTAAAATTCTAAAATTTATAAAAGCTTTGGGAGTTATAAAACTAGGGCATTACAGAATTACTTTGTTCAGTTGACAACTCCCAAAGCTTTTATAAATTTTAGAAAATTAACCTGTAAGAAAAAATATTCGCCTGTGATTGAAATACATTATTTTTTACTTTTTAGTGCATCTTTTAAATAAAAGCTTTTTTTAAAAAACATTTTTGTATATATTTTTATTCGTATTTGGCTTTTTGTACATTTGTATTTTGGCAATAAGGTTATTATTATTATTATACCGACACGAAGCACAAAACTAGAACAGTGAAAAAATCAGTTGTGACTGAGTATTGGCTTTAGCGAGAGTATAATCCTGTCTGAATTAATTACAGTGCGCTCGAGTATGAGTAAATCAGGCTGGCTCCAGATCAAATACTTACTGTCCAACCACTTGGAGTCGTACTTGAGCGTCCTCTTGAAACTGAATTCCTTCCTCCCTGTGGTGAGATTGTATAGATCGGTTCGGAAAATGACAGTGTCTGCCTTGGTAAACTCGGCGTTGGTTCCGGAATAAAGTCCGGGCAAGTCTCCGGGGTTTCCCCTTTCGACCCAAACGGCCGTCGAATTGTCAGCCGGATCGTAGGGGCATTTCGCAATGCCCATTCCAATGCCAGGTACGAAAGTGTTCCGACTGAGATGCGTCAAGTTCGCCTGCAACAAATCATTCGGATTTGAATCACGTGTCTGGGGCCGAATTTCCGCCCGGATTGGCACAGCATTAGAGATGTATTAATTGAAGTTAAGCGAGTGTTGCGAGGGATTCACTTATTAAATTCTCGATAACAACGAGTGCACTCGCGAATTTAATAAATATGACGAAATTTCGGGGACGATAGGCAACTGTAATAACCTCAATAGCGAACGCAAATGGCGGAATAAATAAGTAAAACACGAGAGAAAGTAATGCGATGCGAAATACGAGTGAGGTTGAAATGCTCCTGCGAAATGCGATAAGACGTCTTCCACCCTCACCTTACTATAAGCTCGTGCAATGGCAAGAGTATTAAAGATTCACGTCTGCATTACCGATGCGGGGCGACCAAGAATCACATCGATTTCACATTTGCGTTATGACACCAAACACATAATACTAACGCGATAATGCCGAAGAGACCAAGGGCGCTACCTAATAGATTTCAAACAGGCACATTCATAAACATGGTGTCTCAACATTTGCGGGTTTGCTCCTTCTATCTGTACCTTCCACCACCAATCAGAAAAAAATACGAAGGGAAAACGAAGAACGGCTTCAAAAAGGACACTCTTTTAAAGGAGTAGGCACAAAGCTTTTTGAACAAAAGGAAATTAATTTAAATAACTGATAACAAATGAGTAATTAATGTGTATCTTGATATTCTGGACAATGGCCTAAAAAAATTTTACCTAATAGAACTGAAATAGAGATGCAAAAAGGACAAAAAAGCTTCTGTAGTTAATGGTGATGATTGGATTCAGTTGGAAGAGAGGGACAAAAGTGAAGAAAATAAAAGTAGAAAAGAAGAAAAATATAATATTCGAACACAGAAAAAAAAGGAAAGATCGTTATAAGGGAAAACGATATTCTGAAGGCCACAGATTTAAAGAAAAAAAAGTTAAAAAAAAGAAGATCTATATAAATAAAAGAAAAACAAGTAAACTTTTAATTAAATAATAAAACACAACAAAATGTATAAATTTTTATTTATTTAAAATTGCTTGAATGGTAGTTTATTTCTAGTTTTATATTCACTTTGCTGCAGTTTCACGACACGATCACTTAGTGTCTGAACACAAAAAAGACTTCTATGATGAAAGAAAAAAAAGGATTACAATATTTTCTCCCTCAATAAAAAAAACATATAGTTATGTTCTCTACATAACCCGAAAAACAGCGGAAAGCTTTTAGAACAAAAGGGAATTAATTTAAATAATTGATAAAAAAATGGGTAATTAATGTGTATCATTCTGGACAATGCTCTAAAAAAAATTACCTGATAGAACTGAAATAGAGATGTAAAAAAGATAAAAAAGCTTCTGTACTTAATGGTGATGATTGGAAGATAGGGACAAGAAGTGAAGAAAAAAAAGTAGAAAGGAAGAAAAATATAACATTCGATATAAGAAAAAAAAAAGAAGAAAGATCGTTATAAAGGAAAACGACAATCTGAAGGCCACAGATTAAAGTTAAAAAAAGATCTATATGAATAAAAGAAACAACAAGTAATCCTTTGATTGAATAATAATTAAACACAGCAAAATGTATAAATTTTTATTTAAAATTGCTTGATTGGTAGTTTATTTCTAGTTTTATATTCACTTTGCTTCAGTTTCACGACACGATCATTTAGTGTCTGAACACAAAAAAGACTTCTATGATGAAAGAAAAAAAAGGATTACAATATTTTCTCCCTCAATAAAAAAACATATAGTTATGTTCTCTACATAACCCGAAAAACAGCGGAAAGCTTTTAGAACAAAAGGGAATTAATTTAAATAATTGATAAAAAAAATGGGTAATTAATGTGTATCATTCTGGACAATGCTCTAAAAAAATTACCTGATAGAACCGAAATAGAGATGTAAAAAAGATAAAAAAGCTTCTGTACTTAATGGTGATGATTGGAAGATAGGGACAAGAAGTGAAGAAAAAAAAGTAGAAAGGAAGAAAAATATAACATTCGATAAAAGAAAAAAAAAGAAGAAAGATCGTTATAAAGGAAAACGACAATCTGAAGGCCACAGATTAAAGTTAAAAAAAGATCTATATGAATAAAAGAAACAACAAGTAATCCTTTGATTGAATAATAATTAAACACAGCAAAATGTATAAATTTTTATTTAAAATTGCTTGATTGGTAGTTTATTTCTAGTTTTATATTCACTTTGCTTCAGTTTCACGACACGATCATTTAGTGTCTGAACACAAAAAAGACTTCTATGATGAAAGAAAAAAAAGGATTACAATATTTTCTCCCTCAATAAAAAAACATATAGTTATGTTCTCTACATAACCCGAAAAACAGCGGAAAGCTTTTAGAACAAAAGGGAATTAATTTAAATAATTGATAAAAAAATGGGTAATTAATGTGTATCATTCTGGACAATGCTCTAAAAAAAATTACCTGATAGAACTGAAATAGAGATGTAAAAAAGATAAAAAAGCTTCTGTACTTAATGGTGATGATTGGAAGATAGGGACAAGAAGTGAAGGAAAAAAAGTAGAAAGGAAGAAAAATATAACATTCGATATAAGAAAAAAAAAAAGAAGAAAGATCGTTATAAAGGAAAACGACAATCTGAAGGCCACAGATTAAAGTTAAAAAAAGATCTATATGAATAAAAGAAACAACAAGTAATCCTTTGATTGAATAATAATTAAACACAGCAAAATGTATAAATTTTTATTTAAAATTGCTTGATTGGTAGTTTATTTCTAGTTTTATATTCACTTTGCTTCAGTTTCACGACACGATCATTTAGTGTCTGAACACAAAAAAGACTTCTATGATGAAAGAAAAAAAAGGATTACAATATTTTCTCCCTCAATAAAAAAACATATAGTTATGTTCTCTACATAACCCGAAAAACAGCGGAAAGCTTTTAGAACAAAAGGGAATTAATTTAAATAATTGATAAAAAAAATGGGTAATTAATGTGTATCATTCTGGACAATGCTCTAAAAAAATTACCTGATAGAACCGAAATAGAGATGTAAAAAAGATAAAAAAGCTTCTGTACTTAATGGTGATGATTGGAAGATAGGGACAAGAAGTGAAGAAAAAAAAGTAGAAAGGAAGAAAAATATAACATTCGATAAAAGAAAAAAAAAGAAGAAAGATCGTTATAAAGGAAAACGACAATCTGAAGGCCACAGATTAAAGTTAAAAAAAGATCTATATGAATAAAAGAAACAACAAGTAATCCTTTGATTGAATAATAATTAAACACAGCAAAATGTATAAATTTTTATTTAAAATTGCTTGATTGGTAGTTTATTTCTAGTTTTATATTCACTTTGCTTCAGTTTCACGACACGATCATTTAGTGTCTGAACACAAAAAAGACTTCTATGATGAAAGAAAAAAAAGGATTACAATATTTTCTCCCTCAATAAAAAAACATATAGTTATGTTCTCTACATAACCCGAAAAACAGCGGAAAGCTTTTAGAACAAAAGGGAATTAATTTAAATAATTGATAAAAAAATGGGTAATTAATGTGTATCATTCTGGACAAATGCTCTAAAAAAAATTACCTGATAGAACTGAAATAGAGATGTAAAAAAGATAAAAAAGCTTCTGTACTTAATGGTGATGATTGGAAGATAGGGACAAGAAGTGAAGAAAAAAAAGTAGAAAGAAAGAAAAATATAACATTCGATAAAAGAAAAAAAAAAAAGAAAAAAGATCGTTATAAAGAAAAACGACAATCTGAAGGCCACAGATTAAAGAAAAGAAAGTTAAAAAAAGATCTATATGAATAAAAGAAACAACAAGTAATCCTTTGATTGAATAATAATTAAATATAGCAAAATGTATCAATTTTTATTTAAAATTGCTTGATTGGTAGTTTATTTCTAGTTTTATATTCACTTTGCTTCAGTTTCACGACACGATCATTTAGTGTCTGAACACAAAAAAGACTTCTATGACGAAAGAAAAAAAAAGGATTACAATATCTTCTCCCTCAATAAAAAAACATATAGTTATGTTCTCTATATATCCCGAAAAAACAGTGGAAAGCTTTTTGAACAAAAGGGAATTAATTTAAATAATTGATAGAAAAATGGGTAATGAATGTGTATCATTCTGGACAATGCTCTAAAAAAAATTACCTGATAGAACTGAAATAGAGATGTAAAAAAGATAAAAAAGCTTCTGTACTTAATGGTGATGATTGGAAGATAGGGACAAGAAGTGAAGAAAAAAAAGTAGAAAGAAAGAAAAATATAACATTCGATAAAAGAAAAAAAAGAAGAAAGATCATTATAAAGGAAAACGACAATCTGAAGGCCACAGATTAAAGAAAAGAAAGTTAAAAAAAGATCTATATGAATAAAAGAAACAACAAGTAATCCTTTGATTAAATAATAATTAAATACAACAAAATGTATCAATTTTTATTTAAAATTGCTTGATTGGTAGTTTATTTCTAGTTTTATATTCACTTTGCTTCAGTTTCACGACACGATCATTTAGTGTCTGAACACAAAAAAGACTTCTATGACGAAAGAAAAAAAAGGATTACAATATCTTCTCCCTCTATAAAAAAACATATAGTTGTGTTTTCTATATATCCCGAAAAAACAGTGGAAAGCTTTTTGAACAAAAGGGAATTAATTTAAATAATTGATAGAAAAATGGGTAATGAATGTGTATCATTCTGGACAATGCTCTAAAAAAAATTACCTAATAGAACTGAAACAGAGATGTAAAAAGGACAAAAAAGCTTCTGTACTTAATGGCGATGATTGGATTCAGTTGTAAGATAGGGCAAGAAGTGAAGAAAAAAACGTAGAAAAGAAGAAAAATATAACATTCGATAAAAGAAAAAAAAGAAGAAAGATCATTATAAAGGAAAACGATAATCTGAAGGCCACAGATTAAAGAAAAGAAAGTTAAAAAAAGATCTATATGAATAAAAGAAACAACAAGAAATCCTTTGATTGAATAATAATTAAACACAGCAAAATGTATAAATTTTTATTTAAAATTGCTTGGTTGGTAGTTTATTTCTAGTTTTATATTCAATTTGCTTCAGTTTCACGACACAATCATTTAGTGTCTGAACACAAAAAAGACTTCTATGACGAAAGAAAAAAAAAGGATTACAATATCTTCTCCCTCAATAAAAAAACATATAGTTATGTTCTCTATATATCCCGAAAAAACAGTGGAAAGCTTTTTAAACAAAAGGGAATTAATTTAAATAATTGATAGAAAAATGGGTAATGAATTTGTATCATTCTGGACAATGCTCTAAAAAAATTACCTAATAGAACTGAAACAGAGATGTAAAAAGGACAAAAAAGCTTCTGTACTTAATGGTGATGATTGGATTCAGTTGTAAGATAGGGCAAGAAGTGAAGAAAAAAACGTAGAAAAGAAGAAAAATATAACATTCGATAAAGGAAAAAAAAGAAGAAAGATCATTATAAAGGAAAACGACAATCTGAAGGCCACAGATTAAAGAAAAGAAAGTTAAAAAAATAAATAATAAAATAATAATAATAAAGAATAAAAGAAACAACAAGTAATCCTTTGATTAAATAATAATTAAATACAGCAAAATGTATAAATTTTTATTTAAAATTGCTTGATTGGTAGTTTATTTCTAGTTTTATATTCACTTTGCTTCAGTTTCACGACACGATCATTTAGTGTCTGAACACAAAAAAGACTTCTATGACGAAAGAAAAAAAAAGGATTACAATATCTTCTCCCTCTATAAAAAAACATATAGTTGTGTTTTCTATATATCCCGAAAAAACAGTGGAAAGCTTTTTGAACAAAAGGGAATTAATTTAAATAATTGATAGAAAAATGGGTAATGAATGTGTATCATTCTGGACAATGCTCTAAAAAAAATTACCTAATAGAACTGAAACAGAGATGTAAAAAGGACAAAAAAGCTTCTGTACTTAATGGTGATGATTGGATTCAGTTGTAAGATAGGGCAAGAAGTGAAGAAAAAAACGTAGAAAAGAAGAAAAATATAACATTCGATAAAGGAAAAAAAAGAAGAAAGATCATTATAAAGGAAAACGACAATCTGAAGGCCACAGATTAAAGAAAAGAAAGTTAAAAAAATAAATAATAAAATAATAATAATAAAGAATAAAAGAAACAACAAGTAATCCTTTGATTAAATAATAATTAAACACAGCAAAATGTATAAATTTTTATTTAAAATGGCTTGATTGGTAGTTTATTTCTAGTTTTATATTCACTTTGCTTCAGTTTCACGACACGATCATTTAGTGTCTGAACACAAAAAAGACTTCTATGACGAAAAAAAAAAGATTACAAAATCTTCTCCCTCAATACCCTACATAATCCGAAAAAACAGTGGAAAGCTTTTTGAACAAAAGGGAATTAATTTAAATAATTGATAAAAAAAAGATGGGTATTTAACGTGTATAGGGAAGATGCATATGAATTTCAATATTGCAAGTATCTGAACAACTCCCAAGTCAATTCCCTAAATTCGCCTCACCAATACTTGAGAAAATGAAATGAAAAAAAAACAGACTAATGGCATAAAAAGAATATTTTGATCGAACTGTAAAAGAGATGTAATAAGGACAAAAAAGATTCTGTTCTTAATGGTAATGACTGGATTCAGCTGGAAGAAAAGGGACAAGAAGAGAAGAAAAGAAGAGAAGAAAATAAAAGTAGAAAGCAAAAAAGATACTATAACATCTGACAAAGGAAAAAGAGTGGCTAAAAGGGAATGACAAAATCTGAAGCGTCAACAGATGTTTAAAGAAAAGAAAGCTAAAAAAAGAAAAAAAGAAATGTTGTAGAAGAAAGAAGATCTATATAAATAAAAGGAAAAAAAAGTGAATTTTTGATTAAATAATAATTAAACTCAGCAAAATACATAAATTTTTATTTAAAATTGCTTGATTGGTGTTTTATACTCACTTTGGTACAGTTTTAACGATACACTTACACCACAAAGACTTCCATGATGAAAAGAAAGGATTATAAAATTGAGAAATACGAGTACTACCCAGGCGGGAAATGATACAGAATGAGCATTATCTTCTCTCTCAATAAAAAAAACACATGGAGTTATTTTCCATACATAACTCGAAAAAAAAGCTTTTCTGAAAGCTTATTATGATGAAAAATCTATAACTTTTCTTCTGTTTTCTTTCAAAACCTTTTCTAAACTACAACGTTGTGACGGCGAATGTCAATCAAGAAAGGCTTTATTTGTGTTGAAAATGATGAGACACCCTGTAATTCGGCGAAAATCGCGCACTACCCGGAAAAATCGGGGCGACTTATCATTCAATGGCGGCATAAAATTTCCCTTGCATGGATTGTAATGTGCATATAAATAGTCCGGAAAAACCGCACCGACATTATCCCCGAAGTTGCGGTTTAGTTCCCCCTTCTCCTTCCATTTAATTGGAGTTTTATTTGTGTACAACGGACGTGTGAAAATAGCCACGTGAAATTTAATGATATCTTACATCGCGTTTTATTGATTCGAGTTAGTTCAATG
Source organism: Tribolium freemani (assembly GCA_939628115.1). NCBI lineage: Eukaryota > Metazoa > Arthropoda > Insecta > Coleoptera > Tenebrionidae > Tribolium > Tribolium freemani. The sequence continues at coordinate 31,204,490 of OW626784.1, read as the reverse complement.
AGGAAAGTGGATAATGGTATGTGATTTGGTTTCATTAAAATGTTCCAAAGTGGAAAAAGTTGCGTGAGATTGACTTACGTTAACCACCCAGTCCTTGGGGTTGTGAGCGTTGGTCCCACAAATGTACAGTCGACTACCATCGCCCATGGACTGGATAACTCGAATGTGGTTGCGGCAGTCGAAATGCTGGAACAATAAGTAAAAAATTAAATTTCGTTCAATTTGGCGGAAAGTCAGCGTGTGAATGTGTCTATTGTTGCATCGAGCGCTTTAATTAAGCTGGAATTTGGCGCTGATGGTGTAGTTTTGGCGCTTTTACCTGGTCCATTAACCATCCCAAATGGAAAAGGAATATAAATCTCGCGCAGGGTAAATATATAAATCGCGAAATGACCAGTGAACAAACAGAGGAGGATTTACGAGCCGCTCTCGAGTTGCAGTGTTAAAACCCCAGCTCGAACGCAAAAAATACAAGCTCTTAAAATTAATCTTTCGCTCGGGGGAATCTCGCGCAATTCTTTCTTTCACCGGCGCTTACGTACGTATTAATGTAATCGCGTATGAGGGATGCGTTTCTTTGCTTTTATTTGCGCCGAGCTAATCCTAATGGGAGAAATGATTGGGAGTTTTATTTTCCATTTTTCTCCTTATATATTTATTTTAAGATCTCGCCCGATTAAGAGCGCTTTTTTGGGGCCCACAAAAAGGAAATGTCCGGATATTCGCGAGATCGGTCGTAAGTCGGAAGATCAAAATTGAATAACGCCCAGTTTGGGAAAAGAAGGAAGTTTGTAGCGTTTCTCGGTGTCGAATCACAATGGCTCTTAACCTCCGACCGCGGAAATACAGCTTGGCTATCGATTCCCCATGGGAACAACTTCTTATATAGTTGGAAAAAGTTGAGTTCCCGACGGCGCAAAAAGCCCTGATCGCTCGATTGCTCCAGAAATTGGCGTGTTATTCGCTTCGGACCGTCGGGAAACCGCTAACCGGACATCTTAGGCCCTCAACAACATATGATTCGAATCGTATAAGGCGCTTTGCGACTGAATTTACCGCTCTTTTATAAACCGACCAGAGTTCCACTGAAAAGAAAAGACCGACTCCAACACGAGTTTATGCCTCTCTTAAAATACAACTTAAATCAAAGGACCGATAAAAGAGACTCCAAGTGTAGGTTATTTATGCCTCTTCTCTATTCATTCCACTAGCATTTACCCATTTTTATCCGGCGCACCATAAGCCCAGATTAAGTATCTAATTATTACAAATGATATAAATCGTATTTTTCAACTCAGAACAGCAAATTAAGTACAAATACAATATAAAAATGGTGGATGCGCCGGGCAAGAATAATTCTCTTATTTATTTAAACGTGGTTTTAAATTTTTTTATAACCAAATTTTGTGAAAGTTTAGTAACATTTAATGCAAAAACTGTTTGATTATTAACTCAACAATAAATTAGGACAATATTGGACGAAGCAAAAAATGCTGAATGCGCCGGGCCAAAATAATTCTCTTATTTATTTAAGCGTAGGTTTAAAAATTTTTTCATAACCAAATTTTGTGAAGTTCTAGTAACATTTAATGCAAAAATTGTTTCATTATTAACTCAACAATAAATTAGGATAATATTGGACAAATCAAAAATGGTGGATGCGCCGGGCCAGAATAATTATCTTCTTTATTTAAGCGTAGGTTTTCAAACTTTTTGGAATCAAATTTTGTGAAAGTTCTAGTAACATTTAATGCAAACATTGTTTGATTATGAACTCAACAATAAATTAGGACAATAATTACCTTCTTTATTTGAATGTACTGTAGGATGCAATAAAAACGGAAAATGTTATAGCATAAAAATGTCAGATTTTTTTATTTTTCCATAGTTTGAACATGTTTTTTTTTCTAAAAGGTTAAGTTAGAACTGGCACTTAATCAGAACTTGACAAATTTAAAAGAACAGTCATCAAATTATCTGAACCGATAGTTTTCATCAGTGTCCTAAGATAATATTATTAAACCTTTCCAGCCTAATCCAGTGCATTTCACTGTGCCATTAGAGCAAAAATTGTCTGAATGTGGCAGCTGTCAAATTGCCAAGCAAAATCTGTTTCAATCTAAAAAAAAATCAATTTTCCGATTTTATTGCATCCAACTGTAGGTTTTAAAATTTTTGTATAATCAAATTTTGTGAAGTTCTAGTAACATTTAATGCAAAAATGGTTTGATTATTATGTCAACAATAAATTAGGACAATATTAGATGAATTAAAAATGGTGGATGCGCCGGGCCAGAATAATTATCTTATTTATTTAAGCCTAGGTTTTTAAACTTTTTAGAATCACATTTTGTGGAAGTTCTACTAGTAACATTACAAAAATTGTGTGATTACTAGCTCAACAATAAATGAGGTCATTATTAAACAAAAAAATGGTGGATGCGCCGGCCAAAAATAATTTTCTTATTTATTTAAGCGTAGGTTTTATAATTTTTTACAATAAAATTTTGTGAAATTTCTTGTAACATTTAATGCAAAAATTGTTTGATTATTAATAACTCAACAATAAATTAGGTCAACATTGGACAAAATGGTGGATGCGTCGGGTGAGATGGTCAATTTTCCAAATGCTTGCTTAAATCTTGCCGAAAGGCTTCATTAATTATTTTGAACGTTTGGTTTGACGGTGGGATGGTATATTTCGATAAAACCTTGATTTGAAAAAAGTCAGACAGTACGAAACAGGCCAATAAATTGGTCGTAAAGCCTGAAGGCAGTCTCTATGGCTACTTACTTACAGACATCTCATGAGTTATCGCTATTCTGTGATTTTACGAGAAGTAATGTATTGTATAAGTAGGAATAGAGCGAAGATAGGTTGGGGAAAATGGAGTCAGCAGGAGGCGTTAATGTACAAAATCATTTGCATTTCGATGTTGCGCGTAGGTAAACATTTATTAAAGTCGGTAAAAGGACGATAGAGGAGTGGTAGAAAGTGCATTCGTTGCATACAAACTCTGGCAAAAAATTTTAATCAAGCCGGTCGCTTCGTTATCAGTCATCACGTTTGAACATAATAGCATTTATCCGAATGGAACGAGACGCAACGCTTCCATGTGAATTAGGAGCTATTTAATAATATAGTGGAAATTCGCATACATGTATGAACTATGTGGTTTTATGAAGTTATATAGAATATAAAGTAGGCTCTATGTAAAACTGTCACGTTACAAGCTCAAATTTATAGAACAAGTGGATAACTGGATAACTTTTCATGTTCAGGATTCACGTTCGTGCGAGATTAAATTAGATGCCAAAAGTTTAATGGACCTACAAGGCACGAATTATGCCACAATCGGCCCTAATCGTATAAAAATTAATCAAGTTATTTCCGACATGGAGTAGCCAAGAGCAGCTCCGAAGTGCAGTTTCACTTGTTTTGAAAGAACTCCAAAGGCAAACGTTTGCAGAATGGCTCTGCTCTTTACGGAAACTATCCGCAAGGATCAATATTGCAGCCCAGCAAATAAATGTTTGTCGGCAGTAACACCGAAAGTGTGTAGTTTAAATGCACTACGTGATCGCCCTCGATAATAAGCGTTTGCTTTCTGTCCACAGTTTTAAAAACTTAAAACTTTTGCACTATTTTCATGCGCCATTCCGTGTCCGACTCGGAATTGAGTTTGACAACTATATGGGGTGGCGATTACAAAGGCCATCAGTTGAAACATTCAAAAGGTCTGTTATGTCAACAGCAAAAAGCTCTTTGAAATGTAAGTAATTTAGAGACACGAATGAAAAACGACAAATCCAACTGGAAACTACAAATTTGCAGTGATCGATCGGACCAACCTTCGACATACACCAACAGACTAGAGCACGAATAAACTGCTTATTGTCAATTAGCAAGCGCAGAGGAGATTTTTCAAGAGCTCGCTCAATGCGTTAAAAAGCGGTTAAAAATACCTTGAAATTATACGGATAGGAGACGAGAGTTCATTCAAATGGATAAATGTAAGCAGATGAGAGATGAGAAGTGCCACAAGAACGTTTAATAAAAAATTAAAACTTTTGAACTATTTATTTCTAAATGAAGGAACAAATTTCTTACTTGAGCTTTTCTCAAATAATGCATAAAAAACAGTTTGAAATTTGTTACTCTTAGAAAAAATAGCACTTTATTAAACGCCAGGACCACAAAAAATTGGGGTAATTTATTACGCTTAATTTTTCTTTTATAAGAAAAACGTTTCTTTGTTATTTTTTCATAAGAGCTTGTATTGTCCTTTGCCAAATTTTTTACATAAAATTATACAACAGTAAAAGAAGAGAAATTATCGTTGGAGGGATTTTTCGCTATTAAACACATTTTTAACAAATAGCAAAATTGGTGGATGTGCCGGGTCAAAATATTTATAAGAACTGTGCTAAGCAAACACATAATGGAGGTTTCTTTATTGTTTATTGGTGTAATACAGGGTGTTCCGTCTAAACCCCACATTAGAAGTATTGAAAGTTCTTATAAAGATATTTATCTGAGAGTTGGTACTCAGGCATAAGCTGTTGAGTTATGCTCAATGAAAATATTTTCAAGATGGCAGCACATCCGGTTATACCGGAAGTCGCTATTAACTTTCTTATTTTAAATGGAAAGCTATGTTTTTCACTGCATTTTTGGATCAGTTGAGTTATTTTAAGGGAGTTTTTATCAGCTTTCCCGATACCCAAGTTTAATCGTTTTTGAGATATTTAGGATTTTTGAAAATTTTTGAATTTGCACATGTTCCTTAAAAAATCGGTAACTCGCTTAGTTTTAGAGATTTCGAAATCATGTTTGGAGAATTGAAAGAGAAAGCCTATATCTGTTGTTCAGTGTGATCAAAGTTGGAATTGAAGTTAATAAACCCAAAAATTATAAGGTTAAGTTTGGACAACTTCAAGTACCCAAAACTTAATTTTTTCAAATGGGATGTCCCAATTTTTATTTTACTAGATGGAGGAGAATTTTTTTCTGCATCTATCTGTGTTAGCATTTCCTATACCCATCTGTGATAATTTTCAAGTTATGTTGGTTTTTTTGTTATTGTAGGAAATTTCTTAGTAACCCACAGCTATTTTTGCATAGTTTGCCATAAAAACATTTCTGATTAAACTTAAACGACAAACTCTGTTCAAAATTGTGTTACCAGACTGTGAAAACAAAACAAATTCATTGGGTGTTGGTTTGTAAAACTTTAATTTCTCATCTTTTTTTATTCGTTTCCATGGCAACCTATGAGAAAAGGCCTATGCTAATTATGAATTTATCAATCCCAACAAAAAGGTATTGTAACTTGAAAACTATTGTTAAACATAAGTATAGGGAATGTTAACACAGATCGAAGCAGAATTATATTCTCTACCATCTAGTGAAATAAAACTTTTGGCATTTCATTTGAAAAAAATGAGTTATGGGTGCTTAAAGTTTTGCAAACTTAATTTTAAAAATTTGGAGTTTGTTATTCTTTTTTAGAAATTTGAAAACACCAAAGGAAAGATCTAGGCTTCCTCTTTCAAATGAACTCAAAAATATTTCCAAATTTTTAAAAAACACAGAGTTAGGTGCAAATCCAAAAAAATTTTAAAAACCATAAATATTTCGTAAACGGCTAAATTTAGGTATAGGAACATCATATGAAAACTACCTTAAAATAACTCTAGTAATTCAAAAACGCATTAAAAAATATAGCATTCTATTTAAAATAAGGAAGTTGATAGCGACTATAACCGGAAGTGCTGCTATCTTGAGAATATTTTCATTGAGCAGGACCTAAAAGATTATGGTTGTACACAAATTTTCAGATGACTATGATTATTAGAACTCCCAATACTTCTAATGTGGGGTTTAGACAAAACAGCCTATACAATATAATTTCAACTTCATGAGACACAAAAAAAGGAAAATAAACTTAAACCAGTCACCAAGGTTTGGGCACATTTCTGCAGTTGAGTTTATATTTCTGAGTTGCCCTGTGTATGGGTGTAGGCCTGGCAGTTCTGTGGTCGATAAGAGGGCCATTTCGTAACGAGGCCACTAATTAGCGGCAAAAACCTAAACGCTTTTAAATCGAGGCAATTAAATGTCAATTCGCTGTTGGCGTAATCTGCACACTAGCACTCTGAAGAACGTCGAGCTAATTTACACTCTGTGCTTGATTAGCATGCAGAAATTTGCGTCCTTAATGTTGGCAGCAGAAATTTCGTCCGGAAATATGATGCAGTGCAGCCGAAATCGCGCAATCGTTTATCACGCGTAATTAAAATGCAATATTCAACGACTACACACTCGCTTTTACAATTAGCTAAAGTACCATACAGTAAATGGCCGTAATTGGAAAAACGGCCCTCTTGAATCTGTTTGCTTTTGCACCGTGGTTTAACATTAATGGCTGACGCTTTCATCTTAATTATTATTTATTTCGGCTCTTTCATTTCGCTAAATTAATTGGCTTGATTTTCGGTCTTGCGAAGATACTTTCACCCTCAAATGTCGATTGCTTTAATATTCAAAATGACGGTGAGGCACAGGGGACCATTAGACGAGATGCAGTTACGAAACGGATGAATATTTTATTCGCCCGAATCGAGTTAAGATTTTTTACAAACGATCACTTTGCACTGATGAAACAACCCCTAAACATTTCAATAACTAACCGTTACACCCTTTAAATGGCACAGACCCAGGTTTTTATATAAAACAATAAACTTTATATTTGCATTTTTAAAAAGCAGCTGCCGCATGTGCCATTCCCTAAATTAGAAAATATTCATTCCGGCTCATGCTCTGCAATTCCATTAGTTTTTTTGGGCTTGCGTCCTAAATTAGGCTCATTTGAGTCGAATTAGTGGCCCAGACTTGCTATCAATTACACGCGTTATTGAAGAACCTGAGGTTCGATATCAGAGTAGTTTGGAACAAACGACCGGTGACGAATAATTTCACTCGCTTTATGAATCTCAAGGGATCTCCGGCAAGATTAAGAAATTTCCAATGAAATTGGTGGGCCTTTTGTCACCCGGTATCACTGTAACGAGAACCTGAAATAAATATAATGTGACGCAGCTGAAAGGGAAGGCTCATGGATTACTCTACGATCCGGAAAACTGTTCAAACGAATAAAAAACCCGATCGGTGACTACTCGAATCAAATCACGACCTACGATACCAAATAACAATGTTTTTCATTAGGAGACGGCCCGGAAATTGGAAAAGTTAAATAAGTGGCATGCTGATAAATGCTAATGTAAGATTATTTGGAATCAAACAGATTTTACATTTAAATTAGGTTGGGGTAATGAATATTTTTATGTCTAGACGACCCGACTGTTTCAATAAAGCCGCAGTTTTAATCAGTCGCGTTATTTATGTCCATTGAGCACGGCATCGTTTTTTGAAAGTGCCCGATTAACTGCCAAAGCAAAAAACAATAAAAACTTGACAAAAGTCTGATTGTAGAAATACAAGTAAGAGGTGGTAGGAGAGGTCAATAGTAAAAAGAAATATGTTTTTCTCGAGTATTTATATTTACTTTCTGTCTTTTACTACAATGTTTTGTATTTTGCTACATCATCACACTACATTCAAATAAGTGGTATAATTGTTCAGCGATTGGTGGTAGGTATTAAGCGTTCGAGTTGGAATCGGTGGAAATTAGTGGATTCAGGTGGAAACGGTTTAGTCTGTGTGTAAGTGAAGTAGCGATCGCAATGTGCGAACACAACCTTATTATGGGATAAATTTGCATGACACGTTTTAAGCTTAGCTCTTCTGTAACACATGCACATTGCGCTGCAATCCATTAGCTGCAATTTAAACTGCAATCTAAGCGAATAGCAAATTGCTACAAGTTTCAGGGGACAAACGCAGGCAGTGTGTCGGTGTTGCAAAGCTTTGCATTCGTCGGAAATAATAATTGAAACTGCCACGAAGTGTTGTAATAAAAAGGTGTTCCGTTGGGATTATAATTGGGATTCTGTCGTTAATAAGGTCCGTTGAACGGATCAATTCAGTCGGATTTTGGTAATCTACATGGCGCTATTTGGTTCATGTGCGCCAGTATTTTATCCCGTTTCCTCCCTTTCACATGTCCGCCGGTTCTCTTTCCTGCAAATGTTCCCATTTCATCGAGATCCGGTCTAAAACACATGGTTGCTCATCGCTAGAAATGCATTGTTCTATCGCATCCTCCGGGGGCAACATTTGAATTACAAATAAGGTCAGAAGAACCGACTCAAAATTAATTTCAATTTCATGTCGGCACCGTCATTCGACCCGCCTGATTGAGACTTCAATTAGCAAATAATAATATTTTCGAACCGAATTGAAATGCAAATTTATTTAATTAAGTTTTCTCCTGTTACAGATACATTAATTTATTATTAAAGATTTGGACGGGCAAACTGGTTAAATTAATTTCCAAAGTCATAATTAAATATAAAGAGATATTCACGGATTCCATCTTCTTAATTGTAACGACAAAAACAAGAGCTCGACGACGACGCGAGAGCTACTTTTGCGCTTTAATAAAGGGATTCTTAAAATAAGTTATCTTATTAGCGAACGAAAGCGAAACTCGAATAAGCAGGAACAAGTAAACGCTATTAAAAGACTAATTGAAACTTAGATCCAGTGTGTCATCATCAAAATCAACCAACCAAACAAGCACAATTCTTTAGCCACTTATATTTATGGGCTTGTAATTAATAAGAAATCCGATTCCTATATTGACTTGGGCCCACGATATTGAATTCGTAAACATGGCAAATTTCGCAACAAAACCAATAAAACTCCCACTATTACAAGTCTTGGACACGCAAACCGGCCATTACTTGGTTTTAGTTCTTTGTCGAGCGATCCGTCAAAAAGGGCATTTGACCAAAACTCGGCTAAATCATTATCCTCCCGTAACGATTTCCTCCAAAACACTACTCCTAATACGCGGCTGATTTGCTTAAATACACCTTGCCAATGCTGAAATAAATTCTTCGTGTTATTTGTGGGCATTAAACCCTCCTTGTCGTGGAAAAAAGCGGAGGCGAGAGACTTAAATATCACATTGCGTTTCTCCGAACTTGATAATTACGGAAAAGCATACGGCGGCCATTCAAAACCGCATTTGTCAATGTTATCGTGACAAGTTCTATTGAATTAAACGACGTCCCGTGTTTTTATTCATACGTTCGCTTCCAGATCATGCTCGATGTTGAAAGACATGTCATTCGTCAATCAGAACGAGCTTTTGACGCTTACAAACTCACGCACCGGTGATGAAGAAATAAATGATGGATTGCACTTTTCACGCGTCTTAAACATAACTTCGCAGACTTAATTTCGACGAACGACGGACTCGACACTCAGACTCTATCATTTCACGGCGCAATTTTACAGATATTGCCACTTTTTTGCACAACTCTTTGTTCAATCAGCGGGCGGAGTGCACATCCATCATGGCATACACAAAAAGAGCCGCTTCACAAGCCAAAAGCTCTCACCAAATTTCGACCAAATTCAATATTGAAACACTTATTCGCAACGCAGTTGCAACAAACGGTGACCAGAAAATAGCCCACACGAAAAATGCGCACAATATAAAAGACCACAAAAAAAAGCCCACGTCGAAAAAAGCCCACACAGATAAAAACTCACATGGAAAAAAGCTCACACAAAAACCCCCAGAGAAAAAGCTCTCCATGTATAAGTCCTGTTTAATGTAAATGGGTATTACGTTTTCCCTCTATTTCCTATTCATTAATAAACTGTTTTTTTGTCCTCATTTTTTGTCAATTCACAAGAGTGACTTCATTTTAAGGCATCTTTTTCAAATTCACTATAGACACTTATTTAAGAATTACTCAAAAAATACACTACAAATAATTTGCATTAACCCAAAAAAGGAAATCTTACTTTTACCCTAAACGTTACGTTGTGCACATTTGATAATATAGTTTGCGGTGATTACCTTTTCAACATTCCAACACCGGCAGTATCGATAATCTTGTCTTGTTGGCAACATTTTTTTGCTAGCTACACTTTTCTTCACGATTTTTCGTATAGAGATAGCATCAATTTCTAATCTCTGTTAAAATGATCATTATTAGAACAGTATCTGTGTTTGCTATCTCCGGGTGTATCAACTCAAATTTCACAGTAATTTTCTCCAAAACTATTAGATATTTTAAAATAAAACAAAAGCGTTTCAAATGAGTCGATTGTAATATTTGCGGGGTGCAGTTTTAAACGTTTTATCATTAATTGCTCCTGAGATGTCCCCTACCAAAAAATTTTTGTCTATATTTTTTGAGCAAAAATAACACGCTACTTTTAATCATTCCGGTTCAACGGTTCTCAAAATTTGGAAGAGGTTCAAAACAATTTTTTAGGAAAAACTATCAATCTTAATTTTTTCCGATTCCCTATCTTACTAAACCATTTCCTAACATATGGTATAATTTTTTGAAATTGATAATTTGCGAGAAAAATATCAGAATAACAATTCAACAAATTGTGCCAAAGGAATGACAAATGCCAAGAGATCACTCAGTCTAGGTTTAAACTATACGTTGAAAAGCCGTAATCAATTTTCCGAAATTTTAAATCTGTATCAAAAAATTTAACACGGTTACACTTTTGATTATCCTAATTTACTCTTCTTGAATAGGATTGTAGCAAAAACTGATTCCAAAATATTTTTATTGTTATCCGAATAATTATAAATTTATAAATCTATCCACGATTGCAGAAATTTTTTCCAATGAGCTTTTTTCTTGTGGGCTTTTAAGTTGGGCTTTTTCATTCCGAGTTTTTTTCTAGGTGGGCTTTTGTCTTTGTGGGATCATTTTCGTGTGGGGTTGTCTCCATGTGAGGTTTTTTCATGTGCGCATTTTTCGTTGAGCTTATTTCATGGATTCGCAAAAAGCACGTAATCTGCAAAATCTATTTTAGGCGATACACAAGTTGAATAGTCGTTGGTCTACGCAGGCCAGTGTGATAATTTTCGGTTTGTTGTTTCGCGATTACCGAGAAATTAGAGAGTTGTCCGAGCCTCCGGAAATAACGTCGTTTGATACGGCCGCAAAAATTGTTAATGGGGCGCAGTTATCGGCAAAAATGTAAACCGACAGCCCGTATTTCATTTCGCTTTTGAATGTAGTTTCCGCGATGAACCGGCAACGAGTAAGTGAATACACACAGAGAGCGAGAGATACCTGATAAGCGGTCCCGCTGCTGCAGCAGCAGCAGGAAGAGGGAAAATAGTCCCTCGTCAACGGCATCGCCCCTTGAAAGTGAATGTGTCGCGCATTTATGCCGTCTCTGTCACCGATCTCATTGACATTGATGGCTTTCCATCACGTCGAAAGCTTAATAAAGAATTTTACAGCGGGGATGACCGGAAATTCCGGCGATTCGATTACATATTCATGAAAATAAGAGATAAACATTTCTGAAATTCAGATCTGTTAAATCTCGGACGGAAGAAACGTGTGGATATGTCTAGAGTATCTTCCAGGTTGCGTCATAATTTAAAATGCAATTTCTTAGACGGAACGTGACGCATAAAAGTGGGGAATTTGTTGCCGTTCCGAACACGACGTGTAAATAGTTTTGCATGCAGCGCAGACTCTCGTGTACCTACGCCGTGTTTTACATAAAATAACAACACTTAAATACGTACCTCTGATTTGCCTTTGGAAACGCAGCTTGCCACATTCGTCGGCTCCAGATTCAGGGCATCTCGCTGAAAGAAAAAAAACGTTACATGAAACGTAAAAATAACCACACAAACCAACCAAAAATCAACGCGTTGATTTTTGGTTGATTTCACGTTTTGCTCACAGTAATCAAGCTAAAACTTTCGGGATTTCCAAACGTGCCAGTAATGTGTGTAATTTGGTTATAAGAAATCGATACGACGTCAGATATGATTAATGTCGGGCCAAAAACTCGAACGAACATCGTGTAATATGTGACCCACTTCTGGTGAATTATCGATGCTTAAACTTTGTCCTGCTTGCAGTTGGTGCATTAAAACGATTTAAATCGGGTATCAAGGGTCCGGTAAAAGCGAAAAATGTTGTGTTAACCGTCGACTTCACACTGCAATTCCCTATAGCGATTTGTCCGATTTGCGGCGTTAATTAAGGGATAAACAATGAAAAAGGCCGGAGGCACCAAAATTTCCATATGATTGTGACCGGTAGCAAATAATTCCCGAATTAATTTACTAACCAGAAGCTATAATATACACAAAAGAGAATCCCGGCTTGACCACTTGATTGAATACTCGGCAAACGATCCACCCTGTATCCAAATAAATGGAGAACAAATACTTCGAGCTGAAGTGGGTACTAGAAAACATCCCTTATTTATCTCGGCGCCCTTATTTGCGGGGAGAAATTTTTAATTAAACGAACGGTGCGGCTGTTAAAAAATTCCCGGAGGCGTGAGGACCGTCTTGGACAAATTTCAAACTCGTCCTTAACCCTTTCTTTACGAGCGATAAAAATATACAAGACGCCACCAAAGCTCGTATTTTTAACTACGAGAAAGTGGAGGCAATAAAGTTTTATCTTTTCATAAAAGCGATTCCTATAGTTGCGATGACACAAACATAATTAAAGTATTAAATATGTATTCGCTAGTTCATAAACTACTATCTATTCATAAATGTTATAAATCGTCGCTCCCTTCCTACAAAAGCACTAACCCCAACGTCTGCCACCCCAGCTTTCCGATTTCAAGTGACATTGTTCCCCTACGAAGCTGTTTAGGCAAACTTAAAACAAACTTTGCTTAGATTCGCAAACAGGTTGAACAGGCAATAACTAATTTCGCGGAAAAATGTTTGCCTCCTCTGCGTTTTTCGAATTAAAAAGCTTCTCTCGCTGTCCATCTTCATATTCGTGGTTTAGCGAAAGTGTCAACGCTCGTTTAAAATCTTCGTTCTTTGACGCTCCCTCAGGGCCGTCTCGCCAGCCTCTCCGGACCAAGTGGAGACGAATAATGGTCGTCATTTGTTCCGGAACCGGAATTAACTACTTTAATTAGTTTGAGACACGTTGAATTTACGTACGTTTGCTGTCATTCGGCTACAATTGCCGATTGCTCCGGACTAGAATTGCACCAATAACAATCCAGCCCAACCTTCGAGAATTTATTCGTTCGCCCGGAATCGCACTAATTTATTATTTGACGATGCTCCTCGAAGTTTTTTGCGAAATTTCGCGGCGGTTTTGATTCGAAACTGGCGAGTTATTGCACTATAAATTTTCGAGTTCCATTTTCTCTGTTTATGTGTTATTACAATATTTCCAGGTACAATTAGCTGAAATTTATAGCCAATTAAAATTTAATTCGAACAATGAAAGGTGCTATATTCGGAATATCACAATAGCAATTGGCTCGACGGGATCGAGGCTGTGCATATAAAATAGCGCTCGACTCACGACATAATCACTCGAACAATTCGAATTAAACGAGCTAAGAACTCCAACACAAACAGCACTATTTTTATTCAATTGGACCAGTCGACGGAAATTTATTTCTACACTCGTGTTTTACAAGTTTAACAAATTTTGAGATGAGTTTTACGTCTTTTCACTTTATGAGTTGCAACAGAATTGCATTTATCGCACGAGAACTAAATGTACCACCTAAATAACGGCGATCAACTTTATTAAACTTTGCCAATTTACCGTAAAAGAAAATTTCATTTACGGAATGATGAATTTATTTTACACAACTATCTGCAGCAAAGTAAACAAATTTTTACAGACTCGAGAAAAATTACACTTCTCCGAGAGGAGCTCTCTTACCCCAACTAATTCAATACTCTATACGTGTTTTTTGTTACTCATTTGCGAATACAAGTAGAATTAATGAAAAATGAACACTAAATAAGTTTTTTATTTCGAGTCACACAAACTCTCTATGATATCAAATTAGAACATTATGTAATAATATCACTCCAAAAACACTAATAATGGAGTATCATGCATGTCTCTTCAGTTATAAAAAAATGTTTTTTAAAAAAAGCTTTTATTTAAAAGATGCACTAAAAAGTAATGTATTTCATTCACAGGAGAATATTTTTTCTTACAGGTTAAAATTCTAAAATTTATAAAAGCTTTGATCAAAATAATTCTGTAATGCCGTAGTTTATAACTCCCAAAGATTTTATAAATTTTAGAATTTTAACCTGTAACAAAAAATAATCTCCTGTGATTGAAATACATTATTTTTTACTTTTTAGTGCATCTTTTAAATAAAAGCTTTTTTTAAAAACGTTTTTTTTATATTTTTATTTTTTGCTTTTTAGTCTTTATTTATTGCATAGATTTATTGTTATTACACTGTGCATCTACCGTGACGTCCAAATGACCAACATACCGTCTATGTCGGTATAAGTTACGGTATGTACAAATCGAGAACTTCTTTGTGAACATAACCTAAAATTTTAAAACCCGATTTAACACCTTTAGGGGGTAATTAACTGTATAGAATTGCATTGTCACGCAGATTACGTAAGCATGTTAAATTTCATTTCATTGCGACTACAGGAACCCTCTCAAATTTACAAATTGGGAACCCCTTTGTAAACATAACCTAAAACTTCAAAACCCAATTTAACCCCTTTAGGATTGCATTGTCACGCAGATTAAGTAAGTATGCAAAATTACAATTCAGTGGGACAACGGAAACCTTTTCAATTTTGGCTCCGAAAAAATAACCGACAGACAGATAAACATTGTGAGTTAAATACAAGCTTTAAAAAAACTGTGTGTGATATTTTATTTTTATAGATAAACGTTTTTGTTCTTTGTCTTTTATTATGTAGGTGTTTAAATTGTGTTTTTAGTGTGTAACGAATTTAATATTAACATGTTTCAATCTTAATCTTAAGTAAATCTATTTGTAGCTATAATATTTTTGTATTTTTGTAACATGTTTTTTGCCTATTGAATTTTTTTCGAATAAATCGTATTATTATTATTATTATCATTATCAAACAAGATTAGAAATCTGTCTGATCAAATTAGTTTTGGCGTGCCATTCGCTTTAAGGGCGCAATTACCCTTAACCGCTTAAAAAGTTGGATCTTTAAAAACTTATCAAAATTCTTGAAACTTGCGAATTAAACTTTGATCTCGTGCATGCAAAGCCTTAACCGCATTTTGTTCTCGTCGCAATTTCCTCGTATCAAAGTTTCATTTTTGGTAGAATTTATCTGCGAATTCTCGTTCCAGACTGCACTATAAATATTTCTAAAAATTTGCTAGCGTAAAAAGGAGCGCGTTTGTTTGCAAGTTGTAGTAGCAGAAGGGGCGCATATAACAGTGACAAATGCCCGTATGTAAAAGCGTCTGAGTCAGCGTAAATGATTAGCAATAAAACGTTTACCTTAACAAATCGTATCATTTTTTACAAGTCTAAGTACGTGTCTTTGTCGGGAGGGTCGCGCACGAGTAATTTGTTTTTCGGTTTGATTTTCCAGAGGGAAGGAAATTCTTTTCCATTACGGTTGATATACATCACGCGCTACCGTGCATTATTTAGTAACCGGCGCAAACTTTCACCCCAAAAGTGCGAAACATTGCTGTAATGGCCCTTGCTGCACACAAATTTCGTACAAGTTTTACAATTACCGGGGAAACTTTTGTACTTAGTGTTAAGCAAATGCTATATTAACCGGCCAAGAAACGCAGCGTTTTGCTAATTTTTACACGGAGAAGCCTCGATAAAGTTAAATGGACCCCAATTAACCCTAGTCGTAAAATTATAAGAAGCCTCGCTCTATCCCGTTTTTTAAATTTCATTTTGCACGTTTGTTGTCATTTGTCAGCGCGAAACACAGTAACGGAAGTTCCATTGGCGGCGTAATAACGCTTTCCGATTCCCCGGTGTCTCTACTTTCATTAAGGCCGTGTAAGGTATCTCGAAAAGGAATCCAATATTAAGCTTATAATATGAATGCTTAGTTATTACTGCTCTGGGCAACGCTCGGTTCAACTCTTAAATATTTGAAATGGGGAGCACGAGTCTCTTATTGTTATTATGTTACAAAAGACTTTCATTACTTTCAATACTTTACAGGCGTTGAAAAATGAACGACCGATTTTATTAGATTCCCCTGAAATCGGCACGAGATAATTATTCCCTGAATTTTTGTTATTACATCGTTATTGACATTGTAAAATTCCACCTTTATTATTACCCCCCATCACAATAAACATGAAACACAAAAGCGATTTCGAAAACGTTATCGCTTGTTGAAATTGCAAATATTTTTGTCCAATCTCACCGTCATAATCACAATTTATCGATATTAAAAGTGCAAAAAATGAACGCGCTAACGACCGAGATTATTCCATTCGATGCAAATTTCCAATCGAAAAATAAAAGCACGATTCAAGAGATAAGAGAGAGGAGTCAAACGTTGCAAAGCACGTCTCCACCTCAATGATTAGAACGAAGTAAGGGAATTCTAACGCTGAACTGATTTCGAATTCGGTACGTGTGCGACTTCGAAACTGATTTCCAAAACAAACCGAACGGCCGAAGAGGCAAATTGAAACCAAACCGGCTTTTTGCATCAAGAAGCTTTCATTACGAAAAAGCTCATCAAGCCCAAGTTCACATTTTGACCAAGACATTATTACCATTAATAATACGATTTATTCCAAAAAAATACATTAGGCAAAAAACATGTCACAAAAAATACAAGAGTACAAGAATACAAGTAGATTTACTTAAGATTAAGATTAAAACATGGTAATATTAAATTCGTTACTCACTAAAAGCACAAACACCTACATAATAAAAGACAAAGAATAAAAACATTATCTATGAAAATAAAATATCACAGTTTTTTTTCTAGTTTAGAATATCTTTTATCACAATATTTGTAGAATAAAATTCTCACATGTTATAAAACCATTTTTCACACAAATAATTTTTTAATTTCAACTTTACTGTTTTAAAATTCTTCTTAAACAATTCTTTAGGTAGGTGATTATATATTTTAATTATTTCACTTTTGACGCTCCACAAAAAAGATTTAATGCTTTTTTTTAATTGTTACACACTCTAAAATATTCAGAGATGTTAATGTTAGAATGTTATATTTGATAAAATATGGTCTACAGGAAGGAAGAGGTATTTCTTAGACATTGCTCTTATACAGCGTTTTTGTAGTCTCTTTATCCCAGTTATTCCAAGAGCATTCCCCCAGAAAATACAGTACAATACAGTATTTTAAAACTGAAGAGACACATGCACGATACGCCATTATTATTGTTTGTCTAATTTGATAACATAGAGAGCTTAGTTTAGGAGCTAGGGTATCTATGTGAGTGTTCCATTGTAGTCTTGAGTCTAGATGGACACCTAAAAATCGAACACAATCAGGTGTAGTTAGCTATGCTTCGGGAGTGATAATCCTAAGATTATGTTCCAGCATATATGACGAATGGAATTCTACAAGTTCAGTTTTTGATGTGTTTAAAGTGCATTTTCTTTAAACTCGGGAAGCTTTTGCTTTACTTTTTAAGGTGTCATAATGATCCCATACGAGATAATTTTAGAATCCACAGCAGCTGGCAAGTCGTTTGTGTATAGCATAAACAGCAAGGATCCTAGGATAGAACCTTGTGGAACTCCTCCCTGAATAAATTGAAAATTTGAAATAATGTCTTCATTGCTTTCATTCCTGAGTTTTGTATGTTGAGGTCTTGAGGTTACAGCATCAAAAGCTTTCGATAAATCTAAAAACAAATCTAGTAATTTTTGTTTTTTATTTATGGAGCTAATTGTTTATAATTTGATAAACAGCTCTTTCTGTTGATCTGCCATTAATGTAGCCATTTTGTGTGTTAAAAAGTATATTATATTTGTTAAAAAAATTAAGTAACCTTTTTGCGATTATTTTCTCAAATATTTTGGAAATATTATTCAGAATTGATATTGGTCGATAATTGTCTATAAGATGCTTCTCACCCTTTTTGTATATTGAAATTATATTGAATTTTTTTATTATAGAATTAACTTCAATTGGATTAGTTAAGTTCAAATAGATTGACTGTGTAATATTACAATTATTTCTTTGATTCTTATTATTGTAACTATTAGATGTAATAAGAATTTATTCTGCTTATTGTTTGAAGATTATCTTCATTATCTTTCTTCAATTGAGTTATTTGTTTATTATGGGTAATTTTATTTGCCCATTTAATTTATTGGAAGATCACCAGGAGAAGGTGCAATCGGTTAGCGGTCGTGAAAATTTTATGCGGGTTGACAAAAGCGCACTTTTGAGAAATGGGCCAATAAGGAGTACAAGGATGAGGCAGTTAACACGTGTCAGGATCCATCAATCACGCCGCCAGAGGCGCTGGAGTCGCTTCCTCCTGCTAGCACGCAAGCAAGCAGCAGGAGCTTATGCGGTCATTGTTTGCTGCGCTTTTATTGGCCAATCTCGTGTGATTTTATCCAGAATCGAGCAAGTTAACGGTGCCCTGACCCGTGGCTTCGTATCCGCAACATAAATTTCCGCTTAATACGTCGAAAAACGCATTCAATTATGCCCTCGACGAATTTATTTAAACGACGAGCCTTTCTGAACGAACGATTTTGTCAATGGTTGGAAAACACTTGAGGATTTGCGATTTTTGTGTTTTCGGTTAATTACAGTGGAGTCGTTTGAGCGACCCTCTGTTTACGCTCGAGATTTCAGAGTCGAGTTATTAAATTGAATATCGAGAAACACCCCTTATTCTTTGTGGAGAGAGACCTAATGTCAATGTTTGGGCATTGAGTGATTACGGAGGCACTCCTACGTTTTACTTGTATTTGCTGAAGGGACATTTATAGAGACGCCTCCGGCCCAGAGGGGAGGATCATAGACATTCATTACTCCTAATATCTTTTGTGCATCGATTTTAAACGAATCGAAAAGCTGCGCCAAAGTATCGTGTCGGGTGAAATAATTATGAAATTTATAAACTTGCAAATCTTTTGTTATCCACTCGAACCCCA
The DNA here is from genome assembly GCA_939628115.1 of Tribolium freemani. Taxonomy (NCBI): domain Eukaryota; kingdom Metazoa; phylum Arthropoda; class Insecta; order Coleoptera; family Tenebrionidae; genus Tribolium; species Tribolium freemani. Next base: position 31,185,421 of record OW626784.1, on the reverse strand, counting down.
TCGTTGTAAATGATTAAAGCGAAAATTGCAAATACCTCTTAATTTTGCGGAAAGTGTGTTTAATAACATTCGCACGACGCTGAAAGCTTTTTAAGCGGAAAATCAGTCGTTCACCTTGCATTTTGGGCCGAATTTCGTTTAAAACGTTGTAATCCTGTATTTTCACCTTCGCTACGAAGCTTTTAAGCATCCTGCTTCCATCGGATCTTGTTTTCAGCAAATATTGACACTTTATCTATCCGATTTTCTCGACCCGTCTCTGCTCGCTTACTCATCAACATTGGTTTTCAGTCGTGTTGTTGGAGCCTTTTTGTGCAGAAATCTCCGCACAAATTACACCATTATCTGCTTCCATTCAAAATTATTATTTCTTTTTCGGCTCAAATCTCCTGCTGAATTCGATTTCACACTTATCGCACCGCAACAATTTTCATTCGGAAAAAGTCGCGACGGATAATTCTTTGTCCTTAGCTAAACACGGAAGCGCTCCGAATGAAGTATTGTCTCCCGGTTTTTCCACGATTTAATGACATTTATTTATTAGTGACGACGGAAGTTGGACAAGTTTTATCAGTGCTCTTGTCGGTAATTAACATTTTAGATCGCTCCGACTGCAATATCGTATTCCTTTGCAATGTGTGCCTCCCAATTTTAATTTCACTCGAATGTCTTAGATATAAGCAAACACGATTCATATTACAAGCTAACCGACTTCAAAGAAACAGTGTACAAATAGAAAACGTAATACCGGAATACGTCTATGTCAACAATAATCAAAACTGGAATTGAAATTGCAGGTATTCTTCGCTCAACCGACTCACAAATGCATGTACACAGCGTTCCACGACCATTTTATCCAACAAAATCGCGTTCTTAGCCTTCGTGCGATTCATCAAATCAGCAGTTTGAAACTTGTTAATTAATAAATGGAATAAATGGTGAACTTTGGGCCAAGCCCATTGCATCTATGATAACCGTAATCTATAAAGGCCTGCGCGCATTTCAACTTATAATTGGAATTCCTCTTCTATTGTGCAGTCGGCAAGAAATATGGCTTCAATATTGTGCCAATCTGCAATTACATATTTATTTATTTCCGAGCAATCCTTTAAGCGATTATCAGCGTTTCCACGTCGGCAGATAATCAAATGATGTACAATTAGAAAAAGCACACAATAACCCATAACTCGGGCCAAGTTCTCGTGAATGGGTCTGTTTAATGCGCTACATTTGTCATGTGCAGTTGATTACATTCGGCCGATTTGTGTGAATGGGTCCGTGGTTTCGATAAGGCCGCTGTGGTGAACATGACCGTCGGACGCATTTGTACCATGATAAGATGACAATGGATGTGTGCTCATAGACCGGCTTTATTGGACGCATTTAACACACAGTTTCGGCCCAAAGCCGATACTCAATTAGAATGGTGTGTTTGGCTGCCTGTTTTTAATTGTGGGCTAATGACGGTTGCGGGATATTTATTAAGTGGGCACTATTTCAGTTTGTTTTATTTGCTCGTGACTAGTCCAGCGATACTGTAATTATAGGGCAGTATATTCACGCACGGCAGTTCGCAAGATTAATTGTTTTATAAGTGCAGCTTACTAATTCCATCTGCATCACGAATAATCCGCAGATCGGCTTAGCCGTCCATCAAAAAAACAATAGTTCCAATCTTGGCCGAATGCGTTTTAGATTGGCTCCAGCTTCCCTGAGGATCGTCTGATGTGATGTGGGATCGACGTGACGCAGGATCGAGAATTAATAACTAGATGTGGGAATTGCTTAAAAGTTTTTTCGGCCCTTTCTCGGATTTATCTGATACGCGATAAACACGTGTATTGCACGCTTTATTTGGCGACGAGCCGAAAAAGGGGATAACACCCTCTTCCGATATCAAAAAATGCTTACATGAAAACTATTTTAACTGGTATCGGATTTGGAGTTAAAGGTTGGGGTCGTGTGTCTCGAGAGGAATGAAAATGCGTTCGAAACTTATCATTGGAAAATAGAAAAATGCCCCTAGCGGGGAGTGCGCCAAGGTCGGACATGATTGATCCGATGGTATACATTTTAAATGAGAGTTTATGGTTTATTCGGGGGGAATGGGCGCAAATCTCTCCGCAGGCCAAGAAAAAACGAATATAAAATCGCACGTTACGGCAGGGGAATGTTAAAAATTAATGCTCCATGATGCGGGTTACGACCACATTCTGATCGACTTTTTCAACTTTTTCCTAACTCCTCAATAAAACATAGAAATTAGAACAGTCTTTATGAACTGATAACAATGGGCAATAAAATTTATGCTTATTGTACAACCATGCCCAAGTGGAATCATTTAATAAATAATAGTAAAAGTCAGAACGTTTTAAGAAGAGATTGAATGCAATCAAAATTTAAATTTAAATTCGTATTTCGTAAACTCTGTTATACTCTGATAGCAACATTTCTTCTCTGTTAAATAACAGCGGCAAAAACCTCGCCATAAGCTAACAGTGACAGATCGAGACTTTTTGGAATGTTAACAAGAAATTGTACAATGTGTTCAAAAATTGTGTTTCTTCCATTTATTTTACATACAGAGAATGGTTTAGCAATATTTTGTATGTGAATTTGGCATAATCAGACGAGTTAAAAACCCTTATATCATTTTTCCAAAAAGTGCATACTTTCTTCAAATTTTTCTGTTAACCCACCTATTGAGAGCCACTGTGTGGTTTATAGTAGTTATATTAGCAGCTAATTTTTTCCATAATAATGGACATAATAATGGATAATAACAAAATGGACGTTTTGACAATTTTTAAATAGTGTTACTAGCATGTTCATTTGTGTGGGAGGTTCCAACCCCTGTTCTGTCATAAATTTCTTTTTTTTGTTAAATTTTATAACAAAACACAAATTGAAATAGATGAATTACGGAGTGGATCAAGAAGTTAATTTACCTCTGCTGTTTTGTCAATAATTTTAAATGTTACGCTAATTTTTATCATTCTAGTTCAGCGGTTCTCAAAATTTGGGACTTCAAAAGTTCGGACAATGTTTTGGGAAAATTATTTTCGATTTACACAAATTTTACTTAATCGATTCGTTTTGCCATTCTCTATCTACCTCTAAATTTTTGCCAAACCATTCCCTAGCAGGCTGTATATGTTCTCTCCTTCACCGATTAAAATAATTTGAAATCAATTCAATTATTCCTTCACAAGACAGAAATTGTCCAAAACAACCTGTTCTGCACTTTTAATGGAACTTTTTCTAATACCAAGCTCGAAAATATGACTTAGAAAAGCAAATTATACAGAATGTATCCCTAAATTCTGTTAGGTTTTATTGATAGAAATTGCAAAGATTTCACCAAAATAGATGTACGAGTATTAATGTTATTATTTAAGGCATTAATTGAAGCTATACGACGTAAATTCTTAACACTTCTTTGTTTTCTATAGGATAGTGTGCCCACCTCGAGGCTACAATCATACTTTACTGTTAAGTTGATTTAACTGTATGTCATTAAACCTTCGCCGTTCAATCTGCATCCTTAACTTCCTTTATAATATTCTTAATAATAAGAATAAAATTCCCTTTCATGTCCCTAGAATTAATTCTCGTAATAGCCGAACTTTTTATTCGCATTTTTTGCAAATCTATGCAGTAACTGAAGTGAAAATAATAAAAATATGGACTTGGTAATAAGATTTAGCTTTTTTTGAGTAATTTGGATCGATCTGGGAGAAGGATGGGTACCCGTGTAGCCACTTGAGGCGCGCCTCGTGTTTTTCAGGCTCGTCCTTCCGCTCGCTAATAAATTTACGATCTTGGGTTAGTTAACCATCCAATTTTGATTCCATCATAATCAGGGCGGTACCGCCTTATACAAATCAGTCAGTTTCGGCACGCGAATAATTTACGATTAGGTCCTAGTCACGAATTCGTAAACTCTCAAAAAATCATTCGAAAGCGTATTAATGGCGCATTCTCTCCCCTCCCCCAATTTATTCCACAATAATTTACAGTCGGGCATTGTTTAATAAAATTCTTAACGAGAGCGAGCAATTGAACCGTCATCTGCAGCGGTCCGGCCGCTCTCCTAATCTGAACCTGCCGTTTAAATGACTCGTCCATAAATCTCACTTTTATATCGTAACGGCCGTTGTCGCCGCCACCTATGATCGCTGCAACGTTAGCCTGGTTTTAATTAATGGCCGGTAAAAATAAAAGCCACCGACTTCAATATCGCCATTCTTTATGAGGGATATTTTCGCAACGGCGTTTTATCAACGCTGCGCTGTTTGCCCGAGTTAATTTTTAATTTCGGCGGTTGGCGGCACTGCCAACGAAAACGAGATAATTACAACGGCTCGAATGCTAATTGGAGAGAAAACTTCTTCGTATGCAAAAAATATATCCACTTAAAAAAACTGGTCAAAACCTGGATTTCGTTTGTTGTTGTTTGTTGTTGACGCAATTATCCGAAAGCAATATGCGACCGTAAACGTACTATTTCCGGCCGCAATCCACAAAATTGCTTCCACAAGTTATTTATCTAGTTTAATAATACTGATAATGCCTGCTAAATAATTAAAATAGTTGATTAACGTTGTAATAACACCGAATCCCCCGGGTTTTAAGAAAGTATCTTTTAAATTATTCGCAATCCAATTACTCTACAACAAGGGCGGTTATGTCTGTCTAGACGCACCTGAAAAATCGCCAAAAACGTAAAATTTCGGTCGCCCCTTAGTTCGGGTAATAAATAGGTGACACCGCATCGTAAGTCCTAATCAAGAGAGGGTAAGGAGTCTCGTTTGGGCGTCAGTAAGGTAGTAAACTAGCGTGTTCATCATGCATTATGATGGTGGATATGACCTGCACGCAGGGAGAAGTGTAATAATCTAAGGGATATCAGCGGTGGGTAGTGCAAGTAACACAAGACAAATGGGGACATAAAACCACGCACTAAACGCAGAATTAGCCAAGCAAAAATCTTACCTCGCAGCTGGATTGGTTGATGTTGCTGAGGTTCAGCCGGTAGACACGATCCCTGCAAAAAAATCACATTGAAAATAGGAAATAATTGCCATTCCCAGTTGGTTGACGTGAAATCTTCAATTTTTGGTCGTTCGAAACAAAAAATCAATGGACTTTTGTTTGGGGATGATTAAATTTTAAAAAGTTCGAATAATGCATTTCGACGGAATGTCAGTCACATGTATTGCCATGTTCCGAGCTGTTAATATCCGGATTTTTATTCGAGTGGCTGCAGAACGAATCGAATACAATATCAACGTTTTGTGAATGAGTTAGATGAGAACGACGGTTTTCAATACGTGAAAACGCTTTTAGACAGTTTTATAATGGGAGTAGCTGAGAAAACTTGCATTTCAGTAGATGGGCGAAATAATTTTGGTGGATGCGCCGGGTCAAGTATAAAGCATCGATCGTTCTAGTTTCTAATAAGGGTGGAACTCCTAATTAATTGATTATTTAGTGTGTTGTACAATCCCCAAGGTGTCGATTCGATTTTCCCCGCCAGTGAGGCGAATTAGAAAATTTTCCGTTGGCGTTTTATATTATGTAAATGAAATAATTCCCAGTGGTGTGAGATACGCAACTATCTTCCGCATCTTGTGGAAACATTACAATACACTTACCATAAAACGAAGAGTATTAACCGTTAACTCGAGAGTATCATAAAGGTTTTGCGAAAATACGCCACAACTTACATATCTATATTTATCTAGTTCATCTCTGTTGTTTTTCGTGAAACGGCGTGCGTTTTTCCTTGTCTTGAGGAACATCAGCAGCTGAAAGGATATCGTGTTTCTCGCCGTTCGGGCACGTCTGGCGTTTTCCCTCCAGATGTGTTGCATAAGATATGCACATTTGGAAGTATAAATTCGAGTGAGCAACTTTGTGGCAGTGCCATGTATTTGTAATTAGTCAAATTGCCGGAATCTGGTGTTTGAGTGTTATTATGACGCGATGTTTGAATAGGCTGACATAAACAGTTTAATAATGTACACAACCTTTACTGCGTTATGATGGGAACGAGTCGTGACAAGATATCACTGTCAGAGGGCGACAGACGTGCCGTGATACGCCAGACGAGGACTAAAAGTAGCAGTTTTATGTCAATCACGTCTGCCATTAAGACAAGCCAACAAAAGCCAATTGTAATGATATTACTGTGAAATTGTATTTCGACTTGTCCATGGCATTATCTTCAAAAACAGAAATAATTCGACGTCCCGAGGCGGTCTCCTTGTCAGTATTGTCACGCAAAATTCGAAATAACTTTGCGACAGATAATTGCGAAGCTGTACTTTGACGATTGAATTTTCAACAAAATTACACATTGTTCTAATTTGCAGTGCGACCTTTTGTCTTAACGCATCGACTCCTCGCAAATGAAGCTATTATTAATTGTGAAGAAATGCGTGTCTTTGAAATCTATTGTACTTATTATTTACTGGCGGCAATTATTTTTAATTGCTTTTTTCTCAATCGAGTTCCAACGTCTTAATATTCAAAAGCACAAAGCCTCCCCTCCGCGCCAAGCGCCAAGAACAATTAGACAGCTCCTCAAATATTTCTAATAATTTTTTAAGTAACTTGGTGTTGAGCGCTCCCACCTTCACGTGCTGAAATCAGTGGAGGCAAAGGTGAAGTATGCGTTCATTTGCACTTTGAGATAATTACAATTAAGGCCATTGCCTTAATGATACGGCACTTTGCGTGTTAATATAATTCGTGGTTTCCAATACTCGTTCCATTAGCATGCGCTTCACGGTCTGCAGATATAACTAGATTAGCATCTCCTTTGTAGCAAGTTGCCGAACGGTATGTATATGTAAGTTGGGTGATGGTATGCAAGCAAGACTTGGAAATCGTCTTCTCTATACATGTCTCCATAATGACAGCATCAACCTACGTGGTATTTCGCGCTAAGCTACCAAAGATTATTCCATTATAGTAATGTGTAATGTCAGTGGAGAAGTAACCGCACGTCCCGAAAGCACGACACTAATTCGTACTCGAGTACTAGACGCCATTCTGACGGCGATCACAAAGCAGAGAGGTTTAACACGATTTATTCTTGGACTGGAATGACGTCGATAATGTAAAATTCAACTCGGACGTAAATTCATTGATTAGAATTGACGCATCTGGAGGGAACACAACATTCATTGATGGTCAACAGTTATCATCACTATTTAATCAGCGGATAACAGCCAATAATCTGCTAATCTATTTTAAGAAACGTTGGAAATAGTATACAAATGAATAATTGAAGAAGAGAACCACCCACATAATTTTTTGAATTAAATTTTAAGTCAATATTTCATTCATAATTCATTTGATAATTCCTCTTTTAGATCCTTGTGACGTTAGCATTTGAACTATCTAATTTGTGAATATTTTATACAAGTGGTTTCAACCCATTCATGTTTTTCTATAATAAAAATAGCACGAGGAAATGTCTTTTATTAGGAGTTTTGTATTAGATCGGTAGCTATATTTGGCCAGAACACGTCATTTATGTCCCGGTGAAACATCAATATTTTTCGGATTTTAATTTTACATTAGCAGCTTAATTCGTTTTACTACAAGGAATCAAGTGCGTGGGACGGTATCATAACCCGTTCAAATACCGTTGTATTTAGAGTATTGAACCTTGAAGTAGTGGCATATCGGTCGGGTAGTTTTCATAAAAACCTCATTCGAGAATGATTTTTTGGAAAACAAAAATACAAAAATTTAGAGGCTGTTCCACCAGAAAAAAGAACGTGGTTGAATATTAAATTTTTCTTTTGCTTTTAATTGGCTAAAATTTAACCAGGAGAATCCCGAAGACTACTTAACTCCAGTATAGTTATTTTTTTTGTGAACACCTTGTGCCCTAGTTTATCTTCCGATCGCGCCTTGGAATAGACAGTTTCAAAAGTTAAAAAGCTGTCTGTGTTGGAAATTGATTTTAGAAAATTGAAGCGTCAGTTTGAAAAGCGTAAATTCAGTTTCGTCGACGTTGTCTTTCTGATAATTGAGTGAAAGAGTTGTTTTTGATGTTGAATAGCGTTTCACGTGTTAATTCCCTCGGGTGGGTTAAAATATCGTGGAATATCTTGAAATGTTGCACATTTACATCTTCCGGCGAGTTTGGCTATTCGTATAATGCATCTCCGTTTGCCTGTGTTCGATAAGCGTTTGGTAAACCGACGTTTTCAAAAGGCACAGTCATGCGGAAATAATGTTTTGAAAATAGCGGCGTTGTGCCGGTTCCTTCCGCGCTTTCGAACATCATATCGCCTCGGTTCAGATCTATAAACAAGCCGAGTTTTATCAGTCAAAAGTTGACTTTTTAATTCGGGGCGAACGTCTGGAGAGAAGCCAGCAAGAACAAAGAAGGTCGTAATAGCGGTTATGGCCAGTGATTTACTAAATCTGTAATAGAGTAACAACTTTATCCAGTAGTTACTGTAAATAACCGTAATTTACTCGCAGACTGGTCGCATTATACCAGAAAACAGCTGCGTTAGCGCTTTCGACTCTTCTCTTCGTAAAAATTTTGAACGGCTGCCAAAAGGTAGCGGCGTGATTTATCATAACTTGTCATGAATTAATTGAAATTCTTCCCAAATCTTGTACATCATTATCGACGGATTAACGACGAAAATTTAAGCAAAATTTGCACATAACGAGCGCCTCGATCACATTCGCCGCTCTAAATACCGCGATAACATCACGAACACGTATCCTAATAATAAACACGTAATGTTAGGACTGATCGAAGGTAAACATGATTGCCTAATGTAAACTGCAAGGATTTATTTCAATACCGAGCTTTGATTAAACGTGCAAGTGCTATTATCCGAGATCAAGGGCTTCACCTGGGCAACAATCCGAAAAATCAGCATAACATAATTAGAAGACATGCTGACCATAGACATGTTTGTTGTTTTTCCTTCCTGTAGGGTTAGATTAAGCACCGGAAAGTTTCTCTGCATGATGTTAGAAAAACTTTTCAAGATACATCTTTATCATCTCCCGACCGTCAAGCATATTCGTAAATCACTTTTATTATTTTCTATAAACACGACTGCAAGTTTGGGTTTTATTTGGCTTGCAACAAACTTGCCGCCGAATAAAACTGACCAAATCTTCCGGCTGGAAATCGTCTCACGACTCCACGCTGTAATAACAGGGGAGTCGCGGATATGTCTCATTTCTCAGCGTCGTTTTCTGCTTGGAACAAATCGGACCATCTCGTTCCACTATGATTTATCTACTGAACACAGAGTAGGACCAACGACAAAAACATTTCCGCCGAAAGGCCCCATAAACTCATTCATGTTAATCGACCATGGAACATATTTAAGGGAGGAAAGACTGACCGAGAGAAAAAGTACAGAACAACTACAAGGAGTTATAGCAGAGACATTGGCAGAGCGGGCATTCTGATAAATCAATTACCGATTCCGAGAAATGTGGGCGAAAACTTTCTGTTTGGTGTTTATTATGCTCGTCTTCGGCCTTTATCCCGTCCTAATGTCCGTCGAGCTTCCAGTAACTCTACTGATATGAAACTAATGATGCACTTTTTGGCTTCCCCTGATAACTGGTGATTGATGACATTTGCGCGATAGAGGCACTCCAGTGGAATTCCTCGGTTTTTCTTCGGCGAAACATGTTTTAGGAATGTTAGGTGAAGCGAGCAAACTAGTCTTTAAAGACAGTTTATTTCTCCATTTTATGAATCTATAAATAACATAAAAAGTAATGAATTCGTCGCTCCCAGTGTATATTTAACGCTTTTAGGAGATATATTTATCTTTCTGTCATGCTTTCCTGTGCAAGCGCGTTCTTTCGATAAAGTTTGCTTTTGTGATTCCTCACCGTCTACATTTATTCCGGTTTGGAGACACATTCCATATGTTTTTATTTTTTGCGTGTGTCTTATTTTTGTTTGCCGCTTTTGAATAAAGATGGATGTTGGCTTGTCACAACTTGGCATCATTTATTATTTAACCGTAACTTTAAAGTTCGCCTCTAATCTATCTCTGGATTTTTTCGCCGTGAATTAGAGGCGATTGCTCGAGTTGTGCTCTCTTCCTTGCGACGTCGCCCGAAGGCCAATCTCGTTTTATACAATGGCAATAAATTGTCGTCTTATATTCACAGTGAGTGGTTGCATTGAATGCCTCCGGTTCGAGGGAGCATCTACGTGTACGTGGCAGGAGATAAACTAAAATGAAGATTTTATATCCCTTCCTTTTGCGACAATCCACTGTCTGAGAGTTGTAAACATGTCTAATCTATCAAAGTAAGGGCCGGTATCGCGCCCATCTCTATATTTCAGCCAATTTGTGCCACCAGATTGTATAGTTTCCATTTTCCGGGCGCCGGAGAACTTTCGGGACGAGTTAATAGGATTAGATTTTTATGGACAATGTCATATGTTCTTGTGTGTTTACAACTCCAATTTCGGATGTGTTAAACAAACAAGACGTTCGCACACAGTCTGGAAACTCTCCACGGACTTCTAATTGATAAAAGAGAGCTTTTGCCAGATGACCCTACGGACAATGCCGACACGAACCACCAGATTATCATAATCTGTCATAATCTCTTCGCCATTGTCGAGCTTTTTCACGACAAAGGCAACAAACGGAGGTTCGCACGGCCCTGATTTCTGCAGCTGCGACAAATACGACTGAGTTGTCACAAAACTACTTTTCCAAACTCCGACTGCACCCAGCTGCACACATTTGCACTGACTATTATTTACAATACTTTATCACTTTCAAGAAATGATCGGCACACTTATATACAGGGCCGTTCCTAGATGCTTGGCCGCCTTTGTGCCAACTTTAAAAATGCCGCCCTCATGACATGACCCATGTTAAGTTTTTTTTAATTACTAAGTTCTAGTTTTTGTTATGTAATATATAATTGAAATAACTATAAACACTATAAACACTTTTTTTATAATAAAATTTTACCCACTGTAGTATCAAATGAGTATATCCTGGAAAAAAAAGGAAAATTTTTTTCCGAATAACCGTTTTCAAAATAAATTTTTTTTAGTTATGTTTGAGATAAAGTGTACGCCACTAATGTGTTCGTAAGTAGTGATAGGACAGATTAATTTAAGCATGGTATTCATTTGATGACAATGTACTTGATCATTGCAACAATAATCACTGTCTATTATCGATGTTCATGACGAAAACAAACATGATTTCTTCCATTTAAATTCATGAGCGTCGTAAGTGGTACGGATTAAGGAGGCTCTACCCCTACGAAATAAAATCGTAAAAATGGTACAGATCGTACTATTTATCCTTAGAAAGCTGTGATAAAATTTTGTGGGTTTATTTAAGAATCACCCTGTATATAATATAAAAAAATACGTAAAACAATAAATATATAACAAACACAAAAACAAGTTACAGACAATTAAAGCAAAGTCTTTCTTCGGGCTTTTGCAAAGTCAAATTCATCTATTAATTTTGTGTAATCTAATGCCTCACAAACTTCATTTTCAATTGAAATAATAGCTAGATCTCTCAATTTCTCTTGCCCCATAGAAGAACGCAAATAAAAAATTATTTTTTAAAATTTTTAAGACTATAAACTACAACAGTTTGTTTTCGGAAATCCATAAAAAATTATTAATTTAATTTTTGTCAAATAGTTTAAAAGTTATCTCTAATAAACTTTTGAAATTTTAACGCGAGCAGTGTATTATCTGTCCTTTACAGCAACTTTACAGTAGCTATCCTCTACTACTCATCTAGTAGTTAGCGGCCTGCACCCTTGGAAAAAAATGCAAATTTTTGGTAAATCAAGTGGCATAGCAAGATTCTAGTAAAAATAAATGTCTATTGGAATAAAATTAACATTTGCTGCAATGTTCCTAAATCTTCAATTTAGAAAAAGAACTTTCCCCAGATGCCACCGTAACCGAAACTGTTAAAAATATTCTTAGACTTATAACAAAATTTGGAAAAGATGAAAATAAATTGTTACTGTATAAATATTTAATTATTTCAATGGGATCAATTATATTAATCAATGTTTTAAAAGTAAGAATTTCCTAAAAAAGTTCGGAGGCAATGATATCTCTCAATTCACCATCTTTAAGTACAATGTCAAGATCTGCACAAGCTTTTGGCAATTCCTCATTATCCAAATTTTGAAAATTGTTTAAAAGAGATCATTGTATCATTGATCTCTATCTTTGTTGTCAACTTTAACGAGATAGAAACCAGAACCTTTTTGTTTTAAGTTACTTGAGAGCTAACAAAAATATACATACGATTTTTAAATATTAAGTTACTTTTGATAAGGCAGAATTCTGCTTATTTATCGATTCGCGATTCGCAGATAGTCAACTTTATAGTTTCTCGCAAAGAAAATATGTTACGAAAGTCTCCTATAACCACTCTGTACAATTTTCCAAGGATTTTTTTGTTATGATAACAAGAATATAAACAATGTAGACTTGATATAATTTTTTTTTTGGGTTTTGGCCGCCCCTTAAAATTGGCCGCCTTTGTGCGTGCACACCCTGCACACCCGCTAGGAACGGCCCTGCTTATATAACAATTTTATATGTTTGTACTAGTGAATATTGACCAAAGCTATAAATCTTACAATGCATTTCGGCTCATTTTTTAAAACAGATGTTGCAATAAGCCGGTACTGAGTGAAACTCTAACTCAAATTTTACTAAGGCCCTGTCTTAGGCCGCATCAGTGGCTGCATTGTTGGTAACTTTTTTTGTAATAGTTGTGCTGTTTAGTTAAACTTTTTTTTGGTCTAACTAACTAAAACTAGTCCGAGGTTCGCCTTTTAATTTTTTCTCAGAAACATTTTGCACAAAATTCACTTTGAAAGTTACCAATTTGAAGGGTCAATTTTTTGCGCCATTATAAGCATTTATTTTTTGTTGAGTGGTGAAGTTGCAGGCAGCATTTGTGTGGCGTTTAAATAGTTGTGATTAGTTTGATGGATTCGAGGAAATGCGCTTAATTTTTGGGATTGGTTCAGGTCTGGTGATCTATCGGTTGTGAGTTAACAACATCAGAGGCAATTAATTTGTGGTCCATGACGACACAGCGCCAAAGATGTTATCAATCTGCTGTAATCACATGATATTCGGGTAGCCGGATCCGAGATAATGACATAACCCGATCTAATTTAGTCTGCTCGGCTATTACAGTGGATTGTAGACGTCGGTGGTCCGCAGGTCCTATCTAACCAGGCTATCACCATAGTATTAATTACCCCAAGTCCTCCCACTTCATTCACGCTACTTTTGACAAACTAACCGTGATGATGGCTAGAAAGCGCCGGCACCCCGTCCCCCAACTGCATAATGTGCCTTCATCATGATTGATTACTGCAGTCGGAGAAATAATAGGTGGCGTTCCAATGTCAGTTTCGAACATCACTGACGAGTACACTTTATTTGCCTTAATTCATTTTATGGCCTACACAATGACTGTCAATTTACGGCTCGTACGAGCTGAAAATTATGATGATTGCGACCAATCGGCCTTTTTAAATTTCACAATTTTAAATAACGACAAATACCAGTTGGAAATTTATTTTCAGCTCGTTATACCCAACCTAGCACGACTAATTAACGTGTTAAAGCCAAACAGATGGACACAGACAACCTCCACTTTAACAATGTGAGAAAATACCCACATTTTTTACCAGATTCACACAAACATTTCATAAGTTTTTCACCACAAACAAGTTATAGGTAATGAGCCGTGCTGAATACCTAAGGTCATTAAGGCACAAAGCGGCGACATGAAACCGTCACAAAGCATTCACACTTTTTGCCCAAGTACTTGCTCATTTCTAGCACACCCTGTAGATGTGTTTGTGTGTTTTCCGAAGGTCGTAAATTAGGCGGCTAATTTGAGTAATGGGCCAAAATCTGACGTTATAAAGTAGCAGTTCTCGTGACTGAGAGTCCACCTGAACTATACCGAGTAGAAAACGAATGGATTCTAATAAGCATAAAATGCTTTAGTTTTGGTGGCAGCGGCTTACCACACGCTCCTCCGTTGTACGGCTGATGCTAAACCGCTTGTTACCGCGTGTTCACGCACCACGCTCTACCGAACGCCCTCGCAAAGCTTTCCGCCTCGATACTCTCTCACGCAAAATTATGGATGCAGCAGAAAAACGGACACGTTTAACTACTACCTAACGCACTCCCTTGACGCATTGCTCGATGCGCGAATACAGAGGCGATAAGAACAGTGCGAGGGCAAGCAGAACAACACAGATTAGAGATGCTGTAATGAACTTGGAAAGTTTGTTCCTTGTCTTAAATATGTAGCCTTTTCACGAACAGAGTGATAGCAATTAATTTTCGTAGTCGTACATTTTTAAAAACTTATTGTTTGTGTGCGCTTGGGACAAGTAAATAAATCCTTTCGTTTTTTTTAGAAATTTCACTTTATTCATGATGTCATTGAACATGTCAAGAAACATAATACTGTGAAACCTCCCTTATTAGGAGGTTGTAGAAACGTAACAAAACCTATATTAAAATTTTCCACCTCCCTTAGTGGACACCTCTCCACAACGGACAATTAACAATGCCCCTCGGTGTCCGTTATTGAGAGGTTTTACTGTAACATAAAACGTGATTATACTTAAAATACTGTTGTTACAAATACAACTAAAATAAATTTAAACAATATATCACAAAACCTCAATTGACTCTTGGTACAACTTATCTATATAAAATTGCTTGTCCTGACTGACTGACCTATCAACGCACAGCCTAGACGGCTAAGGATAGAAACTTGAAATTTTTACAGTAGATAGCTTTTGTAACGTAGGGGTGTACTAAGAAAGGATTTTTCGAAAATCATCCCCTAAGAGGGTTAAATAGGGTGTTAAAATTTGAATAAAAATCCGGCATTTTTTAAGTTATATCTTTAAAAATTAGTATTTGGGCTTTCGGTTAAAAATAAAGAAAGACGTGTTTCAGGATTTTTGGAAAATCAACCCCTAAAGGGGTTAAATGGAGAGTTGAATTTAGAATTAGAGTTTACAAAATCTGTCATTTTTAAAGTTACATTAAACTTACATCCTTGAAAATTAGTATTTGGGCTTTCGGTTAAAAATAAAGAAAGACGTGTTTCAGGATTTTTGGAAAATCAACCCCTAAAGGGGTTAAATGGAGAGTTGAATTTAGAATTAGAGTTTACAAAATCTGTCATTTTTAAAGTTACATTAAACTTACATCCTTGAAAATTAGTATTTGGGCTTTCGGTTAAAAATAAAGGAACACATGTTTTAGGATTTTCGAAAAATCAACCCCCTAAAAGAGTTCAATGGCGTAATAAAATTTGTATAAAAATTCGTAACTTTTGAATTTACATTAATTGAAGCTGGTATTTGGGCTTTCAGTGAAAAGTGAAGAAACACGTGTTTTAGTTGGAAATACCAACCCCAAGGGGGTTGAACACGGGTTACAATTTGTATAAAAATCCGTAATTTTTAATTTGTATCCATGCAAATGGTACTTGAGCTTTCGGTTAAAGATGAAAAACGTGTGTTTAAGAACATTTGGAATTTCCACGCCTAAGGGGGTTAAATATAAAAATCCGTAATTTTTGAACTTATATTTATAAAAATTGGTATTTGGGCATTCGGTGAAAAATAAAGAAACAGGTATTTTATTATTTTTAGAAATTCCACCCCCCAATGAGGGTTAAACATAAAAAATCGTCATTTTTGAAGCTATATTAATGAAAAATGGTATTTGATCTTTCGGTTAAAAATGAAAAAAGACGTGTTTCTGGATTTTGAAAGTTCCACCCTCAAGAGGGTTGAATATAAAAATATTCATTTTCGAAGTTATAACCAAGAGAATTTTTATTTGGGCATTCGTTTAAATATAAAAAACGCGTGTTTCAGATTTTTTAAAAACTCCACTCCAAGGGGGTTAAACAAAAAAAATCCTTTATTGTTGAAGTTATACATATAAAAAATTCTTTATTGTTGAATTTATCAATTGATATCTTAGACATTCGGTTAAAAAGGAAGAGGCGTATATTTCAGAATTTTTAGAAATTCCACCTCCAAAAGAGTTCAACGCAAAACTCCTGCATTTTTGAAGTCATATCCAAGAAAATTGGCATTTGGACTTCCGGTTAAAAATAAAGAAAATGTGTTTTAGGATTTTTGAAAATTATATCCACAAGAGGGTTAAACAGGGAATGAGTTGAGAACAAACAAAATTTACTCGGGTTTGCATTGGGTCACGGTTTTAAAGTTCACAATAAAATTTTGTGTTTCTACTTTTTGTTATACTAAGTTTTGCATTGTTTTTCTGTGTTTCAAAGTGGTTGTGGACATGCGTCCGAAGCCGTGGGCAACTGCTATTTACGGTATAAAAGCATTTGTTTAACAAATATAACTTTAGACTTTGCCTAAATTTTTTCAAGCAGTACAAATGGCTAGACTTTGGAAGACGTTAAAAATAAATAAATTTCATATCTTGAACTTTTTTGACCTATTTTTAATTTTGTCTAATCTTGGAGTAAATGGTGTTTATTTCGGGTAGGGTAGGTATGCAGAAATTGTTGTTCTTCAAAAAATGTTAGATTCTTTTTAATAAATGTTGCCGTTCGAGGATGAATAATGATGTCTGTTAGGATGTTGTATTTTTTAAAGAATGGCCAACAGGATGTTTGAGAGCTTACTTCGAACATTGTTCTTAACATCTTTTATGTAACACCATTACCCTGTTTATTTTTGTGGCATTTCCTCAAAATATAATATCGTATTTGCTAGTAGAATTTATTTCTTAAGGGTGAACTAAACTGAGAACGTCCGAAGAACACAAAATTTGAAATTAGATTTTTAAGAAAAAAAATAATTTTTAAGCTGCTTAAAATTGAAATTAGTCTATAATTATTTAATTATTTTTTGTGTGCTAATATTAAAAAGCTCTCTTTTAATTTTGATGGAAAAATTCTTTGTGAGAAACATAGTTACTAGTGGTTCCGATATTAACTCGTTAAAATTAAATTAAATTAAATTTAAATTTAAATTAAACAATTTTTAAGAATTTTGTTGAAATTCCTTCAGTGCCAACTGCTTTAGTTATTTTTTAAGTTTGTTGTTTCAGTTTTTTGTGGATTTATTCACCCCTTGAGAAGAAATAGTGTATCTGTTATCATTTCTATTGTTGCATTTAATTATATTAATCAAGTGTTTGTTAATTTTGTTCAGTGCTTCCTGATCACTTTCTTATCAATTTTTTATAATTTGCCACGCTGTTTTAGTTTTATTTACAGCATTTTTTTACAGTTATTTTAATTTAATTTCGGTGTGTAGAAATCCGTGTGATGGAATTAACTACGGGTCCTCCCCTTTGTCATGAAAATGTCCTGCGGCATCGGTGCTCGTGTCGTTTCGAATCCAAACGTAATAAGATATGATATTCTTGTGAAATAAAGAGCGGTCGAATTAGAAGCGATCTGCGGCTCTTCTGGCATAACAAAGCCGCTGTGCGACGCGCCCGCCAATGCAATTAGCAGTGTTGTCTCCGGGGCCATTGTTGCTTACCGGAGAAACGCGTGACCGGACTCGCCAATAGTCCGGTGTTGTCGTCCGAGCCTTTGACAGAGACGTGCTCAATGCGCCCGGCTTTGGCACCTTTGAAGTTCGTCTGCTTAATTTAACGATGTTAACTGTTTTAAAATTGGCCAAGTTTTGCTTTTAGGTTCGGTATAGTGAAGCTTTCGCTCCGTTGCAAATTTAGCTTGCGGTTTAAGGATAAATTAGGAGCGAACGGAACACAATCACGTCCTTTACGCAACAGTGTGAAATTCAATACTTCTTAATGAATAAACCCGCTTTTGAAGTACACGGGTCTATTTTTGTTCTAGTTTGGGGAATTTTCAAAGATTCAATTAAGCTGATCGGGATTTTTTCAGAGATGCTTTCTTTTGATGGCGAAATACGTGAGTCGTTTGATGCAACTTCTGCTGGCAGGACATAATGACGCTAATTACGTTAGCCACGAAGTAATTGGTAACCCTATATACAGGATCGTAGCCTCGGGGAGGCCAAAATTGAAACGTGAGCAAAAAACTAATACACCATGTTAATGGAACGCTCCAAATACGGACCATTATCTCCGAGACATCTCTTGAAACTTGAAATATTTTATTACATTCTTAAATTGCCACAAAAGAACATTTCGAGACACTCAAATTATTAAAATTTCGAAAGCACGAATACTAGTACATTAGTGACTTAACCACAAAAAATCTTCCAATTTCCTTTAATTGATTAGAGAATTAAAACGCGTCAGTGACAGATGTAGCGAGACATCCAGGGGTGCTTTTAAATTTTGAGCTTGTCTCGTGCATTCATTATCTCATATTGACACACACAAGAGGAATTGTAACGAGGCATCGACCAGCACAATGGATTAAACCACTTTTCTTGCTAATGTTTCGTGTGACACTGCAGAAAATCACGCTTTATTCTTGGTACATAATCTTATTAAACGGAACCGGTGGCGGCTGTTTCACTGATTCAGCGTTCGAAAGCAAGGGTGAACCCCACATGAACGATTCAAACTTCTAATTCGATAAATCGAGCTCGCGGGGTTAACGAATGTTGTCTTTGATGCTTAATTGCCAAAGTGAGGAGGCGGAGATATAGCGCTACATTATTTCTTAGTCTAGTTGACGAATTTTTGTGCTAGCTTTTTCATACAGATTTTTGCATTTTGCCGTCGGCTAATAATTTTGCTTTGCCATTTCAGATGAAACGTCATGTGTGTCCAATCCGCGATTCAGCGCAAACCGCATCAGCATGGTATAAATTAAAAAACTTTTATGTGCAATAAATCCTATTTATAACAGTTTAATTTAATGTATAAATGCGGATGTTGGTCCCGTTCGGACGAACTTGCACGCATTTCCATGTGGGGTCGGAATTATGACTGTTCTAATGAATTATGGGTAATGACCACTGTCCACTCATAATGTGTTTCCCAGAAAAGCTCATTAATGTAAATGCTTACCAACCCCCGACTGAAACAAAGCACCACACCGAACGACTTTTTCAGCGATTTTTACTATCTTTTTTTACTCCATGGTAATTACGAAGTCATCTGAATTTCGTGCAAAATTAAAATGTTCCATTTATGCCCGGGCGTGCGTTTTGTTTCCTTTTGTTTCAAAATTTGAAAAAAAGCTAAAAACACGCTAAATCCAATGCATATCGTGTTGTTGTTTACGTATTTTGATAAAAACGAAATTAAAGTTGGGTTTCACGTAAAATGGTTCGTGTCTGGTCCGTTTATAGTCTGGTTAAAATTTAACACGAAACGAGTTTTTATCACAGGCAACTGTCAAATATTTATGACGACCGACATTACACCTAATTACTAGTTACTTCACTTCCCCCATAAAAAAACGAAAGACCAAATCGCACAAACCCGGGGCTTGTAACACACATGTAACACGCATATCGCAGATGTAACATCTCGTTACATCGCAGGGTAATTTGTATCTCCGATGTAATGCTTAACAAATCATAATTTCCCTCAAGCCGCAGTTGACAATCATGAAAATATACGTTTTTCGTTTTTTCATATTAAACATACTTTCCTACATAAAGCCAAAGGGTGGTCTAACCTAGAAGAATTTTTTTATATTTTTTAAAAGCTTTTATTTAACTCACAATGTTATCTGTCTGTCGGTTATTTTTTCGGAGCCAAATTTGAAAGGGTTCCCGTTGTCCCACTGAATTGAAATTTTGCATACTTACTTAATCTGCGTGACAATGCAATTCTATATAATTAATTACCCCCTAAAGGTGTTAAATGGGGTTTTAAAATTTTAGGTTATGTTTACAAAGGGGTTCTCGATTTGTACATACCGTAACTTATACCGACATAGACGGTATTTGGTCATTTGGACGTCACGGTAGATGCACAGTGTAATAACAATAAATCTATGCAATAAATAAAGACTAAAAAGCAAAAAATTAAAATATGTAAAAAAATGTTTTTTAAAAAAAGCTTTTATTTAAAAGGTGCACTAAAAAGTAAAAAATAATGTATTTCAATCACAGGAAAATATTTTTTCTTACAGGTTAAAATTCTAAAATTTATAAAAGCTTTGGGAGTTATAAAACTACGGCATTACAGAATTACTTTGTTCAGTTGACAACTCCCAAAGCTTTTATAAATTTTAGAATTTTAACCTGTACGAAAAAATAATCTGTGATTGAAATACATTATTTTTTATTTTTTAGTGCATCTTTTAAATAAAAGCTTTTTTTTAAATATTTTTTTATATATTTTTATTTGTATTGAGCTTTTTACACTTTACAATTGCAAATTTTACAGAGATTTTTAACCTATTTTCTATTTTATTTTGGATTATGTACTATATTAACTAATAAAAAACTCTTTCATGATATGCTGCTCAGAGAAACTCAAAAGGTAAGTCTAGACTTGAAGTTGAACCAGACTAGACAACACAAACATTAAAAAAATTACTTGACATATTGATTGATTAATCGTCCGTGATAATTATTGAGGTTAAAATAGGGAGTTAATTGAAGAAGTAAAAAAAATAAGTTAATTTAAGTCTGGCTTAAAATATTTTTTTTACAAGTCCGGACTTCTTCTATTAACTCCCTATTTTAACGTTATTATAAAAATTGACAAAATTTGTCCAGGATACTTGGTGATTATATTAGGTGTTAAAATGTTGCATTAGCAATTGTGGGAGGGTGTATTAAGCAATCGCGAAAAAGTGAGTGTATTTCCGTGGTTTATCTCCACTTTATCTTCGACTTATCAAGTGCGTATTATTGGCCATTAACATTTCGGCCGGAAATTTGAAAGGAAGGTGTGAGGAAGCATGATAAGGGCACGCCGTCGTCGATATGAAAGCTTTCCTTTAAGGGGTTAATGTCGGGTGGTTAGTTGAACAGTTGGGGTGACATAATTTATTGTTTTTAATACCGACAATAGCGAAAAATCGAATACACGTAAGCAGATGGCAATGTTTGTATTCGGAGCGAATTTCCCAACGAAATACGAGATCAATTTCAAAAGGGAATTAAAACGTGTCCGGTGGTAAAAGGTTTAAGACGAAGAACACAATCCAATTAAATGGTTGGGGCATTAAACTCGGGGCGAAATTGTTGATTTTTTTCGTAATAAAACGTCAAGAGGCGAAATGGATGACCGAAAGAAACAGCGGCTACTTTTCCTTAAAGTATTTAAATCGGGCTTTAATTCAGTTTTTCCTTCCTGTCTCATATTTCACTGCTATCAGATGCGTACATGGTGTAGTTTATTTGACGTTCTAGTTATTTAAGATTGTTGATAAGGGGCGGGCGCTGCCCTAGGGTAGCATGTTTTGACAATGCGTCACACCGAACGCAATCACGAACACTTTTTCCAGATGAATATATGAGTGGAGCAAGCAGTCCCCTTGCACTCGTAAAACCGCGGCATTTCCACCGAAAACAACAAATTACGCGGAGATTCGGGAAGAACCAAGGGTCGGGCGAGTGTTTGTTTACCTTCCCATTAAGTATAAATCGAGAACGGGAATAATATGCTCGGTTATTAGATTCACGAGACTCCCCTAAGCATCTGATAACGCACCGTCTGATATTCATACCCTGCATTGATTTTGTTGCGAGCTCTTATCAAGATTTATGTCAATCTCGCGGAGGAAATGGACAAAGAAAATATACTCGAATTTTTTCAGTTACGACACTCTTAAAAAGTTTATTAAAGTCGGCGATATCAATGGACTGTAATATCAAGAAATAAAGACTCACGTTTCTTTTAATTAAGGAAACAACCCTCTTGATTAAACTAAGTGAGTTATAAAAAATACATTGCACTCATTAGAACCGACATGAAAATGTAATCATTTTAATAAATAAAATCGGCATTATTAAAACACGGTATTATTAGCACATGCCTGTTATAAAGTCAATTGTTTATTAATTATATTAAATTAAAGCTTCCCGATCAATAGCAGAACCATTAACTATCAAGCTTTCCCATTAGCTAGCACTATTTATAATGCACCGGAATAATGTAGACGCCATTTTGTTGAAAAAAACTTTCTAACAAATGAATTTAGAAGCAAACACAACTACAATTACTGATAATAATCCACATAACGAACGCATTTTTAAGTTTTTTGTTGTTTCTCTCGACTCGTCAATGACATGAACTTTAAAACCTAACAAATCAATATCCAGTATCTGAATCCAGTCCAAATTTGTTTCATGGAAGAAAAATTCGTAATAAGAAAATAATGATCAAATACAGATCAAAGAAACTTCAGATTTAAATTTGAGTCAAGACATTAGGCAGAAACCTAATCAACTTCAGCATATCTTTGTGATTCATTTATCATGTAAAGCCTAAAGCCCAAAAGTCTCCTGTTAAGATGAAACCTAGTAGGTAGCATTTGTATGCAGATTTGAACCTGAATCTGGATAGTTAGTGAGCACTGGACTCATTAAAACCTAGACATTGTTTTTTTTTCAAAGTAAAAATTAAATTGTTTGATTCAATCTCTGAATAATTTTTTTTCGGATCCAAGCAGAACAGAGATTAATTCACTTGAACAGTGAGGAAATTAAGAAATCCTCGCTTAAACTCCTAAACATCTTATTTACACATTGTTTATGGTGAAACTTGATTTGAAACCTGGACAGTTTCGAATGCAAATCGGTAAATAAAAGATGATTTTTTTGTTTGAATTCGATGCAAATCCGCCTCGTAAGGAACGTTGGATGCATGTGCAGTGACAGGTATCCATGAGTGAGGGTAACCAAATTATTAAAATTTCAGAAGCCCTGCAGGTGGTAGTCTGAATAGAATACCTGAATTTTACATTAGTCAAGCAAGTCTAATCTGTTAGCTCGTTTAACTCCCTCGCTTCTACTCAATTATTTGCCGATCAATTTCAAAGGTTTAGACCGAACTTTCCAACAGTTTGAAATTTATGTATAGTGTGTTGGCAAGTTTTCCAAAGTAAAAAAATCAAGCGATCTTTATTACGGTAGTGATAGGATTGCTCACTTCATCCCAATCTATTATTCGCGTTCTTTTGTGAAACAACGAGGTGTGAAAACTGCGGGTGATGTATGCCGTGCATCTATTGTTTTCCGAAACTGCATTGTTATAACCAAACCCCTTTATTTGTGCTTGAGATGAACACGGTCTATTTGCGGATTATCCCTCGCATCGGGCGTTGCATTTTATTGAGCGCTCGTAATTAAAAAAGATCACGTTTCATATTTTCGGTTTAATTAAGAACTTCCAAATTGGAATTACTCGATGATTTAAGATTGTCGCGATAACCGCATTTTAATTCAACCACTTTAGAAAAATCAGCCACAAAGAGATGTTTGCTCGTAATTTGTTTATTCAACGCAGCGTGTCTTTTGGTAATTAATCAAACTGTGTAAAGCTCATATTCTCTTCCGAGAGTGTTATCACAGGCGCACCTCTTGTTCGCGAGCTTTTGTCTGATGCGAAACTTGAACAGTTTTTGTGCCGTGTTTTATAGCCTGTTAATTTCAGATTTATTTATGTATTATATTATCAAAGCGAAATTTACGAAAAATCACTTTTGTGCGAATGGCATTTCGAAATTACGCTTTGATGATAAATGAACTCACATTGCTCCAACGTAAAGCGAATCTCTTTTGCTGTCCACGTAGAACGTTCGGTAGTACAGCATCCCACAAGAGAACTCTCGCACATGATCTGCAAAGAAAACAAACGTTAATATCACAAAGCAATTTCGCACAACTTCCATCTCCTAACACGCTTGAAAAATGACGGAAATTTAAAAAATACAAAAACGAAGCCAACCATTCGGCTACACAATAACTCGTCATTAACAAACAATATGTCAAATATAAACAAATCGAAACTGACTGAAACCTAGACCTGAAGATATTGCCTTATTTATCCATTTAGTAAAGCTGTCGAGTTGTGTCATCTTTGTACACAGTCCAGCTAACATTAAATTTTATTTAATTAAACCCTTTTTCGGTTGAGCACTTAATTAAATTATTTTCGTTTGTGTCCGAAACTTGCTCATATGACGGTGCGGAAGTAAACGAATTTCAGTCTTGCATTTTTTAATCCACTTATCTTTATGTGCATTAAAATTGAAAGTAAAGTTAAAAGATGACGACCCCTTCAATGAAATATCCTATTTTTGGTAAGTGCAGATGTTTACATTGTCGTAAAAGCGAAAAAAGTTGAAAATTGACGACGTGAACGTTATAACTTGATGGAACATGGAAAAAATATCTCTCAGAGTGCAAAGTTGTTGCGTCTCTGGATGGAAGTGTTCGAGTTTTGCGTTCATAACATGATCAAAAACCGAGCAATTCGTTTAACTGTACAATTTTTCTTGGTTTCTCGGGAAGCCTTATTTCAAGTAGCGTAACTCGATACTCTATATTTCAATTGAAAATGAATATGCAAAAATACAGGAGTTGCAGTGTAATTTTTATGCAGCTGTAATTGGTTTGTAATTTATAGTCGGAATCGATACAAATAGGAGCCATTGTAGTGCCGCTGTCACGATACAGTTAAAAATATAGTTATTATGTTATTAATAGAGGCAGTCGCATGAAAAATGCGTCTGTGCCGGACACACGCCTGTAGAGAAAACCATGGAATATTCGGGGTAACCGACAATAATAGAAGGGTAATAATCTGTGGGCTTGCGTCCTGCACACGTGCCACTGTGGGAATAAATATTTTTATTGCCATCCGAATATTCGGACATGTTCCGGATTGAAACTTGTGATTATCCAGCGAAAAACTCTCTCCAATTAGAGAAATTTCGAAGCGTTCACTTGAGCGTAAGCTGAGGGTAATTATGGTAATTAGAAGTTAGTGGAGGTGTGAGAAACCGCACGAAAGTAGTGTTGAACAGGTCACTCGGTTGGTGTACTTGAAATGTTACCTTATCGTTACTTCCAAGTCACTGGTTCTAACCGAACAACTCCGTCAAAATGACACCGAGGAAACAGGAAAACCGTGGGAGCCAACACGCGAACAACTTCATGCTTTGCCTTTCAATTTTCTCGATATTCACGTACGGGGATTGTATCATCATCGCTGAAGATCATAAAGTGCACCAATGGTCCATGCATGTCGACGGAACGGTGATATAAACTCAGACAAAGTGGAAGTTGCTTTTGTGACTTGAGGGAGTTGAAACATTGTTACGTCTTTCTTTTAAACGAGAAACTCAGCCAGAATCAAACGACACCTTCGCGAAACGAAAAGTTCGGGTAATTCTGGCCACAACTAAGTATTAAATTTTTTGAAAGATTGCGAAAATACAGCTCAAAAAGATAACC
The DNA here is from genome assembly GCA_939628115.1 of Tribolium freemani. Lineage (NCBI taxonomy): Eukaryota > Metazoa > Arthropoda > Insecta > Coleoptera > Tenebrionidae > Tribolium > Tribolium freemani. The sequence continues at coordinate 31,159,978 of OW626784.1, read as the reverse complement.
AAAAAACTATTTTTTCTTAAATGAATTCTTTCTCCAAATAAATACCCATACACAAGACCCACCGTCAGCAAAACAAAACACAGCAAAGTAAAGAAAAAAAATACAAGAAATAAAAAATACAGCAAAGTCTCGTTAATACAAGACCTTTAAAGCCTATGGGACTGTTCAATTAATAAGATGTTTGTTTTTTATCCGGAATTAGGTAATTCGTTAAAAAATTATACCAATGATATATACGTAGTAGTAGATATTGATACTCAAAAAGTCTCAAAAATCTCAGTAGATGTTTCGTTTAATATGGGCTTTTAATAGTATGAATGAGATCCAGATTTATGTAAAGGAATAGTTAGTTTTTTCTAGGATGATTTCAATGGTACTCGTAACAAACAATACAACAGAGTAACTTACGAGTAAGAGCAACAATCAAGAAATCATCAGATAGCGCTAAAAATTATCTATTTTCTCGATAAAACCCGGAGCTGCTTCGGGCACCAGTTCCGGGTACAGAGGCATGTAAAGTTTTACACTAAAAAAACTCGTAACTCAAAAACTAAAAGTCGTAGAGCAAAACGGTTTTTTCCAGTGAATTCTGCGGTTCATTTTCCGTATTATGTTAGCTTTTCACGAGATTCGAAAGTTTGAATTTTTTTGCTTAAAATTTGGGTAGCCATTTCATAGTGGAATAATTTATTCTTCAACAAAAAAATTCGTAACCCAAAAACTAAAAGTCGTAGAGCAAAACGGATTGCTCCAGTGAATTCTGCGGTTCATTTTCCGTATTATATTAGCTTTTCACGAGATTTAAAATTTTGAATTTTTTTGCTTAAAATTAGGGTAGTCATTTCATAGTGAAATACTTTATTCTTCAATAAAAAAATTCGTAACTCAAAAACTAAAAGTCGTAGAGCAAAACGGTTTGTTCCAGTGAATTCCACGGCTCATTTTACATATTATATCGGTTTTTTACAAGATTTAAATTTTTTTAATTTTTTTGCTTAAAATTTGGATTGCCAAATTTTCATTTATTCAATAAATAGTACTCCAAAGAAAAATTACAAAATAAGGTCTTGGAGATATCATCACGTCTAAGATTTAACTGAAAATTCGTTATTTATATTTTGGCGGTAATTAATGTAAAAGCTAAATAAAGTAACCGCATTGATTAAAATTATAGGAAGCTAGGATCGAATGGAGTTGAGAAATGAAAAAAAAACAACTTGTGTGTTTCACATAATTTTATGAGAATGCGAATAAATATTATAGCAATAACAAACCACAAAAATCATTAAATCATTAAATAATAATAATAATAAGATTAATAATAATAATAATAATAAGATTAATAATAATAATAATAATAATAATAATGATAAAAAGCCTTTATTAAGAAGAAAAGAAAAAATGTGAGGATGCGAAGTCTAGCTAATACTATTCAACTTAACCTTCTTTCAAAAGAAAACAAAAACAAAACATAAACTATGAAATAATATAGACACAAAAATAATTAAATTAAAATTAGAAAAAATGCACAGACAATCATAAACAGAATAAATGGAAAATCATAATTTTTTAGAGTAAAGTGAGAACAAAAAGTAGTATTCTTAATAGTATTACAGAAGAAGAGTAAAAAATAATAATATTAAAAGAAATATAATAATACTTACAAAAATAAAAAATCGAAACAACAAAAAAACAATTAAAAATATATTACTAAAGTAATATAAATTTTGACTTTATCTGTTTTTTAAATAAGTTTACCAAACTTATTTATACCAAAGAATGTTGGAATTTTTTGATAGTTGTAGGTATACAAACCTCAGAAAAATATGTAATTTTGTTGATTGCATTTTACGAGTACATTTTACGTTTTCTGCTATTTACGTATGATTTGCGTTAAAAATGTGCATAACTACAATTCGGTTTGGAAAATCTGAAATTCAATCTTTTCGTGTGAGTTAATTAAAGAAAGAAATTACTAAGAAAAAGTATTTGCATATCTAGTTATAATGCACTTGAATGTTTACAAAATCGAACATTGATTTTTTTTTCTAAAGACCAAGTTACAAAGTTTATGGCAGAAAAAAGAAATCAGTCTTCAAAATTCAGTTCGCTGCACTTCCTGTCTGATTTTCCCGTGATTTGTTGCGCGATCCTCCCATTTAGTTGAATTGAGACAGCTTAGGGTGAAGTAATTAAGTAAAATGTAAATGTGTACAAGGTATTGTTTCTTATCACTGTAATTGTACATCAGTTCATAACTCATGCAATCCGTGGATCCATTAGTAATGCAGTTGGTTGTGTTGCACGTTATCTTCGCGTCACGTGATCATTTACTACCAACAAAAGCCCCCATGTTTATTTCTTCACAAACTCGGTGATTAGTGAGACGGAGTTAATTGTGAGATAAACTATCCCAAGACTAGTTTAAATAATGTATGTATATGACTACTTGGGAAACGTTATCGTGTAAATAGTTGTAGTAAGGTCGAGTAAATAGCCGTTTGAGGAAAATTATACGTGGAGTAGTCCATTAAAAAGTCTATAATTTTTGTTGGGTAAAAAATCTGTTTTGTAGTAGAGTGGTTGTGAGAACGTGCTCGTAGCGATAAAGGATTATAATTGCCTTTTTCTTGTTAGGAAATGCGATTAATCCGAGTTCATAAAGGCGTATGATAAAGAGAAGTGAAAAAGCACACGCGAAAGCTGCGCGAACCATCAAACCGAGCTTAAGAGCGGCCGTATCAGTAAGTATGGTGTAAACACAGCCAACACACGCGACAAGTGATAATGTCAACTCGGCCATACGTCTCCATAGCGAAATAATTGGACTTATCAAAAGCAAGCTATACAAGTCGTGACTTCAATATGCTTTACACGCGGTTTAGGGAATGGCTCTGGTCATGCAAACCAAAGCATGTGCAAAAACCTCACTACTTCCACCACTATCTATACAGTTTCATGTAACACGCCAAGGGTTCTGCGGCAAACTTACATACATGATTGCCGGAGAAATTAGCATGTTCCTCGGTTGACCGAGGCACTATATTCAAATTACGCTCAAACCCGTGTAAGTATTTTTTATGTTCGTGCCGAAAAGACTTTCCACGATTGTTACATTACGGCAATAAAAATTTGCCAGACAATAACTCCGGTAATGTACATTGTTTTCAAAGAACAATACCATCATGCAAACTTACACAATCTGTCTACAAAAACTTCCAAAGTTGCTTGTTGACTCAAACTTCGCCCAAGTACTAAAAACAAAAAGTATTTGCGGCTTCCTCCTGTCGCACGAAATAACGATAATAAAATCGATGATCTTTTTCGAAATGATTGCATGCTGAATAGGAAGACACGTCGCATCTGGGCAATATACTCACAAATAACGTATTTAGTCGAGGCATAAAGAAGCATTACGGTAAAATCAGAGCACCTGTGTCCCGGCTACGAAATAGAAACTAGCGACAGCTCAAAAACGAACAAAAGGGTAATTGCTCAATTCCACTTATCATCAAAGTTCAATCCGAGTAAAATCTACAATCGCTTTAGCGAGCTATACGAATTATGACGGCATAAATGTTACAGCCGTATTTTTTACGATTATTTCATTTATTATCGCCGCAACTTGTTCGATTGTTGGCTCATGTCGCAACAGATTCCTGCTTTTGTCTCCAGTTTTAATTACCAATATTTTAATTTCATACATTTTCAATAATATCGAAATAACTCGATGGGCGTAGTTATAATGCACATTTAATTGCCTTTTTGATTTGTACCACGATAATGTAAACGTTATTTCGCTCTGTGGAATAAAACAATAATTTCATTTAAATACTTTTATTTCATACCAAAAACACTGCCCAATATGTACTCACATTACTGCATGTAATTAAATAAAATTCTAATCGAAATTAACAAGTTATACAGTAAAAGCTCCCGTAATGGACACCTCCGAATAACACAACGGACATTTTTGTAGAAACGTAACAAATGCATTGGAAAATAATGTAAAAAACCTCTCTACAACGGACAAAAAAATCCCTAATTACAATCTATATATATACAGGGTGTCCGTTTTTCGAGCTCCACCATGGGGATCTCAGTTATTATAAGAGATACGAGGTCGGTTAAATTAGGGCAATGTTGGGCATTTTTATGCTAAACAATTATCTGAAAGAAAATTTGATGTGTCATTTTTAGTTTTTGAATAATTGTAAAAAAACGAAAATTTGTACTTTTCGTTTTTATTTTTTCAAGCAAAAACCAAAAGAAATAGACATTTTTAACTAGGACGTTCTTCAGGCACTTTTTTACAAAGAATCTAAATCTGTCATCGTATTTTCCAAGGCGTTCTTGATGTCAAAGTTACAACACTCAACTTTAGTTTTTCTGATGTAATAAAGTGCCTGAAGAATGTCTTATTTAAAAACGTTTAGTTCTCTTAGTATATGCTTAAAAAAATAAAAACGAAAATTACAAATTTTTGATTTTTCTCAATAATTCAAAAATTAAAAATGACACATCAAATTTTCTTTCAGGTAATTGTTCAAGATAAAAATGCGCAGCTTTGCCCTAATTTAACCGACCTTGTATGTCTTATAATAACTGAGATCCCCATAGTGGAGCTCGAAAAACGGACACTGTATAAATGACCCCCGATTTCATTCATTTTAGAACGACTTTACCGATTTCATTCATTTTTTTTTGTTGAAGCTTTCTAATATTATGTAGAAGGTTCTTATGGAAAGAAAAATTAAGAAAATTGCGCAGAAAATTGGAAAATTTCAGAAAACTTAACGACTATTTAAACTTCGAACGGTCACGTGAGACGTTCGCAAGTGTGTATTTAGTATTTGCATTTTCCTTTCAAAAATGCTTTCTGTGCAGCAATGTAGATATTAATAACTTACCTTTTTTAATATAAAATAACATTTTAAAAGAGGTAATCAAGTCCCAGAGTAGAGTAGACAAAAAACGGGATAAATATCCAAAACCAAGTGAGTAACACAGAAATAAAGGTCACAAGAATAAAATGAGAGGGATTTAATGATAAGAATTATCCAAAAAACTATAGGAACAATAAAAAAATTGATTCCAAATTGGAGAATGATATAAATTACCGTGTGAGGGCGCTGTGGGTATAGTAGCCCTCCATAGCAACCGTGATCAAGGAAAAATGCTTCATTTTTATGAATGGAGTTTTTTATGATCGTGTTTATAGCTAAGACAGGACAACGTCCGTCGGGCCTGCTAGTAACGTTATATAAATTTACCTCTTACAACAGACAGACCGAAAAAGTGGTAGTGCAAAGAACGAACATTTGTTTCATAGATTATGTAGAAATTGATGAAATAGTGGTTACCTACCGAAAATCCAGAATTTAGAAAAATGAGATAAAAAGATTGATAAAGAGAAAACTTGCCTTAGCACCACAGTACACTTATGCTATCTGAAAATTTTGAAGCTTTTTTGTAAAACATATTTTTGCTTTGTTTTAAATTTGAATATCTTTGGTAGGCAGTTTATTGAATGATGCTTTCCTGATCCTATAAGTAGCGCTTTTTTTCGAATTTTGTGGTGTTATGTTGAGTAATTAGCAAATCCAGTATACCTTCTGTGGTCACTTTGTTCATTTTTTTTAAATTAAAATTACCTACCTCCCATTAGTGGACATCTCTTTGCAACGGACAATTAGAGATTCCCCATCGGTGTCCGTCGTTAAGAGGTTTTACTGTATTTTATACAGTCCTTAATACTCGTAGTCGTTTAATAAGCAAAAAGCTAAAAAAATTGTCTACTTTACCGTTTGTCTTGTAAGTCCAAACACACTAAAATCTACGAAAGGAGAAATCCAAAAAAGACCCAAAGAAAAAAAATATTTGGATTTTGTCTTTAAAACTGTTGATAGACTGATCCGAAACAATATCATAAAGAAATCAAAAATCAACAACTTATGCCCAAAATATTATTGGGGGTAGCATTTTTTTTCAGCTTTAGATTGCACTCAGCATATTTGCGTTGCCACACTGACTTGGCAAAATAAAAAAGTGAGGTGAGTTTGCCCTCCTTGGGTCGGCACTTTTCGTGTTTTTTTTTAGGTTTGGGGGAATTTATCCTGGCTGTAGGAACCAGATATTGCAGCTTAATTCGATATAATTTGTAGAACATGTTGAAAACATGGTCGATTAGTTGAGGATAATTACGCCTCCCCGCAAACGCGAATGATTAATTAGTTTATCAGGGAACGTTGGGCTTAATTAAAAGATAATGCCCGTATTACACATGCAAATCACAGCATCGGTTCGAGCCCTGGGCAATTGGCACTTTTTCCTTCCGTGTGCAGTAGTAAATTCAAGTGAAAGGTGACAATGCAGGAAATGCGAATATCAATAAATTTTGCAATAACATGTGTTCGGTAATGGCATTCGATTTACATTTAAATGAAAACATTAATATTTGTGCACTAATTCATATTTCAATGTACAATTGCGATTTATGTATAGTACGAGAGGAAAAATTCACAATCTCGGAGTAATTTGCTCCCTTCTTGAACTAGCGCTGGAATTGGCATTGTAAACGTTTTTCTTACGCACAATTTACGTTTTTATTTATTCGGGGAAGGTAAATGCTTCACTTGCTTTTTATTAAAACATGTTACTCCTCAAAGGAAACAAGTTTCGAACTGAACTAGAAAAATAACTGCATGGGAGAGGGCGAAACGTATCGGATTTTTTTCCGAGGCGATTTACGTATAAGGGAGGACGAGTATTTTCTATATTTATAGCAGTCCTTAAGACAACAGCTAGGTGATATACGAGTTGAAACATCTGGCCCTTGCGGAAATAAACGGAACACGACTTTATTTTAATTTTATGAAAATTTGACCGGCGAGAGGTTCTTTGATACCGCTTTAAAATTATTGTTTTAATGGGCAAAGGCCTCATGTTACCCCCTAATCGCGTAAATTGAAAAGACGACAATTTCAAACGACGAGCAAATTGGATTATGTGGTTTACCTTTGTAGTCAAGGCAAATACCTCAAGAGGCGCATAATAACCACATTTTTAAATAAACCAGCACATATCTATCGATCGGCGCAACTCTTTTAACGTGACAGAGATGAGATGATTTAATCCGATTCTTCGGAAAACGTTGTCAAAGAAACGTTCCGAATATTTTCATGTGCGCATTCATCAATCTTTTCAAATAACTTGTATGCGAGGGGAGCTAATTAGATGAGAAGTGCGTATTATTGACCTTTTCGTTTTATCTTATCGCGTGATTTGGGTGAGTCACCCGTAATTGTGATTTACGGCGAAACACGAAATTTTGAAACTGAAACAAAGTCTAATCCCAACTTTGGATTCAATTCATGAATAGGAATAAAAACCAATGGTTTGGATACTTCCTTGGCGGAGGTCTCCTATTGTTTTTTTCTATGTCGCTGCCAAGAACGGACTCTTAACTTTGCGGATCACTTGAATGGATCCAATCTATTTCACTGCTTCCATAAAGCAAAATTATGGACCGTCTTAATATATTAGACGGGATTACTTTTCGGATTTTATAGTTTTACTCGCCGTTTCTACTAGATTTTTTATTAAAACTTTGACTACAACTTCGGGATCATTTAAAAAAATCATAAATGTCTTTCCACCTTTACAAACGGCTTTAATAAAGAATGATTTAAGTACAAGAGCATATGAAAGTGTCTCGCTGGATATATGAACTTGTAATATTAGCTCGTGCTTGTGAATGAGGATGAACAAGAAACACAGTGCCGCTCCACTTTCCTACATAAGAAACAAATCATTTCAATTAGAAGTTAGGAGCTAAAGTCATACATTAGCTTTATTGCCGTTTTCGGAATACAGCACTTTGGCAAATGAAATTTTCGCTTGTGAATCAAAAATGAAAAAATTACCTACACGTGATTTACAAACGGCTATTGTACCGCCAGGCATAAATTTATTTTTCTCGTAATCCAGGTGTTGATGCCACGAAAGAACACAAAGCTAAATTGGATTTTGCCCAGTGGTGACGCTTTATCCTGATATCTTCGTTTTATTTGTCGCTTGATTATTTTTGAATTTAAACTAAACAGAGCCATAAATTGCTGGTGGAAATAAATTAGTCTAAGAATCGTGAAAACTGCGGCATCCTGTTAAAGGGTATTTCCGCCTTATGGCTTGGAAGAATCCGAGGCAAGTTGGACCTTAGTTGTAGATAACCCGAAAGTTGCGACTCTTAATGGATTTTGCTCGTTAAATATGTTCATTTCTCATCTAGAAACGGGGATAATCTTAAATTAGATCCGAAAATTTATAATTAATTAAAACCCGACGCACTTTTAATTTATTTCGTGTATAATGAATGTTTTGAAATGATCTGTTTTCGTGAGTAGGCCAAATGGGGCTAGCTGGGCTTATTAAAATATTGATGGTTTGTAAGAATGGGAAAGTTCGGTAACAATTCCTAAATATAGTGTACGAGGGGATCAATATGACATGCGATATGTCGTGTCGATGTTGGTTTACTGAACTGAAGGAGAGTTTCCGAGTTGTAAATTGTACGACATTTTCTTTACGCTTTGTTTTATTCGTAGCCAATAAACAACTTATTAGCGGGTCCTTTACAAAAAACGGGAGTTTCGTGTTTTGACAGTGGCAAACACAAGACTGCGTTTGAAATTCTGTATCAAGCAAGGCAATGACATTCGGAATTATCTGAAATGTACAAGAGCATGCATTTACAAAGAGAATTAATTCCGCAGTAAGACTGAGAATGTTAATATTCCCTTGTTATGCGGTAAGACGAATAAAATATTCAGACCATCATATTGAGACTGAGTAGTCTGTATATAATCGTATCTGCTTCGAGTGGTCTATTGTGGTCGCGATGGTAGAAAATTTCATAAATTCATCTCAAGACTCGGTTCCCGCACATTTATTTCGGTTTCCATTTGGAGGAAATTAAATACTTTGCAACATAATTAAATTCTGGATTTGAAAGACGCGACTAATCTTCGATACTTTAATATCCGACTGTTTTAATAACAAACTAGTCGGGCTTTGGACTGATTAATAAACCGCAAGTTATCAGAGCGATTTTTCGAAACATCACGCGTCGATAAACACGAAATTAAATTCCCCCACTGCAAGGGATCGGCAAATATGTATCAGATTTTGAAATTAGAACGAATGGCCGTTTTATAGACAGCCAGATAAATATTAGACATTGGACCCCGACAATGTCTCACACGGGTTGTAGCGATAAATATTTTACGACGCCGCGCTAATAATAAATTAGAATTCTTGCCAGTCTACAGATTAGGAGAATTATATATGAGTGGGAACTGCCACTTTTCCACGAATAAACCCGATATGAACCAAAAATAGGATTGTCACATTCAATTACAGATCTATCCATTTCTCAAATCCACCACCATCCATTGATGGTCGCGTTGTAAATATTTTATAGGAAATAAATCGCTACGAGGGCATTGCCATTGTATTTCTCATGGGACTGGCAAAACTAACGCCCCTGCGGCTGCACATTGACAGCTACATAGGGCTGGAGCCGCTCCTGGTGAATCTTTTATTACGTTCACAACACAATTAAATGGACCAGTGACGTTATTTAGATACCATCGTGACTCTAAGAAAAGGATTCCCAACGTCCTTCATAATCCCCACTTACCAACTTCTAATTCTACACACGTTCCAGCCGAGCTTTGCCTCGTTAAAAATGTATTTATCTCAGCCGAAGGCTTCTTTAAATTTCCTCCAGATAGTGTGTGAGTTTTTAATATCGCACACAAAAACGTAATTGAGACAGGTCTGGAATAAAAACGGATTTGCCAAAGCCGATTTCATATTCATAAAGGGAACAGATGTAGTCGGTATTTGTTTACGATAACGCGAAACAATAACGCACGATGGACGAAAATAAACGCAGATTGGAGAACAATATCACTAATATGCTTACATTAGGCACTAATAAGTCAGTCAGGATCTGTGGTGTTCTAACAACCAAACTAATTCCATTGCAGTTATTTTTCAGTTTGATACAGAAAAGCTTTCGGAAGACTTATGAGAAAAATATTTCGAAAAGAGCAGAATCTACTAAATTCGTATTGTTCCGTTCATGTTCACTTTTTCAATTTTCAATTTACAGAATGGACTTTTTTCTTTTTTCAAAAACTCACAGAAGCCTTTCTAATGTTCTCCTAGAACATAAAGCAGTTCCAAATAGAAGTAAAACAAAACAAAAATTAAACATCCAATGAGCTAAGAGCGATATAAAAATGATTAGTTCCTTTGGCAATCCAGTAAGTGGTTGGTCAAGAGTGTGGCCATTTCATGCACTTTTGTTCCTTTCGTTCCTAATTCAAGAAAAGAGCGTCCGACTTTAATTCCCCAGTAATTCGATATATCACGTTTCCACCTCACACGTCGTGTTAAATGCTGCTTTAAATGTGAGATTTCATGCACCTTCATAATAAATTTTCGCAATTAAGCCTCGTTGAAACGGATAGAATTATACTTTTTTTGAGTAATTTGTCATCTAGGTAATTGCTTGTTGCGAACGGTGCGTGCAAGTAAAAATCCAGTGATGGATCGTCCAGTTTCCCTAAATTTGCGAACGTGTAAATTTTGTAATATTTCGGGGTAAATTGTTTGTTGATTATTTTCGGGGCGACTTGTTTACTTCCGGCGAAAGCGGCAGGATAAACTGCCATTATATTGTTATTAATAGAATGACCCTCGTAGGACCTACTCGTTACTGTAATAGCTTTTACATGAAAAATTCGTGATTTATGTGTCAAGTATTAAGCGCTCGAATTACGGAAGTCTCGGTTCACGCATAAACTAATGCGGTACACCAAAATAGCCTATTTCGTTGCATAAATGTGCGGAAATTTATCTCCGGAAGCTATTCAGGTAAGCAGTTTACCGTTAAAACTTCAACTTGGTTTTATTCCGTACAATGGAGTTCCAGTGGATTACGTCTCGGCAATATATCAGTTATTAATAAACGATGAAAGTCTCTGCGGCATTGTTTGGAGTCGAATTCGGAAAAAGCTCGATTTCGAGCAACCCTTTGTTTTGGATACCGCAAAGTCCTCTCAAAGGATAAAATTAACAAGAAATACACGAATGGGCCCACTCTCAAGTGCGCAAACTTGAATGAGGTTGTAAAGTGAATTTTTAAGCCGCTTTGCGTGCCCTAATTTCCATCCTTGGCTTATACATCACTTTTTCATTTTTTCTGTTAGGCCTTTCCCGGCTGTAATAACACAACAAAATCTCTTTTCAGAGATAATTCAAATTTTACTGCACGAACTCCTGAAACCGAGACAAAGTACGTATTATATCAACACTAGCGATCATGCATGCATCTATAATCGCGATATGAATTGTTAATGCCTTCAGGAGCAACTTGCTCGAGAGATTATGAAGGATTTATGCAGCGGACGACAACTACAGTTGTTTCCAGATAAAAATGCGCCATCGAGTTGTTATACCGAGAATTTGCATGACACACCCAGCAAAGAAGAGCATAAAGAGATTATTGAAGCAATAAATTTAAGCGAGTGTTTGTGCAACTACTAAAGCTCAAAGCTCCAACACTCAACTGAAAAACACAATTAATCCATTAAACTATCGGAACAAAAAAGCCAACTACCGAAAAACTGAATATTTAATTCGCAGTTTTTTGTATTGTTTTAATAGGCTGCTAGCACATCAAGACTCAAAAAATACAATACTTTCTACTTAGATTCGTTTAATACGACTCTGCTCATTTGGCGATATCCAGTGGCAAAGAAGTGATTCATTAAAGTTTGGTTCTAACACCGTTTTACGTGAAAAAATAGCCGACATGTGTCCCGACATGTGTTTACAAGCAGTTGAGTGTTCGGCATTCCAGTGCGCGTGCGTTTCGGAATTTGAGAATTAACTCATTTTGATAATGAAGTGAGATCAAGCATGCATAATAAATTTGATGTGTTCTACAGCAAACGTGAACTGGAGTTACCTTCCAAGTTTCAATATGTATAAGGCGAACGAAATGTAGCTTAAATATTTATTTTTCCGGCTGATAGGAAGCATTGTTTATTATAAGAACCGGTCGGATTACACATGCAAATGTTGAAATTTAAATAGAAATTACCGTTTACGTCCCGAAAGCAACAATATTTGAAGTGTCTTTGGATGTTTGTCGGTTAAAAATCGATGCTTATCGTGGCTTTATCAAGTCATTTCATTAGACATGCTGGCACGGCGATTAAGCCGACTTGTGATGCCGTAAATATTTTGATATTTTTGATTTTGCCCACACGCTCATTCTCGGGGATTCTATTGATGTTCCCTCGAGAAGTAAGCGCGTTCTTTGGTGTTGACGACCTCGAATGTATTCCTGATTCGATATGCAGCAATTATGGAGTCAGCCTGATTACCAGGCTAGGTATGTAGGAACACCTCTTGGTGATTTTTAGACCACCCACATTACGTTGCAAGGGTCATTTCCTACATAGCCGTCAAGAATAATTAGTTTGTCGATTATTGCTTAGCTTAAGGATAATTGCACGAGTTGCGCCCTTCTGACAGGTTATTTATAGTGTCGGATAACCGAAAGTAATTTTTGAGTAAGTTATCGCATCAGCAAGTCTGATCCTCGCGGATTTAAAATCCATCGAAGTTTGAGGATGCAGCAACAATCCTTCGAGTCAGCATTCATTTCGCCACGCCGTTAACATATTAGCGAGAGGATTCAAATTTAAATCCCCCGAGTAATTTCCCTTGGGTGGTATGATTAGGCGATTTTTGTTTTTAGGAACCAAAAGCTGGCTAGCACGCACTCGCGATAAATAATCTTGTGGAGGATTTCGCAAAGCCCTCCCGGTTATTAGTTCTGTTTTTTATTAAGGCACAATTGACATGTGTTTACTTGTACTACAAGCATCACGTTTCTCTGATCTATTCGACCTTGTTAGGAGGGACTGGTCTTCTGTCGACATCAAGATCATGTCGGATTTCCAACCCTCTTTCATTTCCTAGGCCGCCGGCGTACGATAAGCGAGGGCGGACATCTGAATAAAGCTGGACATGAATTTGCACCCTTCACGAGGATCGCTGCAGGTCGTGCACTTTTACGAATATCCGGTTTTTGATGTTTCTCCAATTCTCGACAAGAGCCGGTTCGAACACCTTACTTCAAAGAACAAGACCTTTGCGTAAATAGAATGCACAAATGCGATCAAATTCTCATTTTAACAACGATTAAAATAGTTTTCTCAAAATTGATTTTTGGGCGTTGTATCTGAAATCCCAAAGGAAATTCAGTAGTGATCCGTTTGAAGTCTGACCTATTTCGGTGTAATGGGACCGTCTAAATGTCATTGCAACGAGAAGGGTAATTAGTGCTAGTTATCGAAATTACTCGTGCACTGAGCCACTTACGGCTGATTGGTACAAACCTTTAACCCGAAATGAACACAAATTATTACAAGAACAGTGACTACACCACATAATTGCATTTTTGGCGTGGATTATGCAATCAGAGCGAAAGCGCGCATGTATCAGGCTGAAAGATAGTAATTTTGAAATTCTTTCTTGTTGGAAATCGTGAAGGAACTTGAATGCATTCCCAGTTGGGAAACGGCGTGACACGCGTTTCTTATTCAGACTCCCCTCTAACCTGAACCCTGTTATTGAAATATATTGGACGAAGAGAAAATCTATCGATAAATCATCCCCAACTGGCTGGGTGGACACTTGTTGTGATAAAGGAGCAGCGATATAATCAACTGTTAACCAAGCCAATTAAAAAAATAGTTGGAAGTAACATGCGTCTAGAGATAAGGAACGAATTCGAAAAATGCCGGGCTCGAGTATGCATGTAAACAAAAGTGTGATTCCGTGTGGAGGTCAAAATACGAACAGAAATATAAAATTGTGATACATAATGTACTTTGAGTTATTAAGCTCACGAACGCAGCGAAATTAATTTTTGTGTAAAAACACAGGGCTTATCATGTGACATGCAACGGTTCGAAATTTCGTCCGATTCGAAAAACATCAAGAAAATCGACTGCAACTTGTGTATTAAAATAAAGACATGCTGCAGTACAAAGCTATAATGGCCTCTTAACACGCCACGTCTGTCTGCTAAATGAAACTAATTATGATGTTTAAAGTTGAAATTTTCGCAAGCGAGAACGGCTCAATCTGACGACTATTAATTTGCGCAATTCATGACGGATAAGTCCCAAAAAATCATAATTAAAGCCCCTAATAAGAACCTATTCACAACATCCTTGTAATTAGGCTTCCTGGCCAAAACTTCTTGCTCAAATTATTTCAACGTCTAATTGAAAACTGTAATGAAGAGAATAAATGTCACAGTCTTTAGACGGAATTAATACGGACATGAAAAATACAACCCGAAGGAAAACTTGCCGTTTAATGAGTTTCGTTAGCAAGACAGCGAGAAATTTCAAAAATGAATACCTGCTACTCTAGGATAAATTAACTTCTAGTTTGCTCTCTTACAAGTTCGGGTTTTTATCAACTTGTTCATGAATAATTTAACCTGCAACGTTTACAACCCACTTTGAGAGGCCTTCAAGACAGAGAATACAGAAAAGCCAAATTTTTTATCATAACCGGATATTTCATTCGCTTTTACAGGACCTTCTCACTTTTTGTCTGCCACTGTCGGATGTGGCTTTCCAGCGGCGCATTTGTTGTGTCTTGTACGGAACATCAATTCAGCAAATAATTGGTGACTGGGAACTTAGTACCAAAAAAAAAACTCCCTAGGTCCTGGGCGAATGGTAATGCCAGTGTTTTAAAATTTTAAACGTTTCTGATGTCTGAAAGTTTGTTAATTTTTTGGCGTGAAGAAAATTAAAAGTGTCGCTCGTTTGAAAGAGGGTTTTATTTGGAGTGAAATCGAAAGTGCTCAGAGTGGGTTTTTGATTCGTTTGTGAAAATAGCGGGTGAGTGGAGCAACTCAACTGCGTGATTAGCATCGCACACTAGCGCCGAGGAGGCAGAGGAATGAGTAATGGCGTTGTAAATTAAGAATGAGACCTGACGGCCGCTAAGTGCTACCGCCGCCCGATTCCGGGAGCTATCACATCCCGGACTTGACAAGTGACAGTCGGCGGAAGTTGTCGCCGTGTGCGCACTTCTTCCTCGTTGTTAATTTTGTTCGGATAAGGCGAAAACGTGATTTTGATAATTCCGGGAATGAGGTGGGTGTGCAATATGCCCTAATCAAAAACCCATTTATTTTGGCGAAAATTCGCAAGCAATCTGATGTTTCCCTGTGAAGCGTACCTGCAACAAAAAGAGAAATATATGAGAAAATTTGTTGAAGTGTAAATTTAGAGATTGGTAATAAAATATATTTCACGGAACAAAAATCGAAGCGTATGTTTTAGATACAAATAGCGCTGCATGGGATGGCTTAGGTCTGCTTCCAATATACTCACTCACGCACTCAATCAAGCAGAAAGTTTACGTCTGATTTCACTTGAATAATAGCTCAATACTCACAAGTGTTAAAGTTCGCGAATCGATTTCGGAGAATTTAAGAGGTCGCGCGCTGGAAATCACGCAGCCGCTTTCAAAAAGCCAATAGGCCGTGTTCGAGGCGCCGGAGATAAGAAACTGCGAGAATTCATTGTGATGCCTTTGTAATAGAAAGATTAGGTTAGAATTGGAAGTCTCCACGAAACGGAGGAAGCAACCAGATCGAAAGATAACAAGTAAATGAAAACAGCCATTGATCACGGATCGACTTGTCTCAAAACAAACACATCCGCAGATTAATGCACCATTTTTTCAATTGTATGCAGTGAACGTCTTCGGAATCCGCGCCCTTAGCCAAATGTCACGAGTCGCGCCACTCTATCAGGATTCCATTTGCCTCCCTTAAAACCCTCCCCACGAAATCCCTAATATTTTCTCCATCATCCTGAATCTTCCTAATGGACTCTAAATGGATGCGACTCGTATGACAGCGGGCAAACCGATGCTTCTTCCCTCGAGACCCTCGACGCTATATCCAATTAAAAAAATAAACTATTAAGTTCTTAGGTTACACCGTCTGCTTTTAAGCACCCGGCTCACCCCAGACGCCGCTTTTCAATATTCCAAACATTAAACGCTTTCTTAGCACCGGACACCATTAATATTCCGACTTGAAAGACCTTCACGTCCTTTGATAAACAAATGTAATAATCAAAAGCGCCCGAAATGATTCAGCAAATACGAGCGATCTAAAAGGGAGATACCCTTAAATCAAAATCAAGTTATCTCTAAATGTTAACTGGACCGTAGTGTTTAGGGTTAGTTCGGGGATTTAACGGAAACCACTGCCGAAATTTACTAATCTATACAAATTCAAGCAACAAAGTACAATGCCAACCTCCAAAATAATCTTCTCTGGAACAGTATGTTTATTTTAATGGAGCTTCCAGCCGGGATAACTCCATTAACCCCCATATACAGGGTGTACAGTGCTATTACAATAGCCTACAGTATATCTGTTGTCTCAGATTTTTCTGCTGTTGTTAAAAGTAATTGTTGGACGCTGATTTCAAATCTGCAAACAGCTCTAGTTTTTGAGATATAAGGTAACTCAAGTTAGCATGTCTTTGAAAAAAGGACACAACTTTTAATCATTTATTTATGTGTTGGCACAATTTTTTTCCTGTTGTTGAATGATTGTTGGATGCTGATTTCAAAACAGCCTCAGATTTTCTCTATCAGCTCTAGTTTTTGAGATATAGATAACTCAAGTTAGCATGTCTTTGGAAAAAGGACACAACATTTAATCATTTACTTATCTGCTGTCCCAATTTTTTTTGCTGTTGTTGAATGATTGTTGGATGCTGAACTCAAAACACTCTCAGATTTTTTCTATCAGCTCTAGTTTTAAGATATAAGGAACTCAATTAGCATTTATTTAGAAAAATGTACTTAGCTTTTTAATCATTTACTTGTCTGTTGCCTTAGATTTTTTTGCTGTTGTTAAAAGTAATTGTTGGACGCTGATTTCGAAACTGCAAACAGACTTTTTTCTATCAGCTCTAGTTTTTGAGATATAGGTAACCCAAGTTAGCATGTCTTTGACATTTACCTATCTGTTCCAATTTTTTTTGCTGTTGTTGAATGATTGTTGGACGCTGATTTCAAAACTGCAATTTGGACGACACATTTGAAATCTACACTCCAAAAGTATATACAGGCTGTCCCGCGAGGTAGTGCATATATTTTAACCATAGATTGACTCGTATTTTTTATTTTTTTTCCAAAAAAATTTTCTTGTGGAATTATTAGCCCCCAAAGTTGCTCCAAAAATACAAATTATAATTTTTACCTCTAATAATACTTATCCAATTTTTATAAAATTAGGCATACAGTCGTTATTTTAAACACCCATTTAACAGTGCAAATTGTAAGCTTGTAGGGCATTGTGGAAGGGGGCTACCGGGACCCCCTTGGCATAAATTCATAACTTTGTAGCAAAAATTAGTTTGGCTTTGGTGCTACTAGAATTTAAAAGGCTATTGAATTTAAAAGCTTTTTGATCTCTTGTACATTTTTTGTAAAATGTACCATTTACGAGTAAAATAATAAAATGTGAAAAGATGCAGTCGATATCAGCACAGCCACAGTGTTTTTAAACAAAGCAGCATTGACTTCAGACCTGTTAAAGGTGCAAATATTATTGTCAAATCTCGTTTCACACTTTTTCCGTTATGGTTGCTTATTTTACGAGCCAGGAATTTGAAAACGAAATTTGACAATAAAATTTTCACTTTTGACAGGTTTGAAATCAAAGCCGTTTAGGTGCGATATTGATGCTGATACCGACTGCATCTTTTCACATTTTATTATTTTACTCGAAAACAGTAGATTTTACAAAAAATTTACAAGAGACAAAAAAGTTTCTAAATGGAATAAGCTTTCAAATTCTATTAGTATCAAAGCTAAATTAATTTGTGCTACAAAGTTATGAAACAATTTAAATATAAAAATGTAAAAATATAAAATGTTTAACATAACGTCTGTATACCAAATTTTATAAAAATTGAATAAGTATTATTAGAAATAAAAATTATAAGCTGTATTTTTGGGGTAACTTTGGAGGCTAATAATTCCACAAAAAAAAATTTTTGAAACAAAATAAAAAATATGGGTCCATTTAATTTTAATGCTCAATCTATGGTTAAAATATATGCACTACCTCATCGTGGGACACCCTGTATAGAATCAACTGTTAAATTTGCGGCAATAGACAAAAAGTGAAATTTTGTAAACCAGTGTTATTCATTAAAAAAAAGCTCCTTATTCGCCCCAAATTCGAATGTCAATATTCATGGTGATTTGCATGGTGATTGCTCTTTAAAAAGCGAAAAACTCGTTGCGTCAATCTTGACCAGGTGAGGGGAAATGGCCCGTGTAAAAATTGGTGCGTCGGTAAAAGGGGTAATAAGGAATCTGCTGATGAGTGCGTTCTGCGATAACAAGGTCTTAGAATAAAAGTGGGCATAAATCTGCTCGCAGCCCGCATGGGTCTGGTGTAAGATTGTCCAAGGAAGGATTTCCGGTCTGGAATTTACGTCTAGGAACGCGTGAAAGAAATTGAATATCCGAAGAGCGCGTGTCGATGCGATCTTTGAGGCGTAAATTGTGCACCACCTCCCAGGTCGATCGTAGCTCCGACGAACCGCGTAACGAAATCAAAAACGTACGAAGCGAACTCTCTCCAACTTCGGAATTCAATTTGGGAGCGGGACACAGGTCAGCCAGTTTTCACAAGACAATTTTGACGTTAAACTTGAAAAATGATCACAGAAGGAAGATTTTATTTATTCGAGTTCGAATTTAACGCGCCGAAAAATAGCACAAGCGATAGAGAATAGCAATAAAACGGCAAAAGTAAAGGTCACATCAAATCTGATTGATATGCTTAAATCGACTGGGGAAAATTAGCATATTATTGAAGAGCCAGATGCAGGAGTAAATATCGGGTGGCTTCGCTGAGCCAACGAAAATTCCTTGATTGAATTTCGCGAGTAATCCTCGAGAATTACAGTTGAAATAATTTTTCGGGATGAATGTAAATCGCGCCACTAGAAACCTAGTTAATAAACAGGCAATTATTTTCTGTCACGTGCAGAGAATGGCAACCGTTACCATCCCAAGTAATTTAATAAGAATAGCAATTACACAATGGGAAGTCAGTAATGGGTGCAGAAGTTGCAGCGACACGTCAAGTAAACTCGACTAGATCTTGAACAACAAACTTGGTTTTGTGGGGAACCTAATTACCATCCTGGAATAGAATTCAAGACGGCGGCAATTCAAGGATTAAATAGCTTTACCATGAACTCCAAGACAGATCGTTGCCTCTGATTGAGTTCTGAAGGTTATCCTTGCAGATTTCTCCAATGATACGGAAATAAGAGTGGATGATTAAATTCCCTCCCGAAAATTCGACAATTACGCGATTAACTCTTCAATAATTCATTGGGCTCGTTGGAAAGTCAACAATCGACTACCTGTCCGACTCCGGGACTCAATTTCGCCCCGGAGGTGCAAGTACATGTATAATTACGACCGACTCTAAAACAATGATGGTTTTGGGACTTAATTAAACTCTGTCTTGTCATGTTTACTCAGGCCTGTGCGGTTGCAGACGACATTGGCGGTTTATAACTTGTCATTACCATGCTCACTGAGATTTCTGAGTCGCTGTGAGCTGCGGAATTAATTTACGACATGCTCCAAGAGTTCCTCCCTTCTCGCGTACCGTTTCAATTAGTTCACTTCGTGCTTATTCAATTTGACTGGCTTCGTTACCGGCACACACGATTTTTGACGACACAAGACCCAAAAACGCTGGCAATCAAAGACTGGCGTGTTTACCTGGCTTGATTTTACGGTAGTTTGCCAGACCAGATAGCCAGACCCCTCATAATTATTGCATTCGATGTGACCGTCCCCATGCGTGCACTTGCCCAAAATTAAGGTTCTGACTGACAAAATCCAATATGGGAACTGTTGCCTTGCCATTAAGGCGGAATAATTGATGTCTAATGGCCGACGCCGGTATTGTTCCACCCTAGACGGCACGATACCCAAGCAGTTACTTAGATTCACACACTTTTCAGGCTTTGTTCAAACGCAAAAAAGACTCTATTGTAGAAAACTTGATGATTCTATGCCAAGAGCTGTCTATATAACATGCAAATTTCAGGAAACTCAAGTACAAAGAAAAGATCAAACAGCAAAACGCTCGTCATTCAAACTACCCAAAATCAACATTGAGCGCTCTAGGAGAAATTGGTTGTAAATATTGGATTATTAAATGGGTATTTTTTACAAGTCTTCGCGAGGAATATTTTCGCAGCAAAAAATTGCGTACTGACATCCCCTTAGAATCAATCATCTTTCGCCCAAACCTGACCTTTTTTTCTCTTACCAATTACCAACACGTAGCGTATATTAAAAAAGTAAAAAACAGTCATATTCATAACCAAAACAAAATGGATCAAATATTTAATGTTGTGTAATATTTTAGCTGATGATGACATGTTTTATGCCAAAACGTCCATAAATGTACTAATTGTTTTAAAAAAGGATCTGGAAGCCAGAATTACATTGAATAACAACATAGAGATCCAAAATTAAGGTTATTTTAATAGTGGGTCATATTCATAAAAATTAGTATCTACTTATAAGCAAATAGTTATAAGTATTAGCATTTACTTATAACTATCAGTTGAACCTAAAAGCAAATACTTGCATCCATATTCATAAAAAGATGCTTATTCTTATGAGCAGATACTTACATCATATAAGTATCTACTAATATGCTTGCTTGGTTACCGCCAGATTTGTCAAATATCGACAATTATTTTTAGTTTTTAGTTTTAGTTCAAAATGTAAATCAGCCTCATTGTGGAGTTCTTAGCTAGATTTTTGGAGTGTCAGGTCGCCCAGCTTGGAAACAGAAACATAACGTTTTATGATTTTCTAAGCGTTTCCGGCCAAAATTTTTCAAATTTTATTTCGACTTTTTGACCCCGTCACCCAAAATGCGCCGAAATCGGCTAATAATCGTCTAAAAAATTCGAACAAGCTTAGGATTATTAGCTAATAGCCACAGTTTTCGAGTTATTAACATCTACAAAAAGTTTGTTTAGCCCTCGTGGATGGAATTTTGGAAGTAGCTTGAAATCCCCAAGAATATAATTGAAAAAATTCTAAACAGAATCGTTTGGAGAATCTGAACATCTAAAGTTGAGTTTTTATTTAAAGCTGATAAATATTCCGAGTAATATTTTCTCTAATAAAATATTGTAATAATAATTTTTGTATCTGCAGGCAAATCTGTAACACTATGTATTTACTCGGGTTTTTCATAGTTCTAAAAAAAGATTTCCAAATATCGTTTAATGATGAGCCCGGAGTCAGCCAAAACGCACTAAGATCGACGAAAAATCACCTGAAAAATCTGAACCTACCAAACTCTGTTACTTACAGCCGACAATTTTCCGACTATTAACCTAATACAAAAATTGGTTTGGCGCTTTCGATAAAAAAATTTAAAATGGTAAATCGGCTTTTGTGTGTCCATCGAGATCATTAACTATTGCACACTTTTTGCTGAAAACCGCTACATTTATATGAAATTATGATCGGCCGCATTTTCTTGCTTAATCTTAAAGTTTCTTGAAGCTCTTAGTACGGCAAATATAGCGTCTTTTAGTAAATAGATTTTTCTGCAAAAACATAAGTTTAACGAATAGCAGACTAGTAATTTCATAAGTACATACTAATTTTTGTTAGTAACACTATGTTTTATGAATATGGACAGCAGTAGATACTTATGTTTCTATGATTTTATAAGCTTATGCTAATACTACATAAGTGTTAGCATCTACTTATTACTACAAAAGTAAATACTTATAATTTTATGAATATGAATGTAAGCATCTACTTAAAAAAATATAAGTATTTATAAGCATATACTACTTTTTATGAATATCACCCAAATATTTGTATTATGGTTGAAACTGAATATATAAAATAATGACTTAAAAAATACAATCAAGCGATTTCTGTTTTGTGAGTTGCAATAGTTGC
This sequence comes from Tribolium freemani, assembly GCA_939628115.1. Taxonomy (NCBI): domain Eukaryota; kingdom Metazoa; phylum Arthropoda; class Insecta; order Coleoptera; family Tenebrionidae; genus Tribolium; species Tribolium freemani. The sequence continues at coordinate 31,137,805 of OW626784.1, read as the reverse complement.
AGAGCTGTTGTCTTGTAATCCAAGAAGCATCGTAAGTGCTCCGGCGGTTATTTTCGTCAAAGAGTCGTTCGATTCTCGATTATTTAATAATGTCGGAGCTGCATAAATTCAGGTCGGATGATTTAAAAGCCCTGGATAAGTTTGAAAGACTAGGAGTGAGGAGGCGGCACTTAAAAAAGCATCTCGTCCGTGTCTGTTTTACGGAAAAGTTTCCGAATGTAAATTATTAAGACTTTTGTAAATTTTGTAATGTTCCTTTGGTAATGCGTCTTTACGTCCGGAGCATTTCGTTCCGGCGATTGCTCAAACAATACCGGCTGCTCGGTAAAGTTGAAGTCGATTGCTACTTTTGTATGAGCCATAAACCATGCAGAATGAATCGAATTTGGCAAAAGAGTTCGCTTGTTCCTCTATCTTAATGGAGACTTTAAAGAGTGAACTCTTAAAAGTCGCCGCCAATGGCGCGCGATCTCTCCGGAAGCTCTCCGAGTGCCAAAGTTCACATGAATTTTGCAGACAACAATAGATTATTTTTTCGTCTCTTTATTTAAAGTCTTGATGAAGCCACTTTTGCTCCGCATTACAGGCTGTAAATTTTCACCACATTTCGCCCTTTGTTCTCGACTATTGTCTTCGGGTTATGCATAAGGAGGAAATTTATTTGCAAGCCCTGATGCCTCGCACCAATCACGGCAATAAAGCGACAACACAATCAACTAAACTAGATCTGGAAATTTGAATAACCCAATAAGGCGGATGCTTGACACAGCCAGGACATACTCTCAAAGATAACTTTTATATTGAGTTAGCGGCGCCAGATTGTTTTTTTCTTCTTCAACAACAACATTCCGTGATTATTTTATTATCAGATTACTGAAATAACTTATGGAAGGGTGCGCTCTACGTTTTCATATTCTTTGAATGGTTTTCTTATTAGAATTTATGGGCCACATACGCGACGTCATCTTTGCAAAGCCAGCACCGATTGCTTTCTGACGTTACCTAATAGTATTGTTATTATCAAACGCTGGCAATAACAGAGATACTTCTCGCTTTATAGCGCAATAACTAACTGAATAATCCTTCTCTTGCGAACCGTATTTACTTTTTCCTCGTCTTGAGATTACTTCCACATATCCTGCAGAAACCAGGTGCAATAAGCAGCACTCAAAAACCCAAATATTTGAAAGCAATCAATCTTTTTTTATAAGAGATTTTAGAAATTCACCCCAGTTATTTAAAATCTGTCACATCTGTCGCAATAATTATATGCCCCTTGATAACACCAGATGCGCAATCCGCCTAATAAAACAATTAAAAGACAAGCGATGGAAAAACCATTATCGTTTTTATTGAATTTGTCGGTTGGAAAAACGTGGGTGTCTCTTGTGTCATCAGCGTACCTGAAATTTCATTCTATTACAAAGTTTTTAATAATTATAAAACCGATAATGACATTTTAAATTGGAAATATGTCGCTCTTGACACAGGAAATTATCAATATAATGTGATAATTTCTAAATCTGGCTCGAATCCACGTCAACCCCTCGTTCCATGGAGATAACTCTGCGTGTGATGGCCATTCAAATTTGAATTATTGAGAGGTGACACTGTGTTGTTATTGACATGTGCAAATCACTTGATCTTTATCAATCACACGCCGAATGGTTTTTGAATTAGCTCCCCACCACTCCACTTTCACTTCGATGAAACACCCTGTAGTCAAGCTCCATAATTAAGAAATCTACGGTCTGAATCTAATAATAAGTTGAAAAAATAACGACGTGGTATACAGCCTGTTCTGACTAAACCCCACATTAAAAGTATTGGGAGTTCTAATAATGATAGTCAACTGAAAATTTATGTACCACCATATAATTAGGTAATGCACAATGAAAATATTTTCATTTCGCTATCAACTTCCTTATTTTAAATGGAAAGCTATATTTTTTAATGTGTTTTTGGATTACTAGTTATTTTAAAGTAGGTTTCACAAGCTCTCCCTATACTTAAATGTAATCTTTTACGAAATATTTAAGGTTCTTAATTTTTTTTGGATTTACAACTTCCAGTTCAAAAATCGATAACCATTTTTAATTTGGAAATGATTGTCAGCTCATTTGAAAGAGGAAACCTAGATTTTTCTTCAACAAACTCCAAATTTTTAAAGTTAAGTTTGCAGAATTTTAAGTACCCAACTCGTTTTATTAAATGAAATGCCACAAGTTTTATTTCACTAAATGGTAGAAAATTTAATTCTGCCTCGATCTGTAATAACTCCCTACACTACTTATGAAGATAGCTCTCAAGTTACAATAACTTTTTGTGGGGATTGAGAAATTCATTAGGTCTTTTTTCATAGGTTGGAAACGAAAGAAAAAATGTGAGAAATTAAAAGTTTTTCAAATCAACATTCGATGAATTTATTTGGTTTTCACGGGACTGATTACACAATTTTGAAGAGAATTTGTAGTTTGTTTAGTCAGAAATATTTCTTTGGCAAACTATGCAAAAATTGCTGTGGTTAGTAAGAAATTTCCTACAATGTCAAAGAAACCAACATAACTTGAAAGTTATCACAGGTAGGTATAGGAAATGCTAATACAGACAGATGAAGACAAAGATTCTCCTTCATCTAGTAAAATAAAAATTGGGACATCCCATTGAAAAAAATTAAGTTAGGTATAGTTACTTGAAGTTGTACAAACTTAACCATAAATTTTTTGGGTTTATTAACTTGTTTTCCAGCTTTGAACACACTGAAGAACAGATATAGGCTTTCTCTTTTAATTCTCCAAATATGATTTTGAAATCACTAAAACTAAAAGAGTTACCGATTTTTTAAATGACAGGTGCAAATTCAAAAATTTTCAAAAAATCCTAAATCTCTCGAAAACGGTAAAGCTAGGTATAGGGAAAGCTGATAAAAACTCCCTTAAAATAAGTCCACAAATCCAAAAACGCAGTGAAAAACATAACTTTCCATTTAAAATAAGAAAGTTGATAGCAACTTCCGGTGTAACCGGAAGTGCCCCCATCTTGAAAATACTTTCATTGGCCGAACTTAACGGATTATGACTGAGTACCAACTTTCAGATAAATATCTTTATTAGAACTTTCAATATTTCTAATGTGGGGTTTAGAGACAGATCAGCCTGTAGATCTTCTCCTTCAAAGCCTGAACACTGCTAATAATGAATTTTGAAATTGTTGGAATAAGTGGGATGAATGTTAAAACGTAAAAAAGAACCTGTTTTGTGTTATCTGTTTAAATAATAATACAGCGGTGTATTTGCGTGATGTTTATTTAAAATATTTGTGAAAGCGTGAGAATCGTGGTTGCAATTCCTGTCGGCAATCTTTCCTGGTCGCCTTAGCATTATTATTATTAATGTGTGAGTTCCCGAGGCGAGTCTTAGAGCCGGTTGTAGTAGAGCGAAGGGGCGATGAAATTAAGCCCGGAGTTGGCCCCCTGACCGCCATAATGGCGTTGGTGGTCATCCTCAGACCCTCACGACTCAAGCCTTCGATCCCAAGGAGCAATGTTCTGATCTTTGTAGTAACCTATTTAATAGACAATGTTCCCTCGAAAGGGAAATGGGTTGTACTATATCATGTTCTAGTCGCGCTGCTTGTAGTTGGGTAATTCTGTCGGATATTCGGTTACAAGCGTCGTCATGTCGTCGAATATGCTCTTGTAATGAACACAGCCATCTACCTCCGTGAAATTACAAGACCTCCAGGAGACCGTGAAGAACTCCCACGTCGCGTCAAGCGATCATACCTCACCTCCGAGCATAAATCAAATCGGGAATTTTTCATCCGAGATTAATCGCGTATTGTGAAAGCGGCAATTTCGCCCCTTAACTTGTATTTGCGTTGGATTTGGTTTTCAATTTACAGGTGAATCCTGTCCGGTCTGATACGAATCACTTTCTGTTTTTTGTGACGCGAGTTCATATCTGAACAATTACAAATCCAATTTTCAACGTGCACGCTGGAAAGCGAAAATTCCGATTGTTTTCATGCAAAATCGTTACGTTTCAGTAACTTGGAACAACTTAACGGTTAAGCCTGACAGGAGAGAGACTTGATTGAACGGTCGAGCTCGACCCGAGGCCCTCACATGTCACTCATCCTGACGTAGACGCTCATTGTATGCACATCCTAATCCCAGCAAATCATTCTATTGTACCAGTTGCATGTCACCGATAGGGGACTTTCAGACGGGAAAAACAGACATTGAAATGCAGGTGTTTACGATATTAAGGTAAATAACTGGAGACGGTCTGGAGATCTAGCTTTTGATATGGCGTTCACACAAATCCAACGGAATGGAGACGGATGGCGGCGGTAAGTCATGATGCACTGTGCAACTGTGTTACGGAGATAAGGTGAGGAGAGATTTAAAGGCCACTCGACCGTAAGATCACTGACAAATGCGAAAAATGGAAGATTTTGATGCAACGGATGCGACAGGCCAGTCAACAAGCAATGCCAAAACTAACTACTTGACTACAGTTTTAGAAAATATAATGCTATTCTATGATTTCCATTGGAGCCAAAAACTGTGGACTATGGAGATTTTTTCAATACGTATACGCAAACCATACCGGTACAAGAAAAGTAACTAACTCTAATATATTCTTAAATAATAACGTCCTTGGTTCTATTACACTGTCAACCGACGAAGTATTAAGTAATACTTTAACTCCTGGACCGGATGGTATACCTGCATATTTTGTCAAAAATTGTTCTCCTACATTAGCGTGGCCGATCTCTATACTGTTTTAGCTAGATACTAGAACTTGCCCTACTCAATGGAAATCTTCTTTTGTTACACCACTTCACAAATCTGGCTCAGTGAACGAAGTAAAATTTTTTAGACCTATAGCCGTTATAAGTACTCTTTCTCTGTGCAAAGTTTTGGATTTGATTGTCTCTAAACGATTAATCCTAACATTTGAAAACATTATCACTCCGCATCAGCACGGCTTTTTTCCCAATCGTAACACTACAACCAATTTGTTCGAATATACAAACTATATTAGTAATGTACTAGAAGATGGGCATCAGGTTGATGCCATTTACAAACTTCTCTAAAGCCTTCGATCGTGCTGACTTAGATTTGCTGTTAACTCAATTACATCTCTTTGGAATTACAGACAATATTCTGTTGTGGATCAAATCTTATCTATTTAACAGAACTCAAATAGTCACTATAAATAGACATCTTTTAAAATCTATAAAAGTTTCATCTGGTGTGCCACAAGGTAGTCATTTGGGGCCTATATTATTCTCATATTTATTAATAATATTACCTATTGCCACTTTTTACTCTTTGCAGATGATTTAAAACTCTTTTTAAAGTTAAAAGTCATTGATGATTCCCTCAAAATTCAGAACGATATTAATAATTTGATCAAATGCTGTTCCGACAACAATATGCAATCAAATACTGCAAAATGTAAAAGTAAAATTACACTGACCACATCTTATTATTTTATTAACCACGACGTATTACTTAAATGTGACTCAATACTGGACCTTGGTGTCCTTATTGACTCTGAACTAAATTTCAACCTTCACATAGATCGTATTATTTCTGACAGTTTTCGTATTTGTGGTTTTATTAGAAGACAGTGTAAAAACATTATAGTATATTATTTAACGAGTTTGAGTGTAAATCGGACGCTTTATTTCACGAGTGGATTTTTAAACGTCGAGTGATAGCGAGAGGTTTATCATCCACGAGGTGAAATAAATGAACCGATTTACACGAAAACGAGTTGAATACAACATTTTATTCTTCGGATTAGACTCAACAAGGCAAAATTGCTTTAAA